>CM018694.1:20474062-20788162 GCA_009363875.1 Mikania micrantha | reverse complement strand
ATTGTCACACACCCGAGCCGGCGGGGTAGGATCGAGTTTCCCCGACGGGGGAAGGTTCCCGGGGCGCGATATCGGAGTGATAATCAGGAGTGATCAGATTGTTACATTGCACATGATATAAATGAGAAATGCTAATTAAAATAGAATTACAAGTTAAATTACAGCAGTAACGTTTATAATTTAACAATGTAAATCTATTGTAAAACATCAATAAATGACTATCTTGTATTTACACAAGATATACAAAATAATTTATATCATGATGTCTTCAAAAGTATGCAGGTCCAAAATACTAGTCTTCTATCTGAAGTCCTAGTCCAAAGAAATGACTTCCTAATTGACCTGTTCGTCACCTGAGAAGTCATGCAAAAATAAAGGTCAACACATGGTGGTGAGTTCATATAGTTTAGTATTTGAAAATGATTTGAAAATGATTTGAAAACCTTCTTTGGTAAAGACCCACCTCATTAACACCACATGTATCATCCAGATCGGTATGCTTATGTATAGGGCATACCCCTGAGTCGAGGCTACAACCCCGCCCAGACGCCGTCCCACCACATACTAATCCGCATAGGACATTGTTGTTAATGATAATTAAGCATCTTTACCTATCACACACTCTTGTTCACAATGACTCAAATGTTCTCATAAAACCTTTGTTTAACCCACGGGTAACACCTTAATCTCATTAACATCACATGTATCATCCAGATCGGTATGCTTATATATAGGGCATACCCCTGAGTCGAGGCTACAACCCCGCCCAGACGCCGTCCCACCACATACTAATCCACATGGGACATTGGTGCTAATGAAAATTAAGCATTTTACCCCTACCTTTAACCCAATGATCCGTCAGTCCTTTGTTCCTGTAACTACCACAATTTGGAATCTATGTTGATTCCTTAAGTTCATCACAATAGTGATCAACCACAGAAATTGTAGAAACAGTTTAATAAATGCTTAATTAATAAATAAATAAACATTTAATAAAATCTAAGTCCTTATGATTGGGGCCTATGGTCATACTCGAGTAGACTAGTCTGTCAATCTAGGTACTTAGTAGTTAGGGAATTCTGTAAATATCATCAAACATAAGACCTACAAGTCAATCAGTCTAGCTAGGACTTCTTGAAATATAGGATTTCTGAGTTCAATGTGTTGGCAAATGTTATCTCTGATATTTCACATACTACCCCTTAAAATGATTTAATGATCGTCTGATTTTGTCACAAGATGTACTAATGTGTTGATCATAGAATACAAGATTCATTGATCGGTTGTACACTTGATTCATTGTTCAACAAACACTTGGTTTGTAGAACATTGAATGTTGTCTTTGCAAAGATCGTTTTGTTGATGTCTTGAAGTCCCACACTTGTTTTGTCAAAATGTTTGATTTGATTTCTTGAATTTACCCACTTGATTCCCCAAAATGTTTGATTTGTTTCCTTGAATTCACCCACTTGATTTCCAAATGTTTGATTTGATTCCCTTGAATTCACCCACTTGATTTCCCAAAATGTTTGATTTGATTCCTTTGAAATGTTTTGACTTATTGAAAAGTTTAGTTTAACTCGTTTATTCACTTAATATATAAGTAAATAGCTTAGTAAAACCTGCATAAAATCTTCCTAAACATGGTTTAGGATAACATTTATATATATGAAACATATAAATTTAAAAGCATTTAAAGTAAACAATTTAAGTAAACAGTTTACGCATGCTTCTCAGCCCCGCGTTTTAAAACAAAAATGTTAGAAAGGGGCAATGAACTCACCTGTGCTGCTATGTAATTGATCTAACACAAAATGCGCGCTCCTGTATGTAAGCTAAGTTTCTTCGGTTCCTGAGTTATTTTATAAGAATTCGAATACAATAAGTACGCGTAGTAGTCGTTGTGCCTAAGACTTGGTCTTGTTGTGTGTGTAACTAAGTGTCTTAGTACTAAGTGTATCTAGATCTAGTCTATCTTAGTTTCCCTTTTATGATCCCAATTCCCATGATTAGTTACATACTTACTTTTATATTTTAGAAAATTTCGGCAGAGTTTCCTTTGTTTTTAAACAATTCCAGACAATTAAATCGTCTATTTTATAACAAGTTCCCAATCAATCAATTCAAGTAAGAATTTTAAATCAACAAGTCTTTAACCTAACATTACAATACTTTTATAATCAAGTAAACTTAAGGAAATCGATGCCATTTATGATTTCAAATTAAACAAAATTTTAGAAAAAATTATTAAATTTAATTACTCGTTTAACATTTGATGGACTTAATCAAATCCCATTGGGCCCATTTAAGCCCAATTGACAATACTTGACTTCTTTCTTGATCATAATCAAAATTGTTTGAACCATGTGATATAGATGTCTAAGCTATTCATGTTTACAACTCGTTTTAAGTTGTTATTTTATGTTAGAAGGATATCTTGATATAGAAATCCTTACTCCATACTCCCATGCAACTTCTACATTTGTTTAAGCCATGCACACACACATAACTTAATCCATGCATGCATCTTATTTGCTCCATTCCTTGTTAGAACTTAGGTTAATGACTAATTAACCCATCCTTAGGTTATTTACACTAGTATTGTTGCTCCTAGGTCCATAACCCAATTAAACATCCTTTAAGTTCGATATCCCATCTAGGGCAGCGAACCCTTTGGGGTTTCGATCCAAGGTTCGGCTAACATAGACATAAGGTTCGCCCAATACACCACCGAACCCATAGGGTTCGGCTCCTAAGGTTTGCCATGCTAAGGTTCGTTGTGATCTCATAGCTTCGGCCAAGACAGGTTCGCAAATCATGGGTTCGGCTGAAAAGGCTTCGTTCCAAGGGTTCGGTTGCAGGTTGTCTTCACAGGTTCGTCGCAGTGGGGCAGGGTTCGGCTGCCAGTAAGCCACAGGTTCGTGACAGGCTCCACAGGGTTCGGTTGCATCGTGGGTTCGCGTAGGGTTCGGCCAGCGAACCTGTCTCCTTCGATCAGCCCTTTGTTCCACGAACCTGCACATTTCTTCTTTGATTTGCAACTACAATCTGTTATAATCACATTTCTAACAATACCTAAACATGTATACACCCCCGTCTAAGTGTTCTAAGTGCTCCAATTCGGTCATAACATCAAACCATATGTATTCAAGAAAAACCCTCTAAAACCGAATTTAAAATGGGTGTTTACCTCCAATTTCGTGGATGAAATCTCGAAATACTTGTACTTCCTTGATCTACGTCGTGTAGTGGTCGTTTTGAACCGAGAATCACTTGAATCCGATGCAAGATGGTTGAGAAATCTTAGAGAGATGTTGAATATTTGTAGAGAGAGAGAGACGAGATTGAGAGAGAGATGTGAGGTTGGTGATGATGATTATGGCATTTAATTGCCATAATAAATGCTTCACCACACCCGGTTGATCGGTCTCGTTCGGTTTCGCGTATTATGCCGTGTCGCGTAGTTTACGCGACGAAACGACACGGTTATAAAATTAGAAATCTTTTAATTATTCAAGGTTGTAATTCCTAATAAATTAACTAATATCTTCTTATTTATTAAAAATTTAAAACAAAATTAACTGTTTAAATCGAAATGTACGGTCGTCGCGCGTATTCGTTCGAATCGTCACCCGTACGAACACGACGATAACTATACTTTTCAATCTTGTTTTCTAATTAAAGAATATCACTCAGAACGTTAAACTTTCAGATTTATTCGTACAGATCGTCACCTATACGAATAACCCGTAAATTTAGCATTCACATAGCAATATTCGTGTGTTTTGTTCTGTAAAGTCCTCACATACGTTTATACATAATAAATCCTAAACAAATAATCACATGATGATTCTGTATTGCCAGATAATTATCTGGCTCAAGAACCATTGTTCTGAACTGTGTTTCTGTTAAATGTGTCTGAAACTGTTCTACAACAACTCACCATGATAATGATAATGCTATGAATATGAAAATTACTGAAATGTGTATGTTTCATACCTGTTTTACTGTTCCTGTACTGTAGAGATCACTGTTCCGGTGACGGTTCCGGCACTGATATTACAGTCTCCCCTTGTTAGAGAAATTTCGTCCCGAAATTTAAGAGTTGTTATCAGGTACAGCTTCCTCTTCAAACAGTTGGGGATACTTTAACTTCATGTGATCTTCACGTTCCCAAGTAAACTCGGGCCCGCGTCTTGAATTCCATCGAACCTTTACAATAGGAATACGGCTTCGCCTCAATTGTTTAACCTTGCGATCCATAATCTCTAAAGGTTCTTCAATGAAGTGTAACTGTTCATTCACTTGAATTTCTTCAATTGGAATGACAAGACTCTCGTCAGCAAGGCATTTCTTTAGATTTGAGACGTGAAACACATCATGCACACCACTGAGTTCATCAGGTAATCTCAGTCTATACGCCACAGGACCAATACGCTCGATGATCTCGAACGGTCCAACGTATCTTGGTGCTAACTTGCCTTTCTTTCCAAAGCGTACAACGCCTTTCCATGGGGATACCTTCAACATGACTCGGTCTCCCACTTGGAATTCCAACGGCTTACGCCGTTTGTCAGCGTAGCTCTTTTGTCTGCTCCTTGTTGCTTGTAGTCTTCTCTGAATCTGGGCTATCTTGTCAGTGGTTTCCTGAATCAATTCAGGCCCAGTTATTCGATTGTCTCCAACTTCAGTCCAGCAGATTGGTGATCGACATTTCCGGCCATAAAGAGCCTCGAATGGTGCACATCCGATACTGCTGTGATAACTGTTATTGTAGGAGAACTCAATCAGTGGTAAATGGGAGTCCCAATTCCCACCGAAATCCAATACACAGGTTCTTAACATATCCTCTAGGGTTTGGATAGTACGTTCGCTTTGACCATCCGTTTGTGGGTGGTAAGCTGTACTCAGATTTAACTGTGTCCCTAAAGATTTCTGCAATGATTGCCAGAACCTGGATGTAAATCTGCTATCTCTATCAGAGATAATAGACAATGGCACACCGTGGCGTACCACTATCTCATTGATGTATAATCTTGCCAATTTATCCATGGTGAAGTTCTCACGCATAGGCAAGAAGTGAGCAGATTTTGTTAAACGATCAATGATCACCCAGATCGTATCGTGACCACTGGAAGTGCGGGGTAGCTTGGTAATGAAATCCATAGCTATTTGTTCCCACTTCCAGAGAGGAATCTCAGGCTGTTCCAGTAAACCAGACGGTCTCTGGTGTTCCGCCTTTACCTTCGCACACGTTAGACATTGACCGACGTATTCGGCTATGTCTTTCTTCATTCCAGGCCACCAATAAAATCCACGCAGGTCTTGGTACATCTTATCAGCACCCGGATGAACAGAGTATTTAGTCTTGTGTGCTTCATCGAAGATAAGTTTTCTCAATTCATCTACTGCCGGAATCCATATACGTTCCCGGTAGTAGATCATTCCATCAGGCTTCGTGTCGAACTGTTTCTCTGCTCCGCAATCAAGTTCCTTCTTCAGATTTCCTCGGTCTAATGCTTCTTGTTGTGCTCGAATAATCTTGTCTCTTAAACTGGTCTGCACGGTTATCCCCATTGCTCTAACACGTAGGGGTTTGACTCGTTCCTTCCGGCTCAAGGCGTCAGCTACTACGTTCGCCTTTCCCGGATGGTACTTGATCACACAATCGTAGTCATTCAGAAGTTCAACCCAACGGCGTTGACGCATGTTGAGCTCCTTCTGATCAAAGATGTGCTGCAGACTTTTGTGATCAGTGAATATGGTACACTTGGTGCCATATAAGTAATGTCTCCAAATCTTCAGTGCGAAGATTACCGCTCCCAGTTCAAGATCATGAGTAGTGTAATTCTTCTCATGAATCTTTAACTGTCTTGATGCATAGGCTATGACTTTGTCCCGTTGCATTAACACACAACCGAGTCCCTGATGGGAAGCATCGCAGTACACAACAAAGTCATCACAGCCCTCTGGGAGAGATAGAATTGGAGCATCACATAATTTCTGTTTCAAGGTCTGAAAAGCATCCTCTTGTTTCTGCTCCCAGACAAACGGTTCACTTTTCTGAGTTAGTTTAGTGAGAGGCAAAGCTATCTTAGAAAAGTTTGAGATAAACCTTCTGTAATAACCCGCCAATCCCAGAAAAGACCGTATCTCCGTCGGTGTCTTCGGAGTGTCCCAATTCTTTATCGCTTCAATCTTGGCAGGGTCTACATGAATTCCCTCGCTGTTGACCACATGGCCCAGAAATTGAACTTCTCTTAGCCAAAACTCACATTTAGAGAATTTGGCATAGAGTTTCTCTTCTTTCAACAGCTCCAAGATCTTTCTAAGGTGTTGTTCATGTTCTGTTTTGGTCTTGGAATAAATCAGTATGTCATCAATGAAAACAATGACGAACTGATCCAAGTACGGCTTGCACACTCGGTTCATGAGGTCCATGAAAACCGCTGGTGCATTTGTCAATCCGAAGGGCATCACCATAAATTCGTAATGCCCGTATCTGGTTCGGAAGGCCGTCTTCGGTATGTCTTCATCTTGAACTCTCAACTGATGATATCCAGACCGCAAGTCAATCTTAGAGAAGTATTGAGCTCCTTGCAGTTGGTCAAACAAATCATCAATCCCTGGTAATGGATACCGATTCTTGATGGTTAATTTATTCAGCTCACGGTAGTCTATACACATTCTGAACGATCCGTCTTTCTTCTTCACGAACAAGACCGGAGCTCCCCAAGGTGAGTAGCTCGGTCTAATGAAACCCTTGTCAAGTAGCTCCTGTAACTGATTAGATAATTCCTGCATCTCTGAAGGTGCTAACCTGTAAGGAGATTTAGCAACAGGAGTTGCTCCAGGAATTAAGTCAATACGAAATTCTACCGGTCGCGCAGGTGGCAAACCAGGTAGGTCTTCGGGGAATACTTCAGGATATTCTTTCACTACTGGTACATCTTGAATCTTTTTCTTGTCTTTCTCTTTTTCCAACACATGAGCCAGGAATGCTATGCACCGCTTCTGTAGACACTTACGCGCCTTTATGCAAGAAATGATTTTGACACTTCGCTTTGCTTGATCCCCTTTAACTTCCAATACACGATCACTCGGCAATGGAATTCGAAGCAGCTTCTCAGAACAGATAACTTCCACTCGGTTAGAGGAAAGCCAATCCATTCCAACAATGATGTCAAAACTACCCAATTCCATCGGTATCAAATCGATGGCATATGTATGACCACTAAGTGTCAATGGGCAATTTCTATAAACTGTGCTAACTGTAATCTGTTTCCCGTTAGCTACTTCTATAATGTAAGGGGAGTCTAACTGTTCCTCTATGGAATCTAGTTGGCACGCAAAGTCGGTAGAGATAAAACTCTGATCTGCACCAGTATCAAATAAGACAGATGCATAAAAGTCATGTAAGAGAAACGTACCAGTGACCACATTTGGGTCCTGGCGTGCAGCTGGTGCTCCGATAGCAAAGGCTCGTCCACGGGGTGCTTGAACTGCTGGTTGAGCCTTCTTTGGGCAGTTCTTCGCAAAGTGGCCTTGTTCGCCACAGTTATAGCATCCACCATGGTTCTGATTAGCTGGTGGAGGAAGAGCCAAAGCAGCATTGTTGACTGCTTGATTAGGAGTCATCCTACAGTATTGGACCCAATGGCCCTTTCTTCCACATCCTGTGCAATGTTTACACGGAGCGTCAGCCGGGTGATGATACTGACACTTGGCACACAAAGGAAACGTGCCAGTGTAAGGCTTGCGGTTGGGGTTTTGTGGTGCTGCTGTTACTTGTTGGAGAGGTGTGGCCACCGTGTAGTTCTTGATGGTCTTCTGTTTCTTCTTCTGATGGTGGTGGGGTTTCTTGGAAGACTCAGACTTGTTCTTGCTGGGTTCAGCCTCCTTCTTTAAAGTTCCAGAGGCTACCATAAGATCAGTGAGTTTCCCAGACAGTCTCACTGCAGATTCAACAGTAGTAGGGTTGGCTGAAACAACCATGCCCTGAATGCAGGCGGGAAGTCCACCTACATAACGGTCTATCCTTTTCTCCAAAGTTGGTACCATGTCAGGTACCAAAGCAACCAACTCGTGGTAACGAGTTGTATACCCCATGTGATCAGCTCCCTTCATCACATGGTTGGATAGTTCAACTTCCAATTTCTGCAGCTCGTTCTTGGGACAGAACTCTGTTCGCAGCAGTGTCTTGAAATCTTCCCATGGCATGGCCATGGCTTCTTCTCTTCCTCGAGCATTGATCTGACCGTTCCACCAGGTCAGAGCCCGTTTGTTGAATGTTCCCGCTGAGTAACGGATCTTGTGGTGTTCGGGGCAGCTGCAGAGATCCAACGTTGCCTCAATCTTCTCAATCCATTGGATTAGTCCAACGGCACCTTCAGACCCACTAAAACTGGGTGGTTTACATCCTACAAAGGACTTGTAGGAGTAGTGAGATGAATCTCCAGTATTTCCACTGGCTTCTCCTGATGTGTTGCCAGTGTTGAGGATCTCATTACGAAGACGAAGGAACATCTCCGGTATTGCCTCTTTCATCTGATTCGTCATCTGGCTACTCAGTAACGTCACCAGAGCGATAGTAGCAGGATCCATGGCCGGTGTTGTGCCTGAACCAGATGCTTGAGTAATCAATGGAGGAGGGGGAGGAGGAGGTGGAGGAGGTGGTGGTGGAGAGTCATTCGGAGACGGTGTGGAGGAGTGTGGAGCCAAGTCTTGTGGTGGTAGTTGTATCAGAGGAGGTTGTCTTCGTGGAGGCATTCTGATCATAACCAATAAAGTCATCGGTTAGTGCAATGATCGAATACAGAAGACAATATGCAAATAAGTCTTAAGTCTTACTTTCTCTACATGCAGGGTCCCTAGGTTATAGTCTAGGCCAAACCATTTAAATAAGTGACCTATATTTCTCTATAACCATGGCTCTGATACCAATCTGTCACACCCCGAGCCGGCGGGGTAGGATCGAGTTTCCCCGACGGGCGGAAGGTTCCCGAGGCGCGATATCGTGAGTGATAATCAGGAGTGATCAGATTGTTACATTGCACATGATATAAATGAGAAATGCTAATTAAAATAGAATTACAAAGTTAAATTACAGCAGTAACGTTTATAATTTAACAATGTAAATCTATTGTAAAACATCAATAAATGACTATCTTGTATTTACACAAGATATACAAAATAATTTATATCATGATGTCTTCAAAAGTATGCAGGTCCAAAATACTAGTCTTCTATCTGAAGTCCTAGTCCAAAAGAAATGACTTCCTAATTGACCTGTTCGTCACCTGAGAAGTCATGCAAAAATAAAGGTCAACACATGGTTGGTGAGTTCATATAGTTTAGTATTTGAAAATGATTTGAAAATGATTTGAAAACCTTCTTTGGTAAAGACCCTAACCTCATTAACACCACATGTATCATCCAGATCGGTATGCTTATGTATAGGGCATACCCCTGAGTCGAGGCTACAACCCCGCCCAGACGCCGTCCCACCACATACTAATCCGCATAGGACATTGTTGTTAATGATAATTAAGCATCTTTACCTATCACACACTCTTGTTCACAATGACTCAAATGTTCTCATAAAACCTTTGTTTAACCCACGGGTAACAACCTTAATCTCATTAACATCACATGTATCATCCAGATCGGTATGCTTATATATAGGGCATACCCCTGAGTCGAGGCTACAACCCCGCCCAGACGCCGTCCCACCACATACTAATCCGCATAGGACATTGGTGCTAATGAAAATTAAGCATTTTACCCCTACCTTTATCCCAATGATCCGTCAGTCCTTTGTTCCTGTAACTACCACAATTTGGAATCTATGTTGACTCCTTAAGTTCATCACAATAGTGATCAACCACAGAAATTGTAGAAACAGTTTAATAAATGCTTAATTAAATAAATAAATAAACATTTAATAAAATCTAAGTCCTTATGATTGGGGCCTATGGTCATACTCGAGTAGACTAGTCTGTCAATCTAGGTACTTAGTAGTTAGGGAATTCTGTAAATATCATCAAACATAAGACCTACAAGTCAATCAGTCTAGCTAGGACTTCTTGAAATATAGGATTTCTGAGTTCAATGTGTTGGCAAATGTTATCTCTGATATTTCACATACTACCCCTTAAAATGATTTAATGATCGTCTGATTTTGTCACAAGATGTACTTAATGTGTTGATCATAGAATACAAGATTCATTGATCGGTTGTACACTTGATTCATTGTTCAACAAACACTTGGTTCGTAGAACATTGATTGTTGTCTTTGCAAAGATCGTTTTGTTTGATGTCTTGAAGTCCCACACTTGTTTTGTCAAACTGTTTGATTTGATTTCTTGAATTTACCCACTTGATTTCCCCAAAATGTTTGATTTGTTTCCTTGAATTCACCCACTTGATTTCCCAAAATGTTTGATTTGATTCCCTTGAATTCACCCACTTGATTTCCCAAAATGTTTGATTTGATTCCTTTGAAATGTTTTAACTTATAGAAAAGTTTAGTTTAACTCGTTTATTCACTTAATATATAAGTAAATAAGCTTAGTAAAACCTGCATAAAATCTTCCTAAACATGGTTTAGGATAACATTTATATATATGAAACATATAAATTTAAAAGCATTTAAAGTAAACAATTTAAGTAAACAGTCTACGCATGCTTCTCAGCCCCGCGTTTTAAAACAAAAATGTTAGAAAAGGGGCAATGAACTCACCTGTGCTGCTATGTAATTGATCTAACACAAAATGCGCGCTCCTGTATGTAAGCTAAGTTTCTTCGGTTCCTGAGTTATTTTATAAGAATTCGAATACAATGAGTACGCGTAGTAGTCGTTGTGCCTAAGGTTTGGTCTTGTCGTGTGTGCAACTAAGTGTCTTAGTCCCTAAGTGTATCTAGAATCTAGTCTAACTTAGTTTCCCTTTCTAATGATCCCAATTCCCATGATTAGTTACATAACTTACTTTTATATTTTAGAAAATTTCGGCAGAGTTTCCTTTGTTTTTAAAACAATTCCAGACAATTAAATCGTCTATTTTATAACAAGTTCCCAATCAATCAATTCAAGTAAGAAATTTTAAATCAACCAAGTCTTTAAACCTAACATTACAATACTTTTATAATCAAGTAAACTTAAAGGAAATCGATGCCATTTATGATTTCAAATTAAACAAAATTTTAGAAAAAATTATTAAATTTAATTACTCGTTTAACATTTGATGGACTTAATCAAATCCCATTGGGCCCATTTAAGCCCAATTGACAATACTTGACTTCTTTCTTGATCATAATCAAAATTGTTTGAACCATGTGATATAGATGTCTAAGCTATTCATGTTTACAACTCGTTTTAAGTTGTTATTTTATGTTAGAAGGATATCTTGATATAGAAATCCTTACTCCATACTCCCATGCAACTTCTACATTTGTTTAAGCCATGCACACACACATAACTTAATCCATGCATGCATCTTATTTGCTCCATTCCTTGTTAGAACTTAGGTTAATGACTAATTAACGCATCCTTAGGTTATTTACACTAGTATTGTTGCTCCTAGGTCCATATTAACCCAATTAAACATCCTTTAAGTTCGATATCCCATCTAGGGCAGCGAACCCTTTGGGGTTTCGATCCAAGGTTCGGCTAACATAGACATAAGGTTCGCCCAATACACCACCGAACCCATAGGGTTCGGCTCCTAAGGTTTGCCATGCTAAGGTTCGTTGTGATCTCATAGCTTCGGCCAAGACAGGTTCGCAAATCATGGGTTCGGCTGAAAAGGCTTCGTTCCAAGGGTTCGGTTGGCAGGTTGTCTTCACAGGTTCGTCGCAGTGGGGCAGGGTTCGGCTGCCAGTAAGCCACAGGTTCGTGACAGGCTCCACAGGGTTCGGTTGCATCGTGGGTTCGCGTAGGGTTCGGCCAGCGAACCTGTCTCCTTCGATCAGCCCTTTGTTCCACGAACCTGCACATTTCTTCTTTGATTTGCAACTACAATCTGTTATAATCACATTTCTAACAATACCTAAACATGTATACACCCCCGTCTAAGTGTTCTAAGTGCTCCAATTCGGTCATAACATCAAAACCATATGTATTCAAGAAAAACCCTCTAAAACCGAATTTAAAATGGGTGTTTACCTCCAATTTCGTGGATGAAATCTCGAAATACTTGTACTTCCTTGATCTACGTCGTGTAGTGGTCGTTTTGAACCGAGAATCACTTGAATCCGATGCAAGATGGTTGAGAAATCTTAGAGAGATGTTGAATATTTGTAGAGAGAGAGAGACGAGATTGAGAGAGAGATGTGAGGTTGGTGATGATGATTATGGCATTTAATTGCCATAATAAATGCTTCACCACACCCGGTTGATCGGTCTCGTTCGGTTTCGCGTATTATGCCGTGTCGCGTAGTTTACGCGATGAAACGACACGGTTATAAAATTAGAAATCTTTTAATTATTCAAGGTTGTAATTCCTAATAAATTAACTAATATCTTCTTATTTATTAAAAATTTAAAACAAAATTAACTGTTTAAATCGAAATGTACGGTCGTCGCGCGTATTCGTTCGAATCGTCACCCGTACGAACACGACGATAACTATACTTTTCAATCTTGTTTTCTAATTAAAGAATATCACTCAGAACGTTAAACTTTCAGATTTATTCGTACAGATCGTCACCTATACGAATAACCCGTAAATTTAGCATTCACATAGCAATATTCGTGTGTTTTGTTCTGTAAAGTCCTCACATACGTTTATACATAATAAATCCTAAACAAATAATCACATGATGATTCTGTATTGCCAGATAATTATCCGGCTCAAGAACCATTGTTCTGAACTGTGTTTCTGTTAAATGTGTCTGAAACTGTTCTACAACAACTCACCATGATAATGATAATGCTATGAATATGAAAATTACTGAAATGTGTATGTTTCATACCTGTTTTACTGTTCCTGTACTGTAGAGATCACTGTTCCGGTGACGGTTCCGGCACTGATGTTACACTATTGCATGATAAACGAAACAGAGAAACACGATATCATATCGTGGCAATCAGAAATCAGAACAATACGGAAATAATTTTAATGATTACAGAAACGGATTACAGAAACAGATTACAGAACAGAAAAATACTATGAGGCAAATGTATAAAATTCGTACAATAACTGACAACAGAATTTATACTATGAGTTAAATAAACAGAATCCGTACCTTAGCCTTAACAAATAGTCAGCAAGAAATCAGAAAATGCGCACGTATTCCAAATCTTCGATGATTTAGAAATCTGTGTTTTCGTTTGATTCACGTTAGTTCAAATGAATTATTATACTTCTAATAACTTAGACATTTTTAGCGTTAAATGGGTCGAATTAATTTCTTTTGCTACCTTGTCAATTAACATTTTTAATTTTTCTTAAATTTTGTAATTTTGTTGTTTTTAATATTTTTGATTAGAATGATTATGATATACAAAACTTTAAAAATAAATTACTTAAAATAGTTTCAGGATAAAACTTAAATTTACAAGTATGTATTTAATTATTTTTATTTTTATTATTATTTATTTTTTTTTTTTCGGTCGAACTAGACTCTCATTTGTGCATTTAATAGTTTTATTCATTTATTTGCTTATTGATTTTGTCCAATTCAAGTATATAGAAATAATTAACGTACAACAAGAAAAGAAAATAATTTGGGAGGGATTCATAACCTGAAACCTCCAAAATTTTGGAAAGTCTCTTGATTTTAGTATAAGTGTTTGCTAATTGTTTTGTGTACTAAATAATATGGGAAAATAGGTTTTCGAAGGAAACAAAACAAAAAAACTTTGGGTGGCAGTAGAACCCAAGATCTCCCATTCAAACCCCCAAGATTTAACCATTTTGAAGCAAATTTCATGTGAGAATTTGGTGATACATTTACTATGTAATATTAACTTGCATGGCTTCCATTTTCCTTCTATTTCATGGTCATCGAACAACAAACTGTGGTATTTCTCAACCATTTTCCGGCGGTGTTCATATATATATATCGGTGTGTGTGTGTATGTATCAACATAAATAGGTTTAATTCAACCAAGGTAGGTATGATACCGTTTGATTAGGATTTCAACAAATAAAAGGCTTTGAATGTTACCTGACCGGTGGTGAGAAGTCTAGCCGACAACCAAAAAGCGGCGGTTATTTGCCACAATTACGAACGGTTGGGGATGAACCACTACGATCTAAACACCGGTGTTCTTAGTGTGAAGTATCTTACTGTGGCGTGTTCATGGTCGGCTTGATGCTCGGTTTGAACCGGAGGTTTGTGATGGACATGTTTTTGTTTGTAGAACTTTCCATACACTTAAATATATATGTATATATTGTTAAGTCGGTCCTCAATCTTGTACAGGAATAATTGGTTTTCTTTTTTTTTTTTTCTTCATATATATGTATATAATATATAATCAATCAACTAGGAATCTGGATAAGTATGGGTCAGTTTTTAATTCGGTTTTCCACTTTAGTTGAATACGGTTGTGAGTGTTAGTCGGGTAATATTTAATTAGATGTTATCAATTTAACCAACCAACATTAAAATATAATTTTAGCTTATTATAAACGTTAGGTATGATTAGATTATTTGTTTCGGTTTATTTATAATAACCGAGTCAAAGTATATTAGATTAAGTGGTACAGTTATTAACTCGTTATTTCCTTCAAAAATTGTAATATAATTTGTCGGAACATTGTTAGTCGTATTTATTATTCGATTTCATTTATTGAGTTAAATTAAATATATATATATATATATATATTATATTTAACCTTTTATTTATTTATTTTCTTGTTATGTTTTTACGGGTATTATAATTCTACCTCCCTTAAAAAATTTCGTCCTCGAAATTTCAGAGCTTACAGAACAGTTTAATTCCGGCTATACAGACTTATTCATTTACGGAAAAAAAAATGTACATATTTTATTACAGAATTTCAGATGACATCTTACAGAAACAATTAATTAACACAGATAATAAAGCAGACAATCGCACATGATTTAAGACTCGAATAAATACGGATATTGCGAACGAATCATATCCTCTAACTCCCAAGTTGCTTCACGTTCTGAATGATTCTTCCACATAATTTTAACAAACGGAATTGTTTTTCTTCGCATAACTCGTTCTTGACGGTCCAGAATCGCTTCCGGTACTTCCTCGTATGATAGATCTTCACGGATATCCGAAATTGGATAATTAACTACGTGTAGAGGATGATAATTATACCCACGCAATAGTGATACATGAAAAATGTTATGTACGTGAGAGAGTTGCGGTGGTAAAGCTAAACGATATGAAACTTCGCCAACTCGTTCTAGAATTTCAAACGGTCCAATGAACCTTGGGCTAAGTTTTCCTTTAAGTCCGAAAGGACGAACACCTCTACAAGGTGAAACTTTGAGAAATACTTTATCACCAACGTTAAACTCCAATGTACGTCGGTGTTTATCCGCATAACTCTTTTGTCTACTTTGAGCTTCTTTTAAACGTTCACGAGCAATGGCGACTTTCTCATTGGTAATCTGAACAAGTTCGGGTCCTTCAATTGTTTTCTCCCCGACTTCGTCCCAACAGATTGGTGCTCAGCATTTACGACCGTATAATAGTTCAAATGGTGCCATGCCGATACTAGCTTGCCAACTATTATTGTAGGCAAACTCAACTAAACACAAGTACTCATCCCAGTTTCCCGTCCACTCTAAGGCACACGCTCGCAACATGTCTTCAAGTGTTTGAATTGTACGTTCTGATTGACCGTCAGTTTGAGGATGAAAAGCAGTACTAAACCGTAATCTAGTACCCCAAGCAGATTGTAGACCCTTCCAGAAATGAGAAGTAAACCTCGGATCTCGATCTGATATGATAGATACTGGAGTACCGTGTAATCTGATAATTTCTTGTGTAAATATTTCAGATAACTTACTAACCGAATGTCCTTGCTGGATAGGAAGAAAATGAGCCGACTTGGACAACCTGTCAACAATGACCCATATAGCATCATTTTTCCTAAATGTCTTCGGTAATCCGGTAACAAAATCCATAGAAATATCATCCCATTTCCATAGTGGAATATCAAGTGGCTGAAGTATACCACTTGCTCGTTGATGTTCAATCTTTACTTGCTGACAAGTAAGACAATGACTGACGTATTTTGCTACGTCTTCTTTCATTCCGTTCCACCAGAAATGTTGCCGAAGATCTCGATACATCTTTGTTGATCCAGGATGAATAGAAAATGGTGAACTATGTGCCTCAGATAATAGTGATTCTCTAAGTATTGCATTATCAGAAACACATAATCGTTTGCCACACCATATAACTCCGTTTTCATCTATCCTGAACTCAGATTGTTTCCCGATCTCTAAGTTCTCTGTTATTGCCCACAACTCACCATCTTCTTTTTGAGCTTCTTTAATTCGAGAAATTAAATCAGACTCGATCTGAAATTTGGCAAGATACCCATCAGAGTTACCTACTTGAAAGCCAATATTCAGTCTTTCAAGATCATTAATAATCTCTCGTTGTAATTGCAAAGACGATAGCATCCCTGAACTCTTCCGGCTAAGGGCATCGGCAACAACATTAGCCTTTCCTGGATGATATTGAATATTTGCATCATAATCTTTCAACAATTCTAGCCAACGTCTCTGACGCATGTTTAACTCTTTCTGAGTGAAGATATACTTCAAACTTTTGTGATCGGTGAAAATGTCACAAGAATCTCCGTATAAGTAATGTCTCCAGATCTTTAACGCAAAGATAACAGCAGCTAGCTCGAGATCATGTGTTGGATAATTAACCTCATAAGGTTTCAATTGCCGAGAAGCATAAGCAATAACCTTACCGTGTTGCATAAACACACAACCTAATCCTTTCTTAGAAGCGTCACTATAAATTTGGTAGCCTCCTGTTCCTGAAGGTAAACTGAGAATCGGGGCAGATACCAATCTTTTCTTCAATTCTTGGAAACTCTTCTCACGTTCATCATTCCAAGAATACTTGATTCCTTTCCTTAGCAGTTGGGTAAGAGGTAAAACAATCTTCGAGAATCCTTCAACAAATCTACGATAATAGCCTGCTAGGCCCAAAAAGCTTCGGATTTCTGTAACCGAGGTAGGTGTAGGCCATTTTGTGATAGCTTCAACTTTTGATGGGTGCATCATGATTCCCTCAGCAGAAATTACATGACCCAGAAATGCAACTTTATCAAGCCAGAAGTCACACTTTGAAAATTTTGCGTATAGTTTCTTCTGTCGTAAAATTTCAAGTACTGTTCAAAGATGTTCTTCATGATCTTCTTTACTTTTGGAATATACAAGAATATCATCAATGAATACAATGACAAACTTGTCAAGGAAGTCATGAAATACCCTGTTCATCAAATCCATGAACACGGCTGGAGCATTGGTTAATCCGAATGGCATCACTACAAACTCATAGTGGCCATATCGAGTACGAAAAGCAGATTTGGAAATGTCTGAGTCCTTGATTTTTAATTGATGGTAACCAGACCTTAGATCTATTTTTGAAAAGCACTTTACACCTTGAAGTTGATCAAACAAGTCGTCAATGCGTGGCAAAGGATATCGATTTCGGATAGTAATCTTATTGAGTTCACGATAATCTATACACAATCTCATTGTGCCATCTTTCTTCTTAACGAATAATACCGGTGCACCCCATGGTGAAACACTGGGTCGAATGAATCCTAGATCCAATAATTCTTCTAATTGTTCCTTCAATTCCTTGAGTTCCGTTGGTGCCATACGATAAGGTGCTTTGGAAATTGGTTCAGCGCCAGGAACGAGATCAATCGTGAATTCAACTTCACGATCAGGTGGAACACCAGGCAATTTTTCTGGAAAAACGTCAGGAAATTCACAAACAACGGGATGATCTGAAATGCTAAGTTCATTTTCAGAATCAACTTTTACTGAGGCTAGAAATCCGGCACAACCGTGTGATAGAAATTTTTGAGCTTTGAGAGCTGAGATTATCTTTAGAGGTTTACGAGGTTGAGTTCCTTGATAAACAAATAAAGGATTCATCGGATCGCCAAAGAGTACACGACGTGTTTGACAATCTATGGTGACTCGGTGCTTGGATAACCAATCCATACCCAGAATCATGTCAAAATCATTTATTTGCATCGGAAATAAATCAGCCTTTCGGATAATAGATTAAATCTGAATCGGACAATCGCAAAACATGTGTGCAATAGGAATCGAATCTCCGACAGGAGTGGTAATAACCAGTGCAGGTTTCAGAATAGTTGGTGTAATCATGAGATACTTAGTAAAAAGATTAGACACTATTGAATGTGTAGCACCCGTGTCAAATAACACATATATGTCACGTACGCCATAACGAAGAATACCAGAATTAAAACCTAAATCAGTACTAACTAGGTAAGACACATTTATTTACAGATAATTAAAATTAAATAACACAGATATATTACAGAAACTTAATTTTACAGAAATTCGCACCTGGTGTCTTTGCTGCATCATGTGCAGTCAGTGCAAAGACTCTTCCACCAGTATTAGCTCTACCAATGTTTCCGCCAATATTAGCCCGCGTATCTGGCTGAGGACAGTCCTTAACCAGGTGACCGGTTTGTCCACATCTAAAACATAAACCTCTAGTAAAACAACAAATTCCTCGGTGAGGTTTACCACAGGTGGTGCATGGTAGAGGTGGGGTTGGGTATTGATTCAGTGGCTGAGCACGATTGTTGACATAAGGCACTAGAGTTCGGTTCTGATTTGGTTTGTTTTGAGGTGGCTTAGGATTACCAAACCGAAATGGTTGAGAGTTATGTTGTTGAAACTGATTACGGTTATACCCAGAATATTGATTATGATTGAATTTTGGTTTATAGCTTTTCGAATAAGAAAACTGTGATGATGGTTGTCCAGAATACGAAACACTATCACTTTCACGTTCTCTCTTTTTACTTTCTCCAGATGGTTTCACCTGTTCAGCCAACTCAAGAGTCTGAACAGCATCAGCAACTTCAGTGATGTTATTAAACTTCATCATCACTATCATTTTCCTAAACCTTTCACACACTGCCCATTTCAGTTTGTTAGCCTGCATTTGTTGATTTCCTGCTGCCTCTCCAAGAAAATTGGCTAACCTTGTAAATCGAGCCATAAACTCTCTCATCGACTCATTGTCCTTCTGAGCAATGGTAGCATACTCCCGATAATACCTAAATCAGTACTAACTAGGTAAGACACATTTATTTACAGATAATTAAAATTAAATAACACAGATATATTACAGAAACTTAATTTTACAGAAATTCGCACCTGGTGTCTTTGCTGCATCATGTGCAGTCAGTGCAAAGACTCTTCCACCAGTATTAGCTCTACCAATGTTTCCGCCAATATTAGCCCGCGTATCTGGCTGAGGACAGTCCTTAACCAGGTGACCGGTTTGTCCACATCTAAAACATAAACCTCTAGTAAAACGACAAATTCCTCGGTGAGGTTTACCACAGGTGGTGCATGGTAGAGGTGGGGTTGGGTATTGATTCAGTGGCTGAGCACGATTGTTGACATAAGGCACTAGAGTTCGGTTCTGATTTGGTTTGTTTTGAGATGGCTTAGGATTACCAAACCGAAATGGTTGAGAGTTATGTTGTTGAAACTGATTACGGTTATACCCAGAATATTGATTATGATTGAATTTTGGTTTATAGCTTTTCGAATAAGAAAACTGTGATGATGGTTGTCCAGAATACGAAACACTATCACTTTCACGTTCTCTCTTTTTACTTTCTCCAGATGGTTTCACCTGTTCAGCCAACTCAAGAGTCTGAACAGCATCAGCAACTTCAGTGATGTTATTAAACTTCATCATCACTATCATTTTCCTAAACCTTTCACACACTGCCCATTTCAGTTTGTTAGCCTGCATTTGTTGATTTCCTGCTGCCTCTCCAAGAAAACTGGCTAACCTTGTAAATCGAGCCATAAACTCTCTCATCGACTCATTGTCCTTCTGAGCAATGGTAGCATACTCCCGATAATACTTTTCTTGGTGAGAAGTTGGGAAGTATTGCCGATAAAATATTTCTTTGAATTCATTCCAAGCCAACGTCGCTGCATATATATCTCCGCCATGTGCATGCTTAATCCCTCTCCACCAGGATTGTGCATCATCCTCTAGTTTGTACGCTGCAAGCCTTACTTTATACTGTTCCTCAACACCCAAAACCTCAAAAATCTTCTCTATGTGCATAATCCAGTTACATGCATCCATAGAATCAGGAGCAGAACTAAAAGATCGTGGCTTTTGTTTCTGAAATCTGGTCAGCCACTCATGAATTTCTGAGGTCGTGTTGTATATATGATTTTCGGGCCCAAACGGTGGAGGATCTGGAATATGAGGAGGTGGATACAACGGAGGAGGAGGAATTGAATTATTCTGGCTATGATTTAACCTTCCCATGATTGTATCCAACATGTTTGGAAGCTGTTCCGAGAATGTTCGATTAATAGCAGCGGTAATCGCAGGGTCAGTTTGCGTATTTTCAGAAGACATCTATAATAAAATTAATCGATTTAGGAAAATAAAATGATATATTAGAAAATTTAAAATCCTAACCCGATGTCTACCCATTAGCCTCACATGTCTTACTTATTTAGTTTAAGTTTTCTACAGGAAAGAGCCTTAGCTCTGATACCATAACTGCGACACCCCAACTTGGTTTAGGGCTGACGTGTCACGTATACGGAATCAGAAATAAATGCGACAATCCCAAATATATTTAAAACATAATTACATATGTTTTAAGTTACTAATTAAACATAACAAAACAACTATTTAAGTTTAAGTATTGATCGTTACATTTATTACAGATCAAAAGTGTTCAGATCTAGCTCCGATTTTACTCTCAAAATTTCCCCACCTGGTTTCCTTGATTACCTACACAATACAGATAAACACCACAAAAACAAATACGGCTGAGCCAAAGAATGCTCAGTAACGGATAAACAACAGTAATTAAAAGAAATAAAAAAATTGGTGAAGATAATCAAAATAATGGTTAGAAGCAGAAACCAATAACAGAGCAGTAAACAGAAACAGAACAGTAACCAGTAGTCTGACTTTGATAAAATATAACCTTTCACAAACAATAACATAGGTTATATTGTAAGTCAGATTTAGTAGAATCAGAATATACCACGAGCCGACTGTACGTATACAAGTGTAAGGTTCACGGGTAGCTACTCCCGCTTACTAGACACATGAGATAGTTAGTGTTGGCATACACGTCACTATCCCCCAGAAATCAGAAGGTACAGTTTAAAATTTATCCTAGGACCAGTCCATACGCCTCCCCAGAATTCGGTAGGTGCACAATGTACTATCAGAGTACTAATGGAGACGCCGTGAACTCAACTAACCGTCACGGATGGTTCCACATTATGGTTGCCGCCATAATGGGCCTGTAGTCATCCTTACAGGTAGGGGCATGCTCGGGTAACAGAATATAGTTTCAGAAAGTTCAGTAGGATAGATTAAAATACCAAGTTCAGTAGGGTAGTTAAACTACCAAGTTTAGTCATATTTGGATCATGCAATAATGAGTACAATATAAGATAGATCTATTGTATGATAAACGAAACAGAGAAACACGATATCATATCGTGGCAATCAGAAATCAGGATAATACGGAAATAATTTTAATGATTACAGAAAAGGATTACAGAAACAGATTACAGAACAGAAAAATACTATGAGGCAAATGTATAAAATCCGTACAATAACTGACAACAGAATTTATACTATGAGTTAAATAAACAGAATCCGTACCTTAGCCTTAACAAATAGTCAGCAAGAAATCAGAAAATGCGCACGTATTCCAAATCTCCGATGATTTAGAAATCTGTGTTTTCGTTTGATTCACGTTAGTTTAAATGAATTATTATACTTCTAATAACTTAGACATTTTTAGCGTTAAATGGGTCGAATTAATTTCTTTTGCTACCTTGTCAATTAACATTTTTAATTTTTCTTAAATTTTGTAATTTTGTTGTTTTTAATATTTTTGATTAGAATGATTATGATATACAAAACTTTAAAAATAAATTACTTAAAATAGTTTCAGGATAAAACTTAAATTTACAAGTATGTATTTAATTATTTTTATTTTTATTATTATTTATTTATTTTTTTCGGTCGAACTAGACTCTCATTTGTGCATTTAATAGTTTTATTCATTTATTTGCTTATTGATTTTGTCCAATTCAAGTATATAGAAATAATTAACGTACAACAAGAAAAGAAAATAATTTGGGAGGGATTCATAACCTGAAACCTCCAAAATTTTGGAAAGTCTCTTGATTTTAGTATAAGTGTTTGCTAATTGTTTTGTGTACTAAATAATATGGGAAAATAGGTTTTTGAAGGAAACAAAACAAAAAAACTTTGGGTGGCAGTAGAACCCAAGATCTCCCATTCAAACCCCCAAGATTTAACCATTTTGAAGCAAATTTCATGTGAGAATTTGGTGATACATTTACTATGTAATATTAACTTGCATGGCTTCCATTTTCCTTCTATTTCATGGTCATCGAACAACAAACTGTGGTATTTCTCAACCATTTTCCGGCGGTGTTCATATATATATATCGGTGTGTGTGTGTATGTATCAACATAAATAGGTTTAATTCAACCAAGGTAGGTATGATACCGTTTGATTAGGATTTCAACAAATAAAAGGCTTTGAATGTTACCTGACCGGTGGTGAGAAGTCTAGCCGACAACCAAAAAGCGGCGGTTATTTGCCACAATTACGAACGGTTGGGGATGAACCACTACGATCTAAACACCGGTGTTCTTAGTGTGAAGTATCTTACTGTGGCGTGTTCATGGTCGGCTTGATGCTCGGTTTGAACCGGAGGTTTGTGATGGACATGTTTTTGTTTGTAGAACTTTCCATACACTTAAATATATATGTATATATTGTTAAGTCGGTCCTCAATCTTGTACAGGAAGAATTGGTTTTCTTTTTTTTTTTCTTCATATATATGTATATAATATATAATCAATCAACTAGGAATCTGGATAAGTATGGGTCAGTTTTTAATTCGGTTTTCCACTTTAGTTGAATACGGTTGTGAGTGTTAGTCGGGTAATATTTAATTAGATGTTATCAATTTAACCAACCAACATTAAAATATAATTTTAGCTTATTATAAACGTTAGGTATGATTAGATTATTTGTTTCGGTTTATTTATAATAACCGAGTCAAAGTATATTAGATTAAGTGGTACAGTTATTAACTCGTTATTTCCTTCAAAAATTGTAATATAATTTGTCGGAACATTGTTAGTCGTATTTATTATTCGATTTCATTTATTGAGTTAAATTAAATATATATATATATATATATATATTATATTTAACCTTTTATTTATTTATTTTCTTGTTATGTTTTTACGGGTATTATACATGGTGTTCTCGACCTCATCTCAGTGAGCTTAGTCCTTGTGAAGGTGGGGTATGGGTCTAGAACCGATTTCAAATGGTGGGGTCGATCTAAGGTAATGAAAACCCTATTTTTCAGCCTTTTAATGGCTTCATACCTCGAATTTCAGTGGACCAAACTTCAGATTAGTTGTACTTCCTTGTAGAGGACGTCGAGAGCTTCGCGTGGGTTCAAGAATCACTCAAATTGGTTGAGAAATGAAGAAGTTATGGGGTTTTGAAGGTGAAAAATGGTGGTGAGATGTGGTAGCCGGATTTTTGAGAGAGAGAGAGAGATGTAGGTGATGAAAAATGAGAGGAAACTCTCATTTAGAGTTTTTATACTTCGTGTGGTATTCGGGTTCATTTCGGCTGCTCGGTTCGTAACTTCGTCGCGTATCCAGAAAATTACACGTAATTTAAATGAAATAAATAAAAGAATGTTATTTAAATTATTTTGATGAGTTTCAAAATTGTAAAATGTTAAATATTTTATTTTATTAAATTTAAATTCGTTCGTGTCGTGTTTTCGTTTTCATTTCGTCGAATCTCGTCACCATCGCGCGTATTCGTTCGAATCGTCATTCGAACGAACACGACGATGGTTTTGCTTTTCGACTTTTGTTTTCTACTTTCCAGTCATCATTTCAGAACGTTAAACTCACAGATATGTTTGTGTGAATCGTCACCCACGCAAACACACTGTCAGTTCGTTATTCTGAAACGACACTGCAGTTTATGTTTAAATTGTATTTCCTCACTGGCAGACTCAACTAAACATCCTGTTTTCATCTTGTTTTCACATTGAAATGTCGGCCATCTGATTCCTGTCATTTATGGATATCAGCTCGCAACCGATTTGTTTTTGTCATTCGCTTGAACATCATTGTTTCTCATGTTTAGTTGTGTTAACTGTACTTAGGTTTTCACTTAAATACACACAACTAATGTTTCAATTGAGTGTTGTACATACAGTATCTATGTTTACACAAAAATACATACAACTGTTTCTTGAATTTAGAATTTTGTCAATACGATACTGTTTACACACATGTAATTTCACATAGTTACTGTTTATAGTACACGTACCGTACGGACTTGCCGGCCGGTCAGGTACTAGTTGTCACGGTACGCAAAGTTCTCGAAATGTGACTTCTGGATGCGAGAAGTTCAATTCTTGGGTCATATAGTCAATGAGAAAGGCATACATGTTGATCCAGCGAAAATTGAGGCGATTAAGAATTGGGAAGCACCAAAGACCCCTACTGAGGTACGACAATTCCTAGGTTTGGCTGGTTATTACCGACGATTCATTGAGGGTTTCTCAAAAATCGCTCAACCACTCACAGGTCTTACTCACAAAGGGACGAAGTATGATTGGACGGATAAACAGGAAGCTGCATTTCAGCTATTGAAACAAAAACTCTGCAGTGCACCAATTTTGTCCCTACCGGGAGGGACGGAAGACTTTGTGGTGTATTGTGATGCATCTGCCCAGGGTTTGGGATGTGTGTTGATGAAACGTGATAAAGTGATTGCTTACGCTTCACGACAACTGGGACCCCATGAAAAGAATTACACTACTCATGACTTGGAGTTAGGAGCAGTGGTATTTGCTTTGAAGATTTGGAGACACTATTTATATGGAACTAAGTGTACCATTTACACTGATCACAAGAGTCTGCAACATATCTTTGATCAGAAGGAGCTCAATATGAGACAGCGATGGTGGGTCGAGTTGTTGAACGACTATGAATGCGCAATCAAGTACCATCCGGGAAAAGCTAATGTAGTAGCTGATGCTCTAAGCAGAAAATACACAAAATCAACAAGACGGGTTCGCGCACTTATGTTAACGATACATACTAACTTACCTGACAAGGTACGAAATGCCCAGCTTGAAGCCTTAGAAAAGGATAACTTGGAACAGGAATCCTTACGAGGAATGGAAAAACAATTGGATGTCATGACTGATGGAACTCGTTGTGTCATGAATCGACTTTGGATACCTATGTATGGTGGCCTGAGAACTCGTGATGGAGAGAACTCGTGATGGATGAAGCACACAAGTCTAGGTATTCAGTCCATCCGGGGTCAGACAAAATGTATCATGACTTAAACGCACTGTATTGGTGGCCTCACATGAAAGCCAACATTGCTAAGTACGTTAGCAAATGTTTGACTTGTTCTAAAGTCAAAGTTGAATATCAGAAACCATCTGGTTTATTGCAACAACCAGAAATACCTATGTGGAAATGGGATCAGATTTCGATGGATTTCATTACTAAGTTACCCCGTACACCAAGTGGTTATGATATAATATGGGTAATTGTTGATCGATTAACGAAATCTGCACATTTCTTGGCAATTAAGGAAACCAACAAAATGGAGAAATTGATTCGCATTTACATCAAGGAAGTGGTATCGCGACATGGTGTACCAATTTCCATCATATCAGATCGAGATGCTCGATTCACTTCAAACTTTTGGAAATCTCTCCATAAGTCATTGGGAACTCATTTAGACATAAGTACGGCCTATCATCCACAAACAGACGACCAAAGTGAACGTACAATCCAAACACTCGAGGATATGTTACGAGCTTGTGTCATTGATTCTGGTGACAGCTGGGAAACCCACTAACCATTAGTGGAATTCTCTTACAACAACAGTTACCATACAAGCATTCAAGCGGCACCATTTGAAGCATTATATGGTCGTAAATGCTGTTCACCGGTTTGTTGGGCTGAAATTGGTGACAGTCAGATTACAGGACCTGAACTAGTACATGAAACGACAAAGAAGGTTGTACAAATCCGGAGCCGTATGGCAGCGGATCGAGATAGAAAAAAGAGCTACGCTGAAAAACGTCGTAAGCCGTTAGAATTTCAAGTAGGAGACCGAGTTCTTCTGAAAGTATCACCTTGGAAAGGTGTGATACGATTCGGCAAGCGCGGGAAGCTTAGCCCATGCTACGTAAGACCTTTGAGATCCTGAAAAGGATTGGTCTGGTAGCGTATCAACTTAAATTACCGGTTGAACTCAGCGGAGTTCATGATGTCTTTCACGTTTCGAACTTAAAGAAATGTCTTTCTGATGAGACATTGGTTGTACCACTTGAGGAAATACAAGTGGACGAACAGTTACGGTTCATTGAAGAACCAGTTTGTCACACCCCCAAATTCCCACTCGTGGTGTCAGCCCACGTGGGTGTGACGTGGCCAGGATCACAGCTCATGGTCATATAGAACGACTCTATATGAGTTATACAATCACACAGTTTTGTAAAATAACGTAGTTTCATAGATTTAACAGCGGAAAGTGTTTAAATGTTGAGCAACTGAAGATACAAGTGTTGCAGCGGAAAGTAAATTGTACGTATGAAATATGTTTTAAATAGTTAAAACCAAACTGATGAAATAAAAGCCTAGGATTAGAGTCTATATGCATGCAGACTCTCTTGTGCTTCTTCACGTGCATCCTAGCTCGTGCTGTTCAGTAACCTGAGAATACATGCGAAAATGTGTCAACATAAAGTTGGTGAGTTCACAGGTTTAAGTATTCGAAAGCAGTAAAACAGTTATATACTGGGTATGTAAAAGTGTTTTGTTGGATTCTACGATCCGTGGAGTGTGTCATGTCATCTTACCGAAACTCGACTGTTTCCGTTTGCCTCCTCGGGTCATCGCTGAACTCGACATCAACATCGAAATTACACTCGTTATGACCTCCAGTCAACATTGGTGCCGAGTGGGGTTAGTCAAACCCAGTAGTACTACGTAATTACGACTCGTTTGTTACACAACTAACGGTAAGGATAAGTGATGGCTTTATGCGATAAAAGTTACACTCGAAAATAGTTTTACAACATACCAGTCATATAGCTAAAACAGTTGCATAGTATTCTCACCCCAATAGTTTAGCAAAACAGTTAAAGAGTAAAAGTGGGGCTGTAAACTCACCTGACTCTAGTAGAGTGCGTTCTTTCGAGAACGGAGTAGCTCACCGGCTAGTAGTTACCTCACAAGCTCTAGATCGTCAAGAAGGTGTTGGAGCAGCTCTGGAAGTTCCTGAACAGCAGATCCTTCGGCTAACAAGAGGGTGGTGAGGATTCCTTGAGTTCCTTAGTGAGTGACAAGCTTCAATCTTCCAACCTTGAGCTTGAAATTGGTCTTTAATGGTGGAAAGTGGTTGTTTCAGGGTGTAGAAGACGAGTAAAGTCGGGACAAGGCGTGCAAAACCGATTAAAATGATGAAAGGCAGTAGTATAGGTATGATTGTCTTGGTTAAATATAGATTTTGTCGACTGGAGTCGTCGCGTACCGCGGAGAGAGCTCCAGATGCTCTCCGCGTACCGCGGAGAAATTCGGGATATATTCAAATCCCCTGATCGCATGTCGCGTACCGCTGTGGAACTCCTCGTGGGTCTTCGCGTACCACGACGGATCACTGGGGAGCCCAATAGGCCCATTTTCATTAGTTTGATCCGTTCGTCGCCGTCTTCACGCTTTCGGACTATCGTTCGGCCTCGTTTGAACTTCCAAGTTCAGTGTATGAGTGTTTCGTGAGGTTTCAAGTGTTTTTGTTACACGGTGTGCTAAACGTTCACCAACGTTCGTGTTTTCTTAAACACGTGTGTGCGTGTTGCGATAATTTACCGAATTATCATGTTCGTGTCAGTGACGTGTCTCACTAAATTAAACTAATTCTAGTGCCACGTGTACAAATATAAATTAAATAAACATTTAATTAAAGAGGATGCTGACCTGGATTTTACGGGGTGTCACACAGTTGAAATCATGGACCGAGAGGTCAAACAGCTCAAACACAGCAAAATTCCAATAGTCAAGGTCCATTGGAATTCAAGACGTGGACCTGAATTCACATGGGAAAGGGAAGATCAAATGATGAAAAAGTATCCTCATCTATTCAAAACAACAACTGTAAACACTGAGAAGGTACGTTAAATTTTGGGACGAAATTTCCTTCAACAAGGGGATGATGTGATACTTCACACTACAACATTTTCAAATTTCAAACTGTAAGCACAAACATCTTATACAATTGGTTTTGTTACAAACATTGTGCTGGATACAAACATTGTAGAATTCAAACACTTTCAAGCATGATTAGTTACAATCAATGTGCTACATTACATTTTATGTGCTACATTTCATATGTTACATAGTATGGTAGTACAAACATGAGTGGTTATAAACAATTAGCTATGTGCAAAGTTACATAGTACGTTATGATTGAACACGAACACTCACAGTTAGGTGTATTAACTGGTGTGCATGCAAACAGTTACATGGAACGATCACACGTAGGGGTGATCTTGTCAAACATTGAACATAGAACGACCACACTTAGGTGTGGTGTTGCAAACATTGAACTTTGTGTGTGAGTACACACAAGTACACAGAATGATCAAGTATCGCATTAAAATGTACATTTTGAACTCATAAGTAGTATCCTAACTACTTTTAACATTTAACAATTTTTGGGACAAAAATTCCTTCAACAAGGGGATAATGTGACAATCCGGCATTCCGGACTAACTCCGTTAACCCAGAAATTAACAGAAATTATACGAAAACGAACAAAAACAACCTACAAGGGTTAGAATTGAACAAAACAAGTGTAAAAACACTTAAATTATAAGGATTAAGCATGTAATTAGAAGAAATACACAATTTTGACTTTTAATAGTCAAAATTCGTTTAAAAATCAAACTTAAATTCGAATTTACATTAAAAATAAGTAATTAATCGAATTAATGTAGTAATAATCATCACATTATTGATGATTAACTGTTAGAACACATTATTGTTCCATTAACATTCAAATTAAACGAAATTAAGAACATAAATGTTGAAACCGTCACTAGCCATCATTAAGCTCATAAAATTCGACTTTAATCGACTTAATTACCACTATAAAACCTCTAGTCGGCCCCTTTAGGGTCTTTTGCATACAAAAATTTCAATCAAGAACGTGGAGATCGAAGAATTGATCAAAGGTCGGCCGAACTCAGCACATAAGTTGATCTCTTTCAATCCAGCACCAAACCAGGTAAAAATCGAAACACACACACACTCTAACATGGCCGACTAAGAATACCCCTAACATAATTTCATCCAAAAACCTCGAATTGATAAAGTTCTAATTCTAGGGTTTCTAATGAAAAACGTTTTGGGGGTTTCTGATCAAACGAGTTCTATAATCAAATTAAAACTCATGAACAGCTTCGTGATAATGTGTTTAATGAAAACCCTAATGTAGTTGGATTAAACAACAACGAATTGAAGGATTTCGATTTCTAGGGTTCATCATCAAAAATGTTTTGGGGGTTTCGATTCAAATGTGTTTAAAAAGCAAATCAAATCACATCAGTAGCTTCTAAAAGGTCCGACTCATGAAAACCCTATGTTCATTACACTCAATTATAATGAATTGCATGATTTCAATTAATAGGGTTCTTGAGTTAAAACAAATTTGGGGATTTCGAGTTGATAGAACTTGATATTCAAATTAAACCTTTCAGTTAGTTTCGAAATCCTTTCTTTAAAAAAACCCTATGATTTTATTGATCAAAATAAACGAATTTAACCCAATCAAATTGTGGGTTTTGAAACTATGTTCGAAACTATATATATGGAATTGAGATGCTTTGGGTTGATGATTTATTCAAATGGAATCATGAATGAACTCGGTTTGACCCTCAGAACAAAACCCCTATGGTTTGGGGATTGAAATCACTCGATTTGTGGGTCAATTGAAACCCATTTGGTTCAGAGGTAACAAAGGGAATTAGGTTTCGAAAGGCTTAAAACAAATGGAAATGGAGTTCTAATGCGAAATCTGAGTTAGATGGACTGGTTTGGGCTTGAGTGGTGTGTCTGGGAGGTCGCGGGTTCGAACCCGGCCTCTGCCGGTTTTTGAGTTCAAAACCTATTATTGGTTTTTAACCCATAACTTGCTCGTTCTAACTCCAATTTAACTCGTTCAAGTTGCGTTGAAACCGAAATGAAAATACGAACAACTTGAAATGATAAAATATATATTTTGACCAAAAGCCTAAGCATGTATAATTTCATATCTTAAAATGAAATTGTATACGTTTATACGATTTAAACAAACGAATTCGAAATCATTCGTACTTTTGTAGGAATGTTTCAAACGACCTAATATACATGTGTTGACACGTATGTGACTACAAACACGATTTAACATTACGAATAACGCGACGTTATTGTAATGACGCAGATTCTCCGTAGAAGGTTGTCTACGCGAACTCACGAACAGTTGATCATTCTGTTGCTATCTAAGGTGCGTACACGGCCCCTTTTTACATTTTACTGTTTTGGGGGAGAAAACATGTGCAAACAAACGATTTTGGATACATATCACTTGCTGAGTTAACTGTTTACTATAAGTGCGCATATAACACTAAAAGTCCTACATTCTGAACCGATTAGTTTGCCGTAGTGCAAAGCGTGGTAGTTGAAGATAGATCTATTAGGTTTGACAAACCTCACTTGGTAGGTGGGATCTACGCAATTGTTTAACTAGCCAATTCAACATTACTATTGTTTGTGTTAGACAATAGTGGAAAGGCAAAACATGCAATAGCATGCAACAGTCAGCTTCGGTGTCGACCACTTATGTAAATAGTACAAATGACTAGCTATCATGACTATGCAATGTGTGATTATGTTATCTGCAACATTTACATTTCGAACTGTTGTTCAAGCAATTGTGTTTACATATACAAACCTGTGTATGCACCAACCTTTGTGTTGACTTTATTTACATGTTTTCTCAGGACACTAAGGCACAGGCAAGGACAAGTAGGGACTAGGACGTTGAGTCTCATGCATACAGTTCATTTTATTGTTAATTTAAAACATTGAAAACATTGAACATTGTATTTACGGTTTTGCAACTGTTACATTTCGTTATTGGTTTTCAAACGCTTCTGCAAAAGTTAAACTTTGATTTTACAAATTAAGACTGAATTATGTTTAAAAGCATATAGAGGTCTTTCGCTGTGTCTAATGACTGAGATCCTGGTTTGTCACGCCCTAAACGGTATGGTTCCGTTAGTTGAAATTTGGGGGTGTGACAAATAGTAGAAAACCCATCAGACCCGTACCTTCTCTATAAGATTTCGGCCAACTTAGCTCGAATTAGACCCGATTCTTTGTACTACAAGCTTCCTTTCTTCGAGAATATTGTTTTGATATATTATTTGCGCGATTTGGTGAAGAATCAAGGGAGTCCTTGGTGATTTTGTGGAGGTTTTCTAGTGAGAGAGATGGTGGACAAAAATTCTAAAGAGAGAAGAGAATGTGGCTGCAATAAATGAAGAAAATGGGCAAATTTAGGGTTTTTATACCCCGAGGGGTGTGTGTTCGGTCTCGCTCGGTGTTGGTTTCGCGTATTTTTACGTACGCGTCATAAATATTACGTAAATGAATTATTTGACTTGTAATTTAGATTTCTTTGATTCTTTTTGATGAGTTCCAAAATTGTAAAACGTAAAATGTAATATTTTAGTCAATTTTACTATTCGTTCGTTTTCGAACCATTAAACGAATACGTGTATACCCGTAATCATATGTGTTTTTGGTCGTTTTATGTATTTATTGATATTTACTCGTAATTTTAAGTTCGACATTAATATCATTACGGATTGTCACCCATAATGATACTGAGTCTCGCTTATGCATTACGATTTGTTTAAATGATTTGTTTGTCATAATATTCGTCATAACACTATGCACTAACACTATCCCATTACACCGAACGCGGTTTATGTATAGGGCATACGTAGAGTCTGGCTACCTGCCTTATCAGCCGCTAACCCACCACCGTTTCGATATAATGCAATAGTGTTCTTGCCTAGCGCAACTGACTATAAGTAAATATATATACTTGTACTTAAACTAAAGAAAATCCTATAACATACAAACATGAACACATGAATCACATTGACATATTGAATACAAGTACATACTGTTCGATCCTTGCTACGACTACCATGACTTACTGTACAGATGTTACACATTATATCACGTACCACTTTATTAACTTGAGGATCTATTCCACTTAAAACATCTGGTGCTATAATTGAACTATTCAATATATTGGGAACTACGTCCTTTGTCCATCGACGTGTTATATATTTTTCTGGAAACACTTTTACTTGACATAATCTTAAAACATAAAAACAATGTCGGCATAACAAACCATATTGCTCAAACCTTCTGCAACTACATCGAACTGTGATATCATCATCCACTTGAAGGTATGACACCTGTAAATACAAAAAATAACAAAAAATAAAAATATTACAAATAATAACAAAAAATAAAAATAAAAAAATGGTATATCAAAATTATAGACCATCCTACCTAATTCAACTAGATCCATGATCCACAAAACAAAAACAAAAACAAAAAACAGATTCATGAGCCTTGATATCCTTGATTAGAAATTTCATAAATTCTTCTGATTGTGATGTACACACTGACAGAAAATTATGAATTGAATCATATATTTCTTATTGAACATCAAAGAAAATACTTCTTGTAAAAATTTTATGTGCTTGCTCCTCAAAAGAATAATCAGACCACATATCAGGTGTTGTATTCCTTGAATCATGGTCGTTTTTTCGATGTGTATGCCTTTGTGATTCCATGAAGGTATCAAAATGTGTAAAGAATTCAAGTAATATTAATTGACAATTCGATACTTGTCCAAAATAGTGATTCTCACTTTCAGACCGTGACGTAGTACGCATTAGACCAGACATCGGTTATTTCCGGTAAAAAGCAGGAATCCACATATCCCTAATCTGGAACATGTAACCAAACCAATCAACATTACATAGGTCGTAGTCGTCCATGATTGACAACCATTCACGATCAAACTCCTCAAGTGTTACTGAATCAGTCCACACTATATTGCATATACGCGACTTGAATTCCACGTTGTTACATAAAATACTACCAACTTGTTACATGTAATACTATATTACTATACAATTATTATGCAAACAAATTACAATAATTACGTATCGTGTAAAATTAAAACCCAAAATAACGTACCATTTTAATGTAGTGTATAAAACTATGACCCAAAATAATGTATTGCGTATATTTAAATCCCATAATAACTTACCACCCAAGTTATTACTATTACCACTTCATTTTTTTGGTAGTTCATCTCTTTGCCTTATCCGCAACCTTAGTCATAATATGCCACATGCATAATCTATGCCTGCTGATAGGCCAAACATATTCTATAGCCTGTTTGATAGTAGCAACCTGGTCCGTCACTACAACATTTGGGGGAAACCCAAAAGTATTTGTAAAACATTCCAATAACCATTTGTAAGACGCGATTGTTTCTGACCCTAATAATGCAGCTCCAAATGTAATGTTGCAACAATGGTTGTCAATTCCCGTAAAAGGAACAAAAACCATTTTGTATCTAGGAAAAAAATATATGTTAGCAACATAATATAATATCAAAACATATTATAAGTTACTTAACATACTATTAAGAAATTTATCTCATTTACTTGTTAGTCTGGAATGTTGTATCGAAACATCACCAAAAATAACATAATTCTTTTTAGCATGTCCATCATCCCTAAACAAACCAGTAAGATAATTTTTATTTTCCTTGGTGTACTCAAATGAAAAATCAGGGACAAATTCCTTCTTCTTCAATAACATATTGACAACCATGTCCGCATCATATTCGCCAAGAAACAAATTGATTTGTTTTTTGAAATTCTTACAATCCACAGATGTAACTCTAACCTTCTCAAACCCCCCATACTTTGTACAACATTAGATTAAAAGATCTAACCGGACAAATATTATGCTTGGACATTGAACACATCAACTGCATCTGCTCGTATGTTAACTTCCTACATGATGGCAATAGGTGGATATCATCTTGTGAAACAAGACTGTGATTGTGTTCTTCTACAAATTTGTTGATATTGAACGTCACTCCATCATGTGATTTTAAAACAATGTGAGCTAAACATTCAGTTCTTTGACTAGGCCTGTTCCTAGATTTGATTTGATTTTCTTTCTCGTCCTTATTTTCATTTGAATTACAATCTCTTGTCGGTTTATGTCCCTCCTCAGAACATACAATGTATATTATCTTTATAACCTTGCCATATAATTAATATGAGATCTTCTACGAGCTGTAAAACCACCTTTTATTGCATATGTTTGGTAAAATTCAAATGCATGTTCAACAGAAGAAAAAATCATTCCTTCTTGTGGTTTGCACGATATCGGGACATCAGGTTTATAAAATGCTTTCCTGATGTTGGTGATATGCGTTCTAAACCAACACATAACTGACCAATTTGAAATCATGCATTAAAATAATCACTTACCAAACTTAAATCTCAATAATAAATTACGTACCAATTAAGGAAACCACATACTACTAATTATACATGTTGCATTTACTTAATCACGTACCACACACGTACCGCTTGAAACATAATATAAAAATGTCTTCAATAACTTAAAAATATCCATCACGTATATATTAATTACGTTTGTAATCATAATAATAAACTAATAATAACGTACCACTTATATAATGTACAATTGATGATCGGTAACAAATAAAATTCAATACACATAATCAATCTTAATTACGTTCCTACTCTGTCAATTATAACTATAAATAACATACCATCTAAATTAGATATAATATATGACCAATAACATAAAAATTAGATCCAAAACATCAAATACGCATAATGACACGAACTAATTTTATATATTAATACAAACAAAATTTTTTCCGTCGTTCTCGATTCATCTATCATCATCATGATACTCCTAATTTCAAAAATCATCAACTAAATATCAAAAAAAATTTGTTTAGATTAAACAACGTACCTTCGCGATCTCTATCCACGTCCATTTAACGTATAACAACAAATGTTTCTCTAACTTTTTTTCTCAATTTAAAATTGCAGCAAAAATTCTAGTGAATTCCTGATTTAATATGAAAATTTTTAAAAAGTAACTGATTCAATGTTTGTCGTGCGATGCCGTAATTAAGATAATCATTTCTTTAAATACGTTGTGTGTCAATTACAAAAATAACCCTCTGGTACATATTTTAGAATTGCGCGTGTCATATGTTTTGTGGCTTCTTACGTTTAGTACGTTAAGTTTAACATGTATTTGATCCGGCTCCAATATATATAAGGTATGTATAAAATGAAAACCCACTTGAGTTGAGAAAACCTCAAAAAACCCTATGTAACAAAAGTTTTTTTTTAAAATTTTTTTTTATAGTTTTGTAACATTATTAAGTTCATTTTTATCAAAAAAATATAATAAAAGCGCCGACACAATTTTTTAAAAAAAAATAATAAAACGAAAATATAACACTGACGTAACCCCTTCTTTCAGTACTGTACAACGATGTTACGTCTGTGTTACATCGGTTTTTTATTAATTTTTTTTAAAAAAACTACTTACCGCTTTTTGTATTTTTTTTTTATAAAAATAACCTTAATGATGTAACCTAACTGTAAAAAACAAATTGGAAATTTTTTTTGATGGTTTTTTTCATTGTTTTCAAAGTTTTCTCAACTCTACTAGGTTTTCAAAATAACCCTCCCATATATATATATATAAAGGGAGATGATCAAATGTTAACCCATGTTTATTGCGTTAACCGAATAACTACATCTTATTACTTTAGGGCCCACACTAAATTAATCTAAAGGAGAGTGTTTTTTCTTTTTTTTTTAATTAATGTAGGGCCCTTTCTTTTATATATATATATATATATATATATAGGGGATGGTTCGAATGTTAACCCTTTCTTATTGCGACATCCGAATAACTATATCTTATTATTTTGAGCCCACGTTAAAATAAATATAAAGATTTAGGTTTTTTCTTCATTTTTAATTAATGTAAGTAAGCCCTACATTAATTAAAAAATAAAAAAACATACACCTTTAGATTACTTTAATGTGGACCCTCAAAGTAATAAAATGTAGTTATTGGGTTTGATCCTATGTGTGTATGTGTGTCTGTGTGTATGTGTGTATACAAACATACATAAATAAATCCACACACACATATAAATATACATATACATATATATACATAGGGGTTGTATCTTGTAAAAATCCGATTTTAGACAGAAAACTCTTAAACCCTATCTGGGTCATTGATTTGAAATCTTAAAAACAAATATATGGTACAAATCAAACCTCAATAAAAAATTAAGTTTTTAATAAACAAATCAATTTTAATGTGTTAATATGGACCACATATTTATTTTCAAAATTCCAAATTAATGCCCCAGATAGTGTTTAATAGTTTTCTCTCTAATAATCAGGTTTTTACATGATACACTCCCTATATACATATGTGTGTCTAGAGAGAGAGAGAGAGAGAGAGTTCACAACTTCGAGTGAACAAAAAGTGGTTCCTATTTCACTATCCAATTGTCGAGGTAGATAAGCCCTAAAGGAGTGTTTTTTAATCAACAAACCAGTTGGACATGGAATGCAAATGGAAAATGAAGTGGTCCAGGATAGGATAGGATTAGGATTCAATTTAGTATGTGGGTATTGATGGATCAGCCTTGACTGCATATGCATGAATTCCCCCAGCAATGTTGTATATCTTTCTAAACCCCTGTCATATGCAGACAATAATTCAAGTCATTTATTAATTACATGCAAAATGATTAAAAAATAAAAAGAAGGAATAAAAAAATCACTTCTTAACTAGAGTTGTGAACAGACATGAAGGAATAATACATCACCTGTGTTTGCAACCATTTGGCAACTTGTAATGATCGCATTCCATGGTGACACTAACAAACATTACAAGTTCCCATTAGTAGTTATAAACATTAAATAGACAAGTGCGTGTGAAAACCCAATTACTTATTTAAAAAAAAAAAAAGAAAAAAAAAAAGGAAGGCCATAGTCTATAAACATTAATAAATCCAAAACTATATTTTTAATTTAAAAAATTAGATAAATTCCACAAAAGACTAAAAGAGCATCAACTTTTACACCAAACCACCATAGTGACATGCTGTGCTTTTACCTAGCAACATGATGCACCTGTATGTATATTGAATATAACTAGCAGATTTGCCCAATCACAAGTTGTGACAAAAACTTCCACATTTGTACAGTGCGTTGCAGCAATACACAATGGTGAGAATGATAGTGAAATATAATAAACACCTCACACCATCAGTGTCTAGCACGAACTAAAATACACACACACAAAAATAAAAAGAAATGAAAAATGGATAGGAAAATGACCGGTCAACGCATCCTTCATGTTAAATTATTTCCCCACGTATAAATATGACTTGTGTTGTTCAAGTCATATGTTATGAGTAGTGAAACGTGCATCATGTTTTTGTAAGAGCTAATAATTTATTTGTATGCAAGAAGATGGTTTTACCATAACATAAGTTTCCTTCTGAGGATCTAATTTTGTAGTGATTTCAGGTCCCCAGCTTCCAAACTGTTGCAGAGGAAGGACTTGAAATCCTGATAAAGAAGCTCTCTCCCTGTTCAACCATACACATATGTACTGTCACAAAACCTTCAAGTTATTGTATTTACTTCCTTTTTTTCTATACATTCAAACAGTGAGCCTATGTTGTCAAAGGCTCAAGTGCAACACACGCATAATTAATTCGAGATTCCGGCAAAATCTGGAAATATCCGGCTAAACTGATGCAAAACTTTAATAAATGCTCTCAAATTAGCCATAAACCATCCTCCAAGGAAGTGGTGTAGCGTTAAGGTAGAAGAGAGACTTCCTCTCAAGTTCAATTCCCACTTGGGGTGATTTTCATTGGAAGCCACCAGAACGGTTGCTTGTGGCAGTGCTTTACTTGATCCTCCCAATTAGTTGGATATGGGGAGGGATCCGGCGGTTTACCAAGTAACTAGGTTCCCACGGGTATCAAAAAAAAAAATTAGCCATAAACCAGTCTAAACTAGTTTCAAAAGTCTGAACAAGCAAACATTTACTACCAAGAGGAATGGGAGAGTTGAGTAGAAGTTTGAATGAGTAGAAAGCTCAGATTGTTGAGTTCAAAATGTTCTTTTTTAATGTGCGAAATTTAAAATACTTTATTCTTTTTCATGTAAAAAATGTGATTGAGCTTTGCTACTATGATGATGGAGTTTGCATAATGCAAAAGTAGACTTTGCAGGCTGCCAAATACAGTCTGGTAAAGTATACAGGCTGCTAAGACCATGTACAGCGGTCAAGCCGCCCGGCCAGCGGCCTCGCTCCCCGTCGCGGCCTCAAGCGCGAACACCGCCCCCATGCCTAGCGGCCCCCGCCCAATCCCCTCCCACGGCCCCCGCTTCCCGTTGATGTCCCTCTCCTCTCATTGGTTGGTTTCAAAATTGGTGGGCCCCAATCTCCTTTAACAGCTAGAACATTAGAAAAAAAAAAAATAATAATAATAATAAAATCAATCTTTATATAAACCTCTCATTTCAACCATTTTACACACTCATTTTCATTCAAAACTCTCTTAATTTTTATACAATTTATTTTTTTATAAAAATGCCATCACCCTCTCCGGTGTTATCATCATCCTCTTCATCTTCTGATAGCGAGGGTATTGATCTTTTTATCTCGGCTTTGTCTACGATGGCTCAAGAAAACGCTTCTCAGATTCCTCGGCCTATAATTAGAAGAATTCAAATTAATCGAGACAGGAAAGCGGGGCATCCCAATATGATACTTGAATGTGAGGGCAAATCGATTAGCCCGTTTGTACCCGATGAAGACGAACCGCCATCTCCTTTTGACATTGATGACCCGTGCAGAGATAACCAAATTTTGGCGTTGCGAAACAAAAGCATTCACGAGTCGTTAAAAGCCGATTTGGTCGAACATATCGAAAGGGTTCGCACCGATATTGTCGTTCGTAGCATCTAAGGCGACTAGTATATTTTTAATATGTTTTTATTTTTTTAATGTAATGTGTGTTTCTTTTGTAAAATATTGAATTATTTTAAATTAGAGTAATGTTTTTTATTTAATTTTAATTGTTGATGATGTGGAATAGTGGGGAAGGGTTTTCAGTGGGGTGACCATTGTGGGTGTTAAGGGTTTTCAGTGGGGTGATGACGTGGCAGGAAATTTCAGTGGGGAAGGGTTTTCAGTGGGGTGACCGCTGTGGATAGTCTAAGGCCATAGTATAATATGCACTTCTGCAGGGTACCTAGGGACACTACACAACACTTGATAAAAAGGTTTGACTTTTAAAATTTGTATATAACTAGTTAATTAATTGTTTTATAGCTAATACTTTATATACTTTTTGATATTTTTAAAGCCTAAAAATGCCAAACCCCTAAAAATGGTAACTTAAGACTATGTGTCTCTAGACTAAAAAAGCCCTCGCTTTTTTTTTTTTATGCGTTCTGCACCTAAGCCCCCAGGCTCAACCTTTACACCTTCAGTGTGCCTGCGCCTGTGACAACACTATTAACACTATAAACCAGAAATCACTATGGACTTACACTTCATGCGGTTCTCGAACATCAATAAGTTGAGCATCCTCAAGAAAATCAGGATCTTGCAATTTTGCATGAAGCTCTTCAGGTTGAATGTCATCAAGTACTGATGCTTCCCTGAAAAATCCAATAATTTAAAATCTCAAAATCAGCTACACAAAAATATTTCCAAATATATGAAAAAGGTAATAGGAGACTATGCCTCTCTGATAAAACTTGCAGTAAATGCCATCCAAATTGAGTTTTACATTTAACAACTTTGTTTAGTGGGGCATTAAATGCGGCTTCCTCAAACTCGGGCACCTACAATGATACCCTAAATAAACAATAGCGTACCAGATAATATTCAAATTATAGAATTGCAAGTTGCAATATGCCACTAGCTGAATCAATAATTTTACGGAGATGGGAATTTCAACCTTAAATATTTATAAATACGTGTCTATGTGGATTGTAATTTTAAAAAGGCTCAAAAGGGTGAAAATTGCCTAAAATGTGTTCATATGCTAATAATCTCCTGAATCATTTCGTCTAAAAGAATTAGATTATTATTTAAAAAAAAACAGATTCTATAATCATATCTACAGCATCAACTACTTTTAAATTTTTTAAAAGGACAAAAATGTTGGGTGGGTCAACCCAACTCACCCGTACGTAAAAATGAACCATCTTGACCCGTTACCTAACCCAATTAGTTTTGCCTGCCCTAAAAATAATTGAAGTCCAACCACATAGATTCATACCATTTGCCCCTTTCTCACCCAACCAAGCATACCACCTTCCTCCTTGGATGGACATTTAGAATATTCAACTGCCAAGTCACTTAAATCCTCCCCTGCAGGTGACAAAAGAAAAACAAAACTACGACAATTATTTTCATAAAGCCACATCCATATAGTCCTAAGATAATAAAGGGCATACCCGGTGCTTGACTTAGCTCCCGATTTGTGAAAGAGGTAAGGTTGCGTGCATCAGATCGCAAAGCGACCGGGCCTTGCGCAAAGCGGGAGCTAAGTTAAGCACCAGATACACCCATTATTATCTTAGGACTATTTGGATGTGGCTTTATGAAAATGATGAAGAAATAGTTTTTATAATTTCCCACTATAAACATTGAAGAAAGATAAGAAATGAATACACCAACTTGAGTCACTTGACCACTGACCTCGTATCAGTCTTTTCTGCAGATCATACAAAAGATCTTTATCCTCTTCTTTCACGAGCAAGTGCTGCACCAATAGTTCTCTACCAAAATCATTACTACTCCCAGAACTATATGACGCTGGTAAAAGAATATACAAAGTAAAATAAAAGCTGTTGGAAGTAAAAAAAATTATAAGTTAGATTATAAAAAAGACATTACATAGAATGTGAGTATGCACTAAAAGTATCATATCATTATGTGGTGATATACACTGCTGTGTTATTGGTTATAAAATTAGTAAGAAATGTTGAGGAGGCTAAAAAAGAGACTCTAAGTAAGGTAAATGTCTTGATAGGAGATTAAAAATAATTATGGATATGTAATCACGTACGGATGCAATAAAAAGTAAAAAATGCATGAAACAATAGACAATTTATGATTTTAAATGGTTCAGTCAAAAGGGCAAGTCATGAAACTAAGTCCTGGCCAAATTATTAATAATGAACCCAGAAAAAATATCCATACAGGTAGGCCAGTAATTCTAATTCTGGAGTACACAAGTTGCTGATAGTTCACTAGAGAAACACCAGTTGCTCAACACTAGAAACACTAGTAGAAGCACTAGTTGGGGGAAAACCCAATCCAGCATTGACAAGAGAAAGATATAGATGCTTACATAGAAGCTTGATGGGCTACTCCTAACACCAACAAATTTTAGAATGGAAATCCGTATGGGTTAATGTGGCACATGGGTTAAGCAAAGTACCAGGGTTATAATTTATCATTGTTATGATGTGAATGGTAACGGTGGATGGTGTGACCCTGTTTGACACCAGTTTGACATTCATTCAGTTACAAGCAGCCAGATCACATCGTTCAGTTAGCACAGAAGCAAATGTCTCAATAAGAACATGTAGTGTGGAGACATGGTTAGATTAGCAGGTTGATGGGTGGTGCTATCAATTGAAACTCTTCCTGATGTGCCATGGTAAGACCGCATAGAACAGATAGGTTGGAGTGTTGGACCAAATTGAATATTGTTTAAGGGGAGGCCCTATGTAGGCTAGGTTTGAGGAGAGGGTTTTTGGGTGCAAACCCAATCCTAGATTCTTAAAAAAACACATAGATGCTTATATGTGAACTTAACCGGCTAGTCATATCACCAATTGGATTTAGAATGGAACCTAATAGCTTATCTGGTGGGCTTTATCTCATTTGGGATGAGTAGAAGTACTTGGAATTAAGAAATAATTTATTCTCCTCATGATACACTACAGAATATCAATGATATCAATCAACAAGGCAAGGCTCAAAATGCACACCCTTTGCCTTAGAATAGTAGTTGGCATGTTATTGTTCAAGATGAAAGTATGAAACTATGAAAGTGGTAGAAACATCAAGTCATCTACCCAAAACTAGTTAGGCGCACTTTCTGCCTAGATCTGACCAAGAAAACTTGGGTAGTCATGTTATTGCATTTTTCTGGTTGTAAGTGCATAAAAAAAAGGAGTTTGTCAAAAAGTATATACCAAGAAGAATGAACTTAAATCACTCACCTCCTAGATGGACGTATGGAACTTTAGTTAAAGGAACTAAAAATAGTTATGCAATTTTTTTTCAAATGGTCGGATTACAAGACACGAGCATCATCTTGCTTGGGATTCCTCGGATGAATCAAGGTGTCCCAAGATTCCTCTTGAGGTTAAAACTTTATTCAAAGAGTTACTTGAAAAGAAGAAACAAACAAAAGAGGTTGGGAATAGCAAACCTCATTTTGATGATGTGGTGGATCTAGACGAAGATGAAATCCCTGTTCAATCAAAGGGAAATAAGCCTACTTCATTAATCGGTTCAACTTCAACAAATTACAAAAAGGCCAGTTAGATTCAGTGTTGTAAAAATCGCTAGGCGCTAGTCGGGCGGTGAGGTAGGGACTAGCGATTAATCGGGATTAATCGGGATTAATCGGATTAGAATTTTATATGTATTTTTTCAAAATTATATACATATATACAAAATTTTATACATAAATTTTCAAATATTTAAAGATTTTAACCATTTAATTGATAATTTATATGATAATAATATCTATTTTATTTATTTTTATCTTTTAAAAAACCTATTTATATGATAATAATATCTATTTTATTTATTTTTATCTTTTAAAAAACCTATTTGTTAAAACCCAGCCCATTAAACCCAGCCCATTTGTTAAAACTTAAAACCCAGTAAAGATGGTCGAAGAACAGGGAAGGCCGACATCGGCTTTCAAGACGGGATGGTCGAACTCTCAATCGCAATTCGCAAAGGCTGAAGGGAATGATCGGAAGTCAGATCAAGAGGGGATCGGAAGTTGAAGGTCGAAGGGAATGGTCGAACTCCGACTCCGACATCGGCTTTCAAGAGGCGAAGGCCGAAGGGAATGGTCGAACCTGTCGATCGATCAGAATTCCGACATCGGCTTCCACTGCCTAGTTCACGATTTCCATAGATAACGACCACAAATTTCTTCAATCAGGTACATAAATCATCAATTATGGTTGATCGATTACTCCGATTATCCCGACTAGAGGCCGATTTTGACCGATTAGGTCCGATTTTGACCGACTAGCGATTTTTCGACCGACTAGGCTAAAATTAATCAGTTAAGGGGCGATTACCGATTAATCCCGATTAATCGGCTTCCTAATCGCGATTTTTACAACACTGGTTAGATTCAATATTCAAGCCATCAGTAACATCGAGAGAGAAAACGGGAAACTTAGTTGGAAGTGTAGAATACAACTAAGTACAAAAGAAAGTATGACTTGATGCGATACAAAAGTTTCGTCGATGGATGTTTGGTGCGGGTCTTTCTTTCAATTCGGTGACGTGCGACAGTTTGGGGCTCGCATTTGAAGCAATTGTTTGCCACGGTTGTGGTATGAAACCCCCTAGCTATCATGAGGTTCCAATGTTAAAGCTAGAGATGGAACATACCAAAAAAATTAGGCATGAAAATGAGTTTGAGAAGTTAACCTATGGGTGTTCTTTGATGGCCGATGAATGGAGGGATCGGAAAGGAAAGGGGTTAATCAACTTCCTAGTAAACACTCCTCGAGGAAGTAAACCTATACTAATTTATTATTTTAACATTTGAAATTTTTAAACCCCATAAAAAAACAAACTTACCAAGTATATTCCTACTTTACAGTAAGGTCTGGGGAGGAAGGATGGATACAAACCTTACCCCTATCCCAGTTGGGATTGAGAGGCTCTCTGAAGAAGTCCCCAACTCAAAGTTATCATTTGAAGTTAATAATTCTGATAGCTTTTAACGTTATTTTCACAAAATAAGTAAAATAACGTTAAAATTAGTGTCATTTTACTATTGCCCCTTGAGGGCCACACTTATATACATTAAATGTGTGTGCACCGCAAATAGGGCGCAATTTTTTTAAAAACCCCCGAATAAATTAATAATTAATTTCCTTTGATAGGAAAACTTGTGAAAGATATATATACATGCATATATTGGACTCCTTAGGCGGCCCATTGCATTGACTTGATGTTAAAGATATCTTCAAGTTGCCCTATTTAAAAAAAAAAAAAACTTTAGAAAGGGCAATTGCGGTGAACACACACACACACACATAACCGCACATTGCTACTCTACATGATGAGAGATTCACCGGTAGAAAAGACATTGTTAGGCCGGCGAAGACATGATTTGTCACAGCTTTTATCACGAATTATTTCAAAGCAAATAAGAACTTAAGAAAAATGTTTACTTCCGAAAAGTGGAACAAAAGCAAAATTTCAAAGGAGGCATGAGGAAAGCAAACCACCAATACTATATTGTTGCCTAGCTTTTGAAACAATGTAAATATTGTTGTGAAAGTTGGTGGTCCGTTGTTAGGGGTGCTTCGTTTAGTTGATGGAAAGAAAGTCTCCTATGGGTTATATTTATGAGGTTATGGATAAGAAAAAGGTGATGATTGCTGCCTCTTTCAAGAACAAAGTAGAAAATGTCGAGACATTTACAAAATAATTGATGATCGGTGGAATTATCAATTACATCAACCTTTGCTTGCAATGGGATATTAATTGAATCCAAGTTTGTATTATAGCAATCGAGGCATGGATGATATTAATGAGTTGGTGTATGGGTTTATGTCATGCATTAGTAAGTTGGCATTGAACGAAGACAAAAAAGAGAAGATTCACTTGGAACTCCCTCTATATCAAAATACTGAAAAATTTTTTGGAAATCCGATGACAAAGAAAATGAAATTAAACTTGCACATGGTATACTTAATTACTTTGTATATTTTAAATATAATGTTTTAAGAAACTTTAACACTTTAACTTACTTTTGTTTATTTTTTACCAAATTAGCGAAGTGATGGATGTGATAAAAGCATTGGCACCGACACTAAAAAAATTTGCAATCAAAGTGCTTAGTTTAACGTGTAGCTCGTCGGGGTGTGAACGCAATTGGAGCGTGTTTGAGCATGTAAGAAAATCTCCATATAATATTTAATATACACTAGGTTTTTCCCGGTCACGCGTTGCGGGGGTTATTACAGTATACTTCCGATCATAGTCACATAATTCGCGGTTCGCTTCGGTACGAAAACGCGGTTCGGGTACGCGGTTCGCTAGCTTCAATGAATTAGGTACGAAGGGGGGTAGGTTCATTTCGGTACGCTCCGGTACGGCATACCATATAGTCCAGTTTGTTGTACCCCATTAAAAAACAGTTAAATGTCATATTCGCAGCTAGTTAAATGATTAACAACATAAATTTAAGTAATAAGCTGATTAGCACAATAATAGTAGCTACAAAAGCTCAAAATCTCAAAACACCCAAGTAACAGTTGTTGGACTAATCTTGTAATATTAAAGAGTTTAAGGGTTTAAAGTTAGAAAGTTTAGTTTTAATTGTTTTGAATTTATTTAATTGAGGTTTTAAAGTAAAAAGTTTGATTAGGCAATTTTCAGATTAAATTGTACCAAAATTGATTTAATCCGTAGAAAAACGTGAGTTCCACAAATTTTCCTTGTTCGCATTCCTTATTTTGTGTTTTCGGATAGTGCAGCAGGGCTTCAACAGAAACAATTCATTGCAATAGGGAAACGTCGTTCTTCTTTACTGCCCACAAAACAAAATCGGCAAAATTGATCCAATTGGACCCAAAATCGACGTACCATATCAACGAAATTCGTTGTTCAAGGTGACAGAAATTCAGTAATATCTTTGATTGAAGTCGACGAACCCTATAGATTGAAGTCGACGAACCCAGAAAAACGAAATCGTCGTACCATAGCGTACCAAATCGAGAACAATTTGCGATTGGGTACAGTGCGTACCAAAACGAAAATCGCGGCTAAGCTAGCGATTTCTGTAACTATGCTTCCGATAATGGGTATTATATATCATTTGCAAAAGCATGAGTTACATAGCAAAAACAAACCTCTTATCACAAACAATATACTAATTTCTTATTAAAAATAAAATCATACAAAATTCATAAAAATATGTTACGAAAATAATAGCAAAAATCACTCACAAAATCCTTCTCACCGGCAACCAATTGGCTGAATTAAAAAAAAACAAATCTCTAAACAAATATCGATTTCCTATGAGAACAAATAAATCACCGTTACATCCTCCAAGCACCATCGAAACCCTAGAAAGAACTACGTTTTTTACTATAGTATTCATACTATTTAATAATATGCATATATATCTATATATATATATATATATATATTATTTCAATATAATATACATATTTATACTATTCAATTTGTTATATATATGTATGTATGTATACATCTATATATATTAACTCTTCCTTATTGCGTTAACCGAATAACTACATCTTATTACTTTGTGGCGCACACTAAAGTAAATCAAAAGGTTTAGCTTTTTCTTTTTTTAACATTTGATCATCTCCCTATATATATATATATATATATATATATATATAGGGAAGGGTATAAAAAATAACCCTCATCTTTTGCTACAACTACATAACCCATTTAAACCAATCATAAACTTACACATAAGCATTACATTAAAATATTAAAAAGGGCATCATAGTCATTTTACCCCTTATAAGTTTTTCCCCCCTCTTTTTTAAACATTAATAACTTTTTTATAATATATTATTTTTAAAAAAAAATGGCACCATTATATTCGTCTCATTTTTCTCTTTAATTCCGTTATAGTCTCGACTAATTTTTTTTACTTTTTTTAAATGCCCTATATTTACATCATTGTAACGAGGTTAAATATAACAAATTTATTTGAATTTTTTTTAAAAATGATAAATTACAGTGATGTAATTTACATTGACGTAATTTCTCGTGATGTAATTTACATTTACGTAAAATCCGGTTTCGGTTTTTTTCGGTGAATTTGGTTTAAATTACAGTGATGTAATTTACATTGACAACAAATTAGTTTAAATTTTTTTTCGAACAATGATAAATTACATCACTATAATTATCATTGTGAGAGAAAAAAAATCAAAATAATGTGTTCTATTACATCACTGTAATTTATCATTGTAATTATCATTGACGTAAAATTCGGTTTCGGTTTTTTTCGGTAAATTTGGTTTAAATTACAGTGATGTAATTTACATTGACAACAAATTAGTTTAAATTTTTTTCGAACAATGATAAATTACATCACTATAATTATCATTGTGAGAGAAAAAAATCAAAATAATGTGTTCTATTTACATCACTGTAATTTATCATTGTAATTATCATTGTTAGAGAAAAAAAATAAAATAATGTGTTACGTCACCGTTAATTATCTCATTGTAAATTACTTCATTTTGTGTTACATTACTTCATTTTTTGTTACATTACTGTAATTTACCATTGTTAGAAAAAATTTCTAATTAATTTGCTATCTTTAAGCTCGTTACAATGATGTAAATACATGACATCAAAAAAAAAAAAAACTAGTCGAGACTATAACGAAATTAAAGAGAAAAATGAGACGAGTATAATGGTGCAATTTTTTTAAAAAAATAATATAGTATAAAAAAGTTATGAATGTTTAAAAAAAATAGGGTAAACTTTACTTAAATAACAAATGTCTTAAATGCCCTTTGCATTAAAAAAAAGAAAAAAAAAAGGAATCTGACACGTGTCACCATCCTATACACTTACATTTTTAAAGTAACCATTGGATGATGGTTAATGGGTTGTAACAAAAGATGAGGGTTATAAAAAATTCCATGCCCTATATATATATATATATATATATATATATTGATGTGTTGTAAAACACATCTGTTTTTCTATTTGTTTTTATTTCGTTTCTTTACCAGTTTATTCAGTTTTAGAGTCGATTAATGCTGGTTCTTCACAATTCTGTAATTTCATGCTTACAGGTAATAAACATGTCATTTTGGTGCAAAAGATCAAGAAAACGAGCTTCCGGTTGAACGAGAACGAACCCGAAGACAAAAGAAGATAAAAGCTGGAAAATAGCTTTGTCGCGTATCGCGACATCCACATGAAACCCTGTCGCGTAGCGCGACAGGTGGAAAATGTCGTTTTTACCCTTTTAATGATTGCGGGTTTGACCCGACTATTTTGTCGGGTAGTGGGTACCTTCGCGTAGCGCGAAGGGTTACTGGATTCCTGTCGCGTTACGCGACAGGGTTAAAAACGCAGAAAATTTAGTTTTAAGTTTCTGAAACGGCGGAGGCTAGGGTATTCGATCTTGGCATAGGAGAGACGGCAGAGGCGACCAAGAAGTGATTTTGGAGATTTGGGAAGCAAAAGATTGAAGAATCAAGGCTTAGGATCGAAGACATCGGGTGTTCATCATTCGGTTTATTCGGTTTCTTTGTTTTTATTCGATTCCTATGTTTTTCATTTACTTTAAATAGATTATGGATTGTTTACATATGATGTTTATTGGCTAAACTCTTAGAACTATCTAGGTTAGATGATTATGCATGTTTGATTTTGGTTTAATTCGGTGTTGGAACATTTTGATGTGATGGATTTATGATTTAAAGATTTGGTTTTGAATATTGGATGTGTATGTGTATCTTTTATGGTTGAATGATTGATGTTATGTTCCTCATGTGTCTTGGCGATTGTCTGTCGCAAAATAGGTGCATGCTAGAATCAATTACTGTGTGTTTTTGATTAGTGGATGAGTTGCTTAGGCCGAGTGATTCATAGGAATGTCTTATCAAGATTTAAACAATTAAGATGTGCAACTTGCTTCAATAGCCGTGAGGTGAGAAGTTGTCGATAAATCTTGGATGTTGGATTTCTAGTTAGAGCCTTTGTGAGAAGATCTTTCTAGTATGTCTGTCATTTCTTGTTTATCGAGTCCAATAGGAAAACCCGAGTTATCCCTAGCATTTAAGTGAACTGTAACTTTCGTGCCGTGAGGTAGATTGTTTAACAGTTATTTCTTATATGTTTTGAGATTATCGTGCTGTGAGGTAGATAATCTAGCGGATACTTCATAAGTAGTTGGATGACCTGTGAGGGAAATCCATATATCTGGTGGTTTAACGGCTTGTAGGAACCTTAGTTGACTATCCTTGAGAAGGGTCGAGGGTGCTCTAGTTTTCCTTTGAGTTTAGTATTATAAGATCCCGGTATCACATTAGTTCCATCCCTGATAGAACCTTGTTAAGCATGTATATGATTCAAGCCTAGGTAGTGCTTCTTTTCTCCTCTGATCTAGTCTTTGGTTGCTCGTTTGTTTTTATTCTGAGTGCTTATTAAGTATTTCAGTTGTTAGTAAAAACCCCCCCTCCTTATTATTATTTTATTTAAGTACAAATTTTGTATAGATAAGTCATAGAGTTTAGTTAGTACAGTCTGTAGAAGTCTGTGGATTCGATATCCGGACTTACTTTTGTCGTGCTGCATACGATAGGTACACTTGCCTGTCGGTAGCTTAGATTTTAGAGAGTCTAGATTTATTACTTTGTATCTATTTTAGAGTCGGTTTTTAGTTAGTTTATTAGCTAAGCTCCGTCGACATCATATATATATATATATATGTATAGGGGAAGGTTATTTTGAAAACCCACTTGAGTTGAGAAAACTTTGAAAACAATGAAAAAAACCATTTAAAAAAAATCTTTTTTTTCATTTTTTTTTTACAATTAGGTTACATCATTAGGGTCATTTTAAAAAAAAAAATACAAAAAGCGCCGAGTAGTTTTTTTTTAAAAAAATTTAAAAAAACGATGTAACACAGACGTAACATCGCTGTACAGTACTGAAAGAAGAGGTTACGTCAGTGTTACATTTTCGTTTTATTAATTTTTTTTTTTTAAATTGTGTCGGCGCTTTTTTATATTTTTTGATAAAAATGACACTAATAATGTTACAAAAGTGTAAAAAAAATTTCAAAAAAAAAAAATTTGTTACATAGGGTTTTTTGAGGTTTTCTCAACTCAATTGGGTTTCCAATTTATACATGCCCTATATATATATATATATATATTAATTACTATTTGAATATAATATAAATATTTATACTATTCAATTTTTTGATATATATATATATATATGTATTTATTTATTAATTACTATTTAAATATAATATAAATATTTATACTATTCAATTTGGTTGCTTTTTAATATATATATTAATAATAGTTATTAACTCATTATATTTTATTAAGTAGCTTCATTCTAAAAAGAGAAGCTGACTCGACCAACAAAAGGTTATTAACCTTGTGTACAGCAAGTATAATCAAGCTCTTAGAAGAAGGTACGGTATGCGTGATACGATTGACCCAATTCTCTTGGATGATGAATATGTAGAAAATCCTCATCAATGGTTGAAAGAAGCCTTATAGCAGCAGGAGCAGGAGCAGCAGCAGCAGGAGGAGTAGGAGGAGGAGGTCCAAGTGTTTGAGGGTGAAAATTTGACATGGGATCATGTTGCGAAGGCTACGGGGGAGGTGACTTATTCGAGAAGATCAAAGATTGGTAAAAGGCAAGTAGAAAACAATGGTAAAAAGGGTGCCAAGACCTCCACATCAAGCACAAAGCCAAAGAAAACGATGTTGGTAGATAAAGATGATTTTGATGTTGAAGCTGAAGAAAATGATGTTGCATCTTATAAGGATTTTGTGCCAACATTGGATCTCGATAATGACGACGACGATGAGCCGGAATATGAAGATTTAAGTAATTGATAGCAAGAAATTATGACATATTTTAGCTATTTTGGTGGTGTAAAACTATGAATGTTTATTTTGTTGCTATTTTGGATGACTAAAGATACTTATTAAGCTTTTATATTATTTTATCGCTAAACACGAAATTCGGGGGCTATTTGCCGATATTCGCTAAGTAGTTATAGGTAGCTTATCGCTATTTACTGTTATTCACTGTCAATAACTATAATTAGTAGTTAGGCTTTAAATTCTGTGAATTTTTAGTATCCGATCAAGCCATGTAATAAGAAAAACAAATTTGTTTGTATGTTGTATCACACAAACTTGTTATGACTACCTCCCCTATTGTTAGTTTGGATTACCGCAATTTCTTCTAATACCAACATTGAGGAACATGCCTCTCTTTGTTGGGTTCGTAGTCCTTATTTGGGCAGAATAGACGGCAGGATACAAGGGGAAGGGCAGCTGGCCCTAACCCTCATGGCGCCTGTTCTATTTTTGTTAACTTTATTTTTCAATCCCTTTATATAGATCGTGTACTTGTAATGTCGAATCACCTCTCGATAAAAATATCCTACTTACCACCCGTGGACGTATGTCAGTTTAGACCGAACCACGTTAAACCCTCGTGTTCTTTATTGCTTTCATGTGTGTGTGTTCGGGCTCATGTGTGTGATATCCCTAACAAGTGGTACCAGAGCCAAGGTTCTTGATCGGGGATCACACGAGAACACCACGATTGAACCAGTCCCGCTGCTGCCGCCCGCTGTCACAGCTGCAGCCGCTGCTGCCGCCATTGTTTGCCGCCACAAGAGGGTTGATTGTCGGCTAGGGTTTCATCACTCAGCCACCGACAATCAAGATTAGTGTTTCGTTTGAAAGCTGTCAATCGCCGCTACCGCCGCTAGGTTTCCGACCAGTCGCCGCTAGGGTTCCGACCAGCCGCCGCTGCTGCTAGGGTTCCGACCAGCCGCCGCCGCCGCTAGGGTTCCGACCTGCTGCCGGCCTGCCCTTCACACATCCAATTTCATCTCTGCTGGATCAAATTGCCGGATAACCTACCGTTCTACACCTTCAATTTCATTCCGGATTCATCACTGTTGGATCTAATCGCTGCCGTCGCCCCCAATTTCCACGATTTCAAACTGTTGGCTGATTTTCCGACTTCGCTACTCACATAATCGCTGATTTCAGCGTCTGTTGATTTCACTTTCAATTCCGATTTCATTAAACTCACGATTTGATTCAATTCCTATCCTTTAATTCATGATTTCAATTTCAGTTAAGATTTGATTCAATTCCGATTTGCTTCAATTCGTATATCTTACTCTGAAATTCTATCGATTCTTGTTGGGTTAGACACTAGTGTTGCTTTATATTACCCAGCTTTCCTGTTTTCCTTATCAGTCATGGTAAATCACATCTCGTGATTAGATGCTCACGAACAACTGATCGTTCACCTTCAACGCGAAGTGGCAGAAATCAAAACATCTCTCCAATTGTTGCACGAGGATCGAGCGACTTCAATCGAATTTCGCCAAATTGTTCTCAATTGGATGAAGAAACAGGGCAAACAATTTGTTGAGACTCAGTTCTGGTACTTCCTCCGGCTCCAAGGATGGTTCAGTGGATTTGCAGAAGCTTCAATTGCCTGAATTCAGTGGATTTCAACCTCCGAGAGACATTCAAAAGCTAAACCTCAATTTGGACACAACTTCCACTCCTGATGCCTTGACAACGTGGAAGAGAGGATTCTACCTAATCCCAGCAACATTTATGTTTTCCATTATGGGGATCCACTTGGGCCTTTTGAAGCTACTAACGTATTAGGCCAATTTATGCTCAAACTGGGTGGTTCAACGCAACCCTATGACTGACAGTCCACACCCCAACCAGAGAATCCGTGTTCGTTACCTGCCATCCGATGAGGAGCCTACTCTACTCCGGAGTTGGGACATGTTTTTCATCATGATCGAGTAGTTCAATATCTTTCACGTATGGATTGGAAAGGACGTAAGAAGAAAAGAATTTGTTTGCGTTGGGGTAATAGATATGGGCCAGCTCACAAATGTCCGGAAGGAATGATAATTGGAGCAAGACACGATTCATGGTTGACTCCCAAGTCTTGAGGAAAAGACTTTTAAATATGGGGGGTGTAATGATAGAGATTATAGCTATATTAATATGTTAGTAATAGTTAGTAGTAATGGTAGGTTCTAAATAAGGGTAGTTTAGTAATATTGATATCTAGTGTGTTTGATTATGGATTATAAATAGAGGTTAGGATGTTGAGTGAGGGGAGGAAGAGTTGTTTAGAGTTTAGCCAAGTTGTGGCTAGGTCTCCTGTGTTAACAGTGGGAAAGGGCTTAGCCCTAGAATCCATATTATCCATATACATTTTATGTAATCTCTTCCATTTCCAGTTCTTATCATTGTTCTTATTTGTCTCTTGAATGATTACATTACTTGATTGAGTGATCAATTCTCATCAATTAGCACCCTCTTTTTTAGATAGTTCTTAAACTTTGTCATTCAATTTTAAAACAAGCATTTATGTTAACTAATATGGTTGAATAAAAAATAATATACATATTTGATCTTAAAAATAGGAGTACGTAACTGGATTTTTTTGCATAACTAATCATCATCATTATACTCATATATCCCACCATTAGCAAATTAAGGTAGGGCCTAAGGATTTAAGATATAGACAACCTTATCTCTATCTCGTAGGAATAAAGAGGTTGCTTCCAATGAGAACCCCATCAAAAATTACCATAAAAAGTTTAATCAATATGCCCTCTCAAAGTCACATGGAACGCGGTACGTGGTACGAAAACGGGTACGCAGTTCATACATTTCTAAAGTTCGGTACTAAGGGGGGTAGGTTCATTCCGGTACACGCCCATTCGATACGCGGTACGGTGTATCATATATTTTGGTACACCGTATCCTATACAAAACATGTTAAAAAATTCATAACAATAAGCATATTCCTTAACTTAATAATAACTTAATAGTTCATAACAAAAAATTCATTTCATAATCAAAATTCATAACTGCATAAGATCTTCATAACAAAAAGTCAAAAACTTCATAGTTCATAATTCATACTTCATAAGTTCATATTTCATAACATAAAAATAGACAGAAGCCACAAAATGTTCAAAAATCAAAATAGTGAAAAGTGAAGAAAACTAATTCAGCCTTTGTCTTTTTCCTTTTGGGTCTTCATCTTGTTCTCCACCTAGATTTATCCATTGCATATCTTCATAGATGTTACTAGGGCCTTCCAAGTAATCATTTTCTGCATTGATAACCCATTTTCTCGTTGGCCCGATTCGCGATTATACAAGTCACATATCGTTGTTTTGATCAAATGGGTACGTGAATCGGATCAATTGAGTTCGAAATTGAAGAATTTTCGGAACGCCATGAACCTCCGTACCAGATCGCGTACCGCCGGCGATCGGGACGACTTTGTACCGCGTTTCGGTACGGGCGATCTAGATCGCGGGACGTGGGGTAATCAGCGTTTCCTGTGACTGTGTGCCCTCTATTGATAATATGTTAGTAAATGAAAATGACAATCTATAATATTTTCAATCGAACTATCTTTTGTGCATGAACTCCTTTTCTTAGAAAATATATACACATCTACCATATGGGGCCTTTTGCCCAATGGCACCAACAAACAAGCAAACATACCCTGTAGAATTTTACTAATTAGTAGGATCATGTGGGGGGTGAGACGAAGGCAAACTTTACCTTATCCTAATGGAACAAAGAGACTGCTTCTAAAGAGACCCCCGACGCTCAATGATACCAACATGTATAGGTATTGTCTCTCTTTGGCCTCCTCAAGAGGTTGAAGGTTCAAATATTGTGGACAAATGGTAAATGTCTATATTTCATAATTAAAATTCGTTTTTGTTTATGGAAATGGCATGTGGCAGTGGCACAACTCATGTTAGTCCATGCATTCACATTGAAGCAAGGTTCCAACTCATTCATCAAAAATTCTTTTCTCCTATATTCATAGCCACTTTTCACTTTGAGAACGACATGAGATGTTACAATTGCATTAATACACTTGCATCATTAAGTTTCAAATATCATTATTTCATTTCCTACATTTTAATTGCTCCATACTTGTTAAACATTCATTGATGGCTGGTGATACATTAACAAGTTTTCTCACATTTAATGAGGATGTTAGCGCATTTGGATAATGGATATAGCTTACAGAAAACAAGGCTGGTGGCAAACTATTTGAGCATTTAAAGATGATATATACGATGTCTAACTTTTAGTATTCTACACACACCACCTCCTCCAAATTTTTGATAAATTCGTCAGAAGGGTCATGTTTCGATTCTTATGCTAAAAACTAAAAGCTTTGTTTGTCAATAGCCATGTTATAGATACAATAGCAATTTTTCCTTTACTCTAATCGAAATGAATACATATGCAGGTAAATCAACACGCCCATCAGCCAAAGTAACACGTATTCCTAAATTTGAAATAAGCAGAGTTCTGAGGTTTCTAGTATTCTAGGTTCAAATTTTAATCCAAACCAATTTACTAGTTTTGTAAAGAAGAATTTTAGTATCAAAGAGTGATGAAATTGAAAATACCTGAAGCTCTGGGAGATGGATGATCCATCATGCGCAAAACCCTTTTGGAGGAATTAAAGGTTTGGAATAAAAGAGCAGGTGATGAAGCAAATACTGTGCAGATTCTCCTGGATGAAGATGAAAGTATGGGACAAAGAGAGAGTTTAAGAGCGTAGAGGCTGATTGATGGAAGATTACTGTAAGCTCTCAACATTCTTCTTTCGATTTCGTTTCAGTTTCTATGTGGATTTGGATTTGGATTGGTTTTGGGGTAGCTGAGGTTTTTAGTATTTAAAACCGAAACCGAAACTAAAAAAGGGAAGAAAAATAAATAAATAAATAAATAAAAAAGCCTCTTACCTAAAAAAATTCTATCACTAACATGTCCAAATAGCAACCATCTAAAATCATTACAAACCTGTTAGAAATTACAAGTATGCTGGAAATTTGAAAAGTTTCAAATTTAATATGAATTAAAATCAAAGACTTTTTATATTACTCAATTAAATCATGACTCTTCAAATTACATATATTGATTATATGTATTATGTCAAGACTCTTGGTATCACATTCATGTACTATAAATATAAGACATATGTTGTCTTGTTAAGTTGTTGAAAAGAATACTACATACCATCACACACAAACTTTGAAGAATCTCCAACTTTCTCAACTCTTCAAGCTCTTGTTTAAGATATCTTTTTCAGGTGCTAGGTTAATCCCAGCATTACACAAACTGTTTCGGTTGTTGTACCCTGGGAGACAGACGCGTTCGTCTTGAGAAGAGGCGCGAAATCTGTTTTAAGGGAAGTGTGACAGTCCGACTTTTCAAGTTAACCTTGTTAACCTTCGTAGGCCCAACAAGCCCAACAAGGCCAATGAAGGCCCAGTAAAGCCAAAGAAGATCCAGTAAGGTCAAGGAAGACTCAACAAGATCAATTAGGCCCAACGAAGTCTATGTAGGCCCAACAGAGCCAATGTAGGCCCAATAAGTCAAGAGAGGCCCAGTAAGGCCCAATAAGTTCAAGAAAAGGCCCAATGTGAACAAAGTAGGCTCAGGGAAGGCTAAGGTAGGCCCAGGAAGGTCCAGTGAGGCCCAATGGTATTTTGTGAGGCCCAATTAGGTTAGTTTAACCCAACAATGATTTTAGTGACCAATTGGTGATGATTTGGGATTAATAAGGTAACTTTGTTATGCGAAATGATATGTTGTCGATCCAGAATAGTCTATAAGGATTAGGAGTTAAGAAAAATCAGTTTTTAAGGTGGTTAAATTGTAAAAATCAAACTTGGAAAAGTTTTAAGTATCAAATTTGACTTTTTAAGTCAAAAAGTCGGTTATATGACTAGCAAGTGTGAAATTCACATTAATTGATGGTTAATAATCGAATTCAACACTCCATTAACTCATGATGATGAGGATTAACACCTGAAATACGTTATGAGGCTCTTCAATCATCGAATTGATTGAAAACGGTTACAAGAACTCGAAACCGTAGCTCTATATATCTAAAACCTCCACATTCGATCAAATTTCGAAACATTGAACTCTCAGAGAGCTGTTTCGGCACATTCTGAACCTCTTTGATTCATCAATTCGAACAGAAGAACATCGGGGAGCGAGATTGATACAGGAGTAGGCCGAATACCATCCTAGAAGGGAACTACATCAATTCGAGATCAATTCGGGTAATTCTTGGTTCCTACACTTTCTAAACATACCGACTAAGGGTTATCCTAGATCAATTTCAGCTGCTAACATCGAATTGATAGGATTCAAGTAACTAGGGTTCATAGCAAAACGATTTTGGGGGTATTGATCTTAAAGAGGTTAACAATCAAATTAAATGATATAGAAAGTTTCATAAGTGATCGATCAAAGTGAATGATAGATTAATTTCATCAAAACAGTTCGGAATTGTGTATTTCGAATCTAGGGTTCTTAAAGGGGAACGAATTGGGGGTTTCTTGTTTAATTGAACTGTTAATCAAATTAAATTATATGGGAAGTCTCAGAATGTTGCGATTAAACTAAATCCTAAGTTAATTTGATGTTTCAATCATGAATTAGAGGATTTCGAGTTGAAAATTAGTTCGGTTGAAAACCGAGAGTAATGTGGATCAATTAGAACTTATTGATTATGTTTTGATCGAATTAGAACCATCATTAGGTACGCCTAAGTGTTTAGAATGATAAGCTTGTGTTGATAAGTTCAATCGGCTTCGAAAGGTTGATCAATTGGATGGGTAAAGCTTCGGCTATAGTAGCATGAAAGAGAACCGGTGAGTTAGGATATAAATGAATTAATTTCCAGTTATCTAACGCGATACCCTAGCGGGCGAGATGGTTAGAGGCTTGTGTGTTGGAGTTGAGGGTCGCGGGTTCGAGTCCCGGCCCAACCATTTTTTGGGTTTTTATGCTAAGTTAGTATTTTAACCATATTTCACTCGTTTTAACTCCGATTCGATTCGTTCAAATTGCGTTGGAACCGTAACGAGAATACGAACGTGTTGGAATGATAAAATCCATATTTTAATACGAAAACGAAATCGCGTATAACTACGTTTAATTAAATAAAATCAAATGTGATTTTATTTAAACGATTTCAATGGCACGCGTACTTTCGTATGCGAAATTTTAGCAAATCCAACATACGTGTGTTGACACGTATGTGATTTCAAGCACAAAACGATATTTCGAATAACTTTAGGTTATTGTTTAAATCACAGATTCTTCGTAGAGGATTTCTACGCAAGTTCACACGTATTTGATCATTCTACTATTATCAAAGGTGCGTACACGGCCCCTTTCTTATTTTAAACTGTTTTGGGGGAGAAAACATGTGCAACAAACTATTTTAGATACATATCACTTGCATGAGTTATCTGTTTACATTATGTGACAATATATCAACTTGAAAGTCCTTACACACCTCGAACCGTTTAGTTTGCTGTAATGCAAAGCGTGGTAGTTGGAAATAGATCTATTAGGTTTGACAAACCTCACCTGGTAGATGGGATCTATGCAGGTGTTTGACTGACCAAACACAATTTTTACTATTGTTGTGATAGACAATAGTGGCAAGGCGAAAACATGCTATAGCATGGCAACTAGTCAGCTTCGGTGTCGAACACGTATGTAAATAGTTTATATGACTAGCTATCATGACTGTGCATTTGTGATTATGTTATCTACAACTTATTATTCAAACTGATGTTTTGAACACTATGATTACTTGAAACCTGTGTTATGCACCAACCTTTGTGTTGACTTGATTTGCATGTTTTCTCAGGACGCTAAGGCGCGCGTTACAGCTGGCATGGACTAGGAAGATAGAGTCTCATGCATTATAAACACTTTGAAATTGAATTTGAACATTTGAACATTTAAGTACTTTGGTTTGTAATGTTTTACTTATCAACTGTTATTTGGTTTTGAAACGCTTCCGCAACTTTTTGTAAACTCTGAATGTTATGTTTTAAAGACCAACGTATGTTTTGAAATTCATATAGAGGTCTTCGCTATGTCTAATGATCTGAGATCCTGGTTTGTCACGTTTCCAAACGGTATGATTCCGTTAGTTGAAATTGGGGGTGTGACAGATTGGTATCAGAGCCCTTGGTTATAGCGAACTAGGTTTGCATTTGTAGGCCTAGACTATGACTGTTAGACATTAGACACATCTGTTTATACGTATTGCTTAGAAATTACATATGACATTATGTAATTGACTTATTTACGTATTCCATGGCACTGTACTTACATATGGTATTATGTAACAGGCATGGCTTCATCATCAGTCCCTTATATTATCATTGATGATTCCGAGGACAAGGAGCCGATAGTTCCGGCACCACCATCGTCACCACCACCACCTATTCCATCACCTCCACCGTATGAGATGGAGGACTCCGATCCAGAGGAGGATCCGGAGGAAGACCCGGAGGAGGATCCAGACGAGGATCCTGATGAGGATCCAGACGAGGGTCCCGACGAGGATCCAGAGGAAGACCCGGATGAGGATCCGGCGGAGGAGGAGGAGGGCACTCAGCAGATTCCTGCTGAGGGACCTTCCACACACCCACCACCAGCACTAGATGCTCCTGAGCCTAAGAGGCGAAGGACGGACGCGGAGGAGATCGCCAAGTTGCGCGAGGACTTGGATGAGACAGAAGACAAGCTTATACAGAGATCTCAGGAGTTATGGGATGCCATTGAGAGGCAAGATGAACTTGCCCATCTAGTTCATGACATGCGGGATGAGATGGTGAACATGATTGGTCGTCTCGACGCTGCAGAGAACCGAGCTTTGTTCTTGGAGGGTAGAGTAGAAGCCTTGGAGGATTTGGTGGCCTCTGAGAATGAGGAGGAGGATGAGGAGGAAGAAGGGGAGGAACCAGCACCAGTTGCTGAGTCCGATCCTGAATCCGCCGTTGAGGACGATTGATTGTTTACTTATTTTATTTCTGTTTTGTTTAAACTTATTAGGAACGGGTTGTGTTCCTACATTAGTAGTTGGAAATTTTGTATTTCATTTCAAAAGTATTGTACTCAAAGAAAGTTTCTATTTATGGAAGAATCATTATTTGTTTCCAACAACGGTGTTGATTATATTACATGTTGTGTTTGTTGTTTTTACTTACACATGTCAAAATTGGATTTTGATTATGCGCTAACATTTCTTGTAAATAGGAAGGAAATGGCTGAGGGAAATGTTCAGATGACTGTTGCTGAGCTCAACGAGCTAATCAACAACAGGGTTGCAGAGGCAATAGCACAGTACGCACAGGCACACAACACGGGGCCACATGGTCCAGCTGGGGGATTGCTTAATCCACAGGCGTGCACGTTCAAGATGTTCTTGGACTGCAAGCCACACAACTTCAAAGGGTCGGAGGGAGCCATAGGACTTCTCCGATGGATTGAAAAGGCAGAGTCTGTGTTCGAGATGTGCAACTGCCCTGATGACAGCAAGGTGAAATTTGCTACTGGAACGTTGGAGGGTCCAGCACTGACTTGGTGGAACTCCAATGTTCAGACCCTGGGGTTGGGAGAAGCAAATGCGTTGACCTGGAACAACTTCAAAACCTTACTACAAGAGGAGTATTGTCCTCGTAGTGAAATGCAGAAGTTGGAGGAAGAGTATTGGCACCTCAAGATGGAGGGGTCAAATATTGAGGAGTACACGACCAGATCGCATGAACTGGCCAGACTGCTACCACACATGGCTACTCCAGTCAGTAAGTGGATCGAAAGGTATATTGGAGGACTAGTGCCTCAGATTCAGGGGATGGTTACTTCAGCAAATCCCACCACCATCCAACAAGCTGTTCGTCTAGCGCATCAGCTTACTGATCAGGCAGTGTTACAGGGAACTCTGCCTAAGCGAACATCTGCTACCAAGGTGGGAGACCATAAGAGAAAGTGGGAGAGTAACAACTTCAAGGGTAACAACCAACAGCAGAACAGGAAGCAGGACTCAAACAAGTCCTATCATAATTCCAACAGTGGCCAGCAATCATCATCATCGGGGGGCTATATTGGTAAGCACCCCAAGTGCAACAAATGTGGTTATCATCATGCGGGTAACCAGTGTGACAGAGCTAAGTGCCAGAGGTGTGGCAAGATTGGGCATGCGGCTAAAGATTGTCGCGGAGAGCTGCAGAACAACAATAACAACCAGAATAACAATCAAAACAACGCGCAGAAAGGTTGTTTTGAGTGCGGCAAGATGGGCCATTTCAAGAAAGATTGCCCACAACTTAAGAAAGGCGGGGACAACAATGGTAATGGTAATGGAAATGGAAACGGTAATGGCAATGGCACCAACAACAACAACAACAATAATAACAACAACAACGGTGCTAGAGGCAGGGCGTTCGTGATTGGAGGACGTCAAGCGCGGGAGGATCCCAACATTGTCACGGGTACGTTCCTCTTAAATAATCACTATGCCTCTATGTTATTTGACACTGGTGCTGACCGGAGTTTTGTATCTAGTTCACTTGCTAAGTCACTAGATGTTAGTCCCACTGCCTTAGATAGTCCCTACACTGTGGAATTAGCTGATGGTAAGTTGATTGTAGTAGAAAACATTTATAAGGGATGTATCCTTGATTTGATGGGTCAGACATTAGAGATTGATTTGATGCCTATTGCCTTAGGCAGTTTTGATGTAGTCATTGGCATGGACTGGTTGTCCAAAAACCAGGCTGAGATTATATGCCATGAAAAGATCGTTCGCATACCTCTTCCGCAGGGAGAGACATTATATGTACAAGGCGAGAAGAGCAGTACGCCACTGCGTCTCATATCTTGTATGAAAGCACACAAGTGTCTACGTAAGGGTCATACGGCAGTTATAGCTATTATAACTGAAAAGCCAGTAGCTGAGAAGAAGCTTGAGAATATACCTGTAGTTTGTAAGTTTCCGGAGGTATTTCCAGAAGAATTGCCGGGATTACCGCCTATCAGACAGGTGGAATTCCGAATCGACCTTACACCAGATGCAGCACCGATAGCTAGGGCACCTTATCGACTTGCACCGTCTGAGATGCAAGAATTATCCACACAATTGCAAGAGTTGTTGGATAAGGGTTTCATACGACCTAGTTTTTCACCGTGGGGAGCTCCAGTATTGTTTGTGAAGAAGAAGGACGGGACTTTCCGTATGGGTATCGATTACCGGGAATTGAATAAGGTTACTATCAAGAACCGGTATCCGTTACCCAGGATTGACGATCTGTTCGATCAATTGCAAGGTTCGAGTTACTACTCGAAGATTGATCTCAGGTCGGGTTATCATCAACTAAGAGTTCAGGAGGAGGATATTCCGAAGACAGCATTCAGGACACGATATGGCCATTATGAGTTCTTGGTCATGCCATTTGGGTTGACAAACGCTCCAGCTGTATTCATGGATCTCATGAATCGTGTTTGTAAACCTTACCTGGATAAGTTTGTCATTGTTTTCATCGATGACATTCTCATCTATTCAAAGTCTGAGGAGGAACATGCTGAACATCTTCGATTACTGCTAGAGTTATTGAAACAAGAACAACTGTATGCTAAGTTCTCGAAATGTGATTTCTGGATGCGAGAAGTACAGTTCTTGGGTCATATAGTTAATGAAAAGGGTATACATGTGGATCCAGCAAAGATTGAAGCGATTAAGAATTGGGAAGCACCAAAGACCCCTACCGAGGTACGACAATTCCTTGGTTTGGCGGGTTACTACCGACGATTCATTGAGGGATTCTCGAAGATCGCTCAACCACTCACAGCTCTTACGCACAAGGGAACAAAGTATAACTGGACGGATAAACAGGAAACTGCGTTTCAGTTATTGAAACAGAAGCTTTGCAGCGCACCGATTCTGTCCTTACCGGAAGGGACGGAAGACTTTGTGGTGTATTGTGATGCATCTGCACAGGGTTTGGGATGTGTGTTGATGCAACGGGATAAAGTGATTGCTTATGCTTCCAGACAACTACGAACACACGAAAAGAATTACACTACTCATGACTTGGAGTTAGGAGCAGTGGTTTTTGCTTTAAAGATTTGGAGGCATTACTTGTATGGAACTAAATGTACTATTTACACTGATCATAAGAGTTTGCAACATATCTTTGATCAGAAGGAGCTTAATATGAGGCAACGACGATGGGTTGAGTTGTTGAACGATTATGAGTGTGCGATTAAGTATCATCCGGGAAAGGCTAATGTGGTAGCCGATGCTTTAAGCAGAAAGGAAACTTCAACAAGACGGGTTCGTGCACTTATGATGACGATACATACCGACTTACCTGACAAGGTACACAGTGCTCAGATCGAGGCCTTGAAAACGGAAAACTTGGTACAGGAATCTCTACGAGGGATGGAAACACAGTTGGATGTCAAGTCTGATGGAATTCATTATTTCATTGATAGACTTTGGATACCTTTGTATGGAGGTTTAAGGGAACTCGTGATGGACGAAGCACACAAGTCTAGATATTCAGTCCATCCGGGATCAGACAAGATGTACCATGACTTGAAGGCACTGTATTGGTGGCCTCACATGAAAGCGGATATTGCTAAGTACGTTAGCAAATGTTTGACTTGTTCGAAAGTCAAAGTTGAATATCAGAAGCCATCTGGTTTACTGCAACAACCAGAGATACCGATGTGGAAATGGGAACAGATTTCGATGGATTTCATTACTAAGTTACCTCGTACACCGAGTGGTTGTGATACGATATGGGTAATTGTCGATCGATTAACGAAATCTGCACACTTCTTAGCAATCAAGGAAACTGACAAGATGGAGAAATTGACTCGCATTTACATCAAGGAAGTAGTAGCACGGCATGGCGTGCCAATCTCTATCATATCAGATCGGGATGCCTGATTTACTTCCAACTTTTGGAAATCTCTTCATAAGTCATTGGGGACTCGCTTGGATATGAGTACCGCTTATCATCCACAGACCGACGGTCAAAGTGAACGAACGATTCAAACGCTCGAGGATATGTTACGAGCTTGTGTAATTGATTTTGGTGATAGCTGGGAGAATCATTTACCGTTGGTGGAATTCTCTTACAATAATAGTTATCATACAAGCATTCAAGCAGCACCGTTTGAAGCTTTGTATGGTCGCAAATGTCGTTCACCAGTTTGCTGGGCTGAAATTGGTGACAGTCAGATAACAGGTCCTGAACTGGTGCACGAAACAACAGAGAAGATAGTTCAAATCCGGAACCGTATGGCAGCGGCTCGGGATCGACAGAAGAGTTATGCAGACAAACGTCGCAAGCCGTTGGAATTTCAAGTAGGAGACCGAGTTCTTCTAAAAGTATCACCTTGGAAAGGTGTGATACGATTCGGCAAGCGCGGGAAGCTTAGTCCACGTTACGTAGGACCTTTTGAGATTCTGAAAAGGATTGGTCCGGTTGCGTATCAACTCAAATTACCGGATGAACTCAGTGGAGTTCATGATGTTTTTCACGTATCGAACTTAAAGAAATGTCTTTCTGACGAGACATTGATTGTACCGTTGGAAGAAATACAAGTAGATGAACAGTTACGATTTATTGAAGAACCAGCTGAAATCATGGACCGAGAGGTCAAACAACTGAAGCAAAGCAAGATTCCAATAGTCAAAGTTCGATGGAATTCAAGACGTGGTCCTGAATTCACATGGGAACGGGAAGACCAAATGATGAAGAAATATCCTCATCTATTCAAGACAACTACTGCTAACACTGAGAGCGCACGTTAAATTTCGGGACGAAATTTCCTTCAACAAGGGGATGACGTGATGCTTTCACACATCAACACTGCAAATTTCAAACTGTAAGCACAAACATTTTATTTATTCAATTGATTTTGTTACAAACATTTGTGCTACATTATATCCTATATATTTTATGTGCTACATTTCATATGTTACATGTTATGGTAGTACATACATGATTGGTTACACACATTTTGCTATGTGCGGGGTTGCATAGTACAAACGGTTATAGACACTCACTATGTGTGAGGTTACACAACACATTTTGCTATGTGTGGGGTTACATAGTACAAACAGTTTCAGACACTCACTATGTGTGAGGTTACACAACACAGTATGATCAAACACAAACAGTCACAGTTAGGTGAACTAACTAGTGTACACGCGAACAGTCACATTGAACGATCACAATTGAGTTGTGATGTTGCAAGCATTAGACTTTGTGTGTGAGTACACACAAGCACACAGAATGATCAAATCACACTAACACGTACGATTTAAACTCGTAAGTAGTTTCCTAACTACTCCTAACACTTACTAATTTTCGGGACGAAAATTCCTTCAACAAGGGGATGATGTGACAGTCCGACTTTTCAAGTTAACCTTGTTAACCTTCGTAGGCCCAACAAGCCCAACAAGGCCAATGAAGGCCCAGTAAAGCCAAAGAAGATCCAGTAAGGTCAAGGAAGACTCAACAAGATCAATTAGGCCCAACGAAGTCTATGTAGGCCCAACAGAGCCAATGTAGGCCCAATAAGTCAAGAGAGGCCCAGTAAGGCCCAATAAGTTCAAGAAAAGGCCCAATGTGAACAAAGTAGGCTCAGGGAAGGCTAAGGTAGGCCCAGGAAGGTCCAGTGAGGCCCAATGGTATTTTGTGAGGCCCAATTAGGTTAGTTTAACCCAACAATGATTTTAGTGACCAATTGGTGATGATTTGGGATTAATAAGGTAACTTTGTTATGCGAAATGATATGTTGTCGATCCAGAATAGTCTATAAGGATTAGGAGTTAAGAAAAATCAGTTTTTAAGGTGGTTAAATTGTAAAAATCAAACTTGGAAAAGTTTTAAGTATCAAATTTGACTTTTTAAGTCAAAAAGTCGGTTATATGACTAGCAAGTGTGAAATTCACATTAATTGATGGTTAATAATCGAATTCAACACTCCATTAACTCATGATGATGAGGATTAACACCTGAAATACGTTATGAGGCTCTTCAATCATCGAATTGATTGAAAACGGTTACAAGAACTCGAAACCGTAGCTCTATATATCTAAAACCTCCACATTCGATCAAATTTCGAAACATTGAACTCTCAGAGAGCTGTTTCGGCACATTCTGAACCTCTTTGATTCATCAATTCGAACAGAAGAACATCGGGGAGCGAGATTGATACAGGAGTAGGCCGAATACCATCCTAGAAGGGAACTACATCAATTCGAGATCAATTCGGGTAATTCTTGGTTCCTACACTTTCTAAACATACCGACTAAGGGTTATCCTAGATCAATTTCAGCTGCTAACATCGAATTGATAGGATTCAAGTAACTAGGGTTCATAGCAAAACGATTTTGGGGGTATTGATCTTAAAGAGGTTAACAATCAAATTAAATGATATAGAAAGTTTCATAAGTGATCGATCAAAGTGAATGATAGATTAATTTCATCAAAACAGTTCGGAATTGTGTATTTCGAATCTAGGGTTCTTAAAGGGGAACGAATTGGGGGTTTCTTGTTTAATTGAACTGTTAATCAAATTAAATTATATGGGAAGTCTCAGAATGTTGCGATTAAACTAAATCCTAAGTTAATTTGATGTTTCAATCATGAATTAGAGGATTTCGAGTTGAAAATTAGTTCGGTTGAAAACCGAGAGTAATGTGGATCAATTAGAACTTATTGATTATGTTTTGATCGAATTAGAACCATCATTAGGTACGCCTAAGTGTTTAGAATGATAAGCTTGTGTTGATAAGTTCAATCGGCTTCGAAAGGTTGATCAATTGGATGGGTAAAGCTTCGGCTATAGTAGCATGAAAGAGAACCGGTGAGTTAGGATATAAATGAATTAATTTCCAGTTATCTAACGCGATACCCTAGCGGGCGAGATGGTTAGAGGCTTGTGTGTTGGAGTTGAGGGTCGCGGGTTCGAGTCCCGGCCCAACCATTTTTTTGGGTTTTTATGCTAAGTTAGTATTTTAACCATATTTCACTCGTTTTAACTCCGATTCGATTCGTTCAAATTGCGTTGGAACCGTAACGAGAATACGAACGTGTTGGAATGATAAAATCCATATTTTAATACGAAAACGAAATCGCGTATAACTACGTTTAATTAAATAAAATCAAATGTGATTTTATTTAAACGATTTCAATGGCACGCGTACTTTCGTATGCGAAATTTTAGCAAATCCAACATACGTGTGTTGACACGTATGTGATTTCAAGCACAAAACGATATTTCGAATAACTTTAGGTTATTGTTTAAATCACAGATTCTTCGTAGAGGATTTCTACGCAAGTTCACACGTATTTGATCATTCTACTATTATCAAAGGTGCGTACACGGCCCCTTTCTTATTTTAAACTGTTTTGGGGGAGAAAACATGTGCAACAAACTATTTTAGATACATATCACTTGCATGAGTTATCTGTTTACATTATGTGACAATATATCAACTTGAAAGTCATTACACACCTCGAACCGTTTAGTTTGCTGTAATGCAAAGCGTGGTAGTTGGAAATAGATCTATTAGGTTTGACAAACCTCACCTGGTAGATGGGATCTATGCAGGTGTTTGACTGACCAAACACAATTTTTACTATTGTTGTGATAGACAATAGTGGCAAGGCGAAAACATGCTATAGCATGGCAACTAGTCAGCTTCGGTGTCGAACACGTATGTAAATAGTTTATATGACTAGCTATCATGACTGTGCATTTGTGATTATGTTATCTACAACTTATTATTCAAACTGATGTTTTGAACACTATGATTACTTGAAACCTGTGTTATGCACCAACCTTTGTGTTGACTTGATTTGCATGTTTTCTCAGGACGCTAAGGCGCGCGTTACAGCTGGCATGGACTAGGAAGATAGAGTCTCATGCATTATAAACACTTTGAAATTGAATTTGAACATTTGAACATTTAAGTACTTTGGTTTGTAATGTTTTACTTATCAACTGTTATTTGGTTTTGAAACGCTTCCGCAACTTTTTGTAAACTCTGAATGTTATGTTTTAAAGACCAACGTATGTTTTGAAATTCATATAGAGGTCTTCGCTATGTCTAATGATCTGAGATCCTGGTTTGTCACGTTTCCAAACGGTATGATTCCGTTAGTTGAAATTGGGGGTGTGACAGGAAGCGTATTGAATACGTGCCTCAACCACAATCATCAACAATTCTAATTAATGTTGCAATGAAAAATAAGTGGAAGACACAATGGATTGAAAATATTGTAAAAAGGCTTGATTAAAGACTCAACATGGATCATGCTCAATCAAGGAAGCTATTTGTAGTATCCAGCGAAGACATTGATCAAAACAAGTTTGGTATATAAATTAGTAATTTATATTCTTTTATTTTAGTCTTGTAACCAGTAATGTACTAGATTATTTCTTACTAATAGCGAGAGAATCGTTATTATTTATATTTGATTATTGTTTTATAAAAAAAAACATGAACTCATTTCCTACAAAGTACAAATACATGCTATCAAAAAATCATTAAAAATACGAATTACTATCCAAAAATATCATACATATAACCAGGTGTAAAAAAAATTACAGAAACTCTTGTTCAAATTAGAGTACATAGTGACAAAAAAATACCCGTCCAGAAACCATGATATCCAAATATAAACCAACATGTCCAAAAATATCCTTCTTATTCTCCAAAGTTCTAAAACTAGTGCTAACCAAACATATTTTTGGTAAAAAATTGTAAACGAAACCGTTTACTACGGTTTGAAACTTTTGAAATTGGCCAATCAAATGTCCAGGGGAAAATCCGAACATGAAACTAAACCAATGAACGATTTAAATAGTTTGAAACCGAACCGTAAACATCCCTAATGTAAATGACATCACCATGTCACACATGTAAAATAGAATTTTGTCAACTAAGTTAATAGTTGATGAGTCTCATATAGTTTGATAGTATGCATAAGAAGAATGCAAACATTAGTCTATTATAAATGATTTAAAAAATGCGAATAAGCAAGCATGGTAGTGTGTACACTTTCACCCATTTTACACATGGTGTAAGTCACGCAAATAATTTAACTAACTTCTCGGGCTAATAGTATACTTAGAATGATACAATTATAGAATATCAAAAGGCTCACAACAGCATCACAAACAACAACATTAGTATCCAAAGCAAGTATAACACATATCCTCAATCAAAACTAAGTAAACCTAATAGTTTGCATCTATAGTTTGAATAAGATTCAGAATTCTAGAATTTTAGAATAAGACATGTGCAACATCCCTAATTTACAAAAAGTAAATACAAGGATGAGAAAACTCATAGGTTGTGTAGCGATCTGAGCAATATCACTATTTAAATGTGAAGGTATTATGATACAACGTCACCCTAAATATTTTTACAAGTATAAAGAGTAGACTTAGATGGTGTTTGTTTTTTCTAAAAAAACACTCTTCCTGGCATCTTATGTCTGAGCCACGCAGATCACGAGCAGATGTTAGAGGTTGCAGCCTGTTTGTTTTTTATAAGACATTTCATTAAAAAATGTCTGCACGTCCTCCTTTTAGGGCAGACTTGAACGACCGATGGCGGAAACGTTGAGATGCCACGAAGGATGTGTAGATTGTTCACAAGCTCATGGGCATCTAAAGTATCATCACATAACAATTAATTCGAATAAAGTATTTACACAAAAATCATGTTCGTCATGATTCAAATTACAATAAGATTACTCAAAAGATATAGCTAAATTAACTAAACCCTAATCTTCATTGATCTGTTAATTTACCTAAGTCTAACACCCTATGTGATGAAGTCCAAAAGAAGTAGAGCTACCCTGCTCTACCTAGTTTTCTTCATTTCCTGAAACATGTAGAAAATCAAGTGTCAACTACAGAGGTAGTTGGTGAGTAATAATAGGTTTTAATTATTCCAAAAACATTTATAAAATTTTTAAGAATAACGCGTGTGAACCTGCAAAATAACACCAATCTGTAACCACAACAACAACACATCAAGTCAAATAATACAAATATTCACAAGTAATCATCCAAATAGATTCAATCAGTCTCAATCAATCATATCAAATCAACAACCATCAATCACCACAGTATTCTCAATATAATATACTGCGGAGGAGCTCAATCAACTCAATCAATGGTGGAATCATCATGGAGGACCGCAGTCAAGTCAATCAATGATATTCCTAATAATCATAGTTATCAATGTTGTGCACCGCGGAGGACCGAAGTCAACACAATCAACAACAATTCAATCATCACGGAGGACCGAAGTCAACTCAATCAACAATGACCCACTCAAAGTATATCATCCCATAATCACAATTCATCTCAATCTTAGTAATAATCCCAGTTCCACACTTGTTATATCAAAATCAAATTTAATTTGGTATACATGTTTAACCCCCGAGTTTAAAAGAAAAAAATTAAAAAAAGGGTTATGAGAACTCACCTTGATTAAGCGGTTTGCTTAGTTCTTCAGTAAGCGAACGTAGGAAACAGAATGTCACACCCCGAGCCGGCGCTGGATCGACTTTCCCGTCAGGCGGAAAGTTCTCGGGGCGCGATATCATTTGATAATCAAGTTGATCAGATTGTTGCATAGCACATGATATATAATTGAGAAATGCTAACATGACAATGATATAGAATTACAAAGTTAAATTACATTGTTTCATCATAATTTAACTAAGTAAATCTAACCAAAAGAATCAATGAGTTTCTATCTTGTAATTGTACAAGATCTACAAAAGATGATTCCTTGTTTTGTCATTTCAAAATATGCACGACATAAAATGTAGCTAGGTCTTCTAAAAGTCCACTAGCTATGTCCCTGAATATCTAATGACTAAACATGTTCGTCACCTGAGAAAACATGTATTTAAACAAAGTCAACACTAGGTTGGTGAGTTCATAAGTTTGATAATTGAAAACATTGATTTGTTCACATCCACAGGCACAATGTCCTACATGTTACTTGTAACATCAGTGCCGGAAACGTTACCGGAACAGTGAGCTACACAGTAACTTGCACAGTAACTCAGGTACAAACTACGTGAACTATGTATATGCTATTGACATTGAAGCTTGATACTAAAATATTATGCAATAATTTCTGAAATCTGATTTAAACCTCATGGTTTAACAGTCAGAAACACATCAGACAACACTGAACTGACACATAGATGCTTGATTAAATGCTGTTATGTATAAACGTATGCGAGGCTAAACATAACAAAACCATAACGGATGTCGTTACAAAATGCTAAACCGACGAATTATTTGTATAGGTGACGATCTGTATGAATAAATCTAAAAGTTTAACGTTCTGAAACGATGACTGAAAAGTAGAAAACAAGAATCAGAGAGTGAAACCAACGCCATGTTCGCTCGGGTGACGATTCAAACGAATACGCGCGAAGGTGACACGTTCTTACGAAACGAAAACGAAAAAACCGAAACGAAAGATAATAATTTAAGAAAATTTAATATTTAAACATTTATTAGGAATCACAACCTTTCAACATTATTAAAATAAATTCATTTTTACTAAATTTACGTAAAATACACGTAATGATTCGGAAATGAAATGGACACTAAAAACGAGCAACCGAAACGAACCCGAACACCCTCGGGGTATATAAAGCCTAAATGAACCTCTTTCCTTCATTTATTTCATCTATTCTCTCTCTTTAGTGTTAGGTTTTCATTATGAGATGGTGCTCTGCCCACAATTAACCAACCCTTTTGCAAGTTTCAAGTTCATTAAGTCCATTTAATGATGGCAACATTCTAACTCTTTTTACTTCTGTTTCTCTATTTTATACAGATTTATTTTTTGATTTGCTGATAAATTTGAATAAAGTTCAAATTCATATGATATGTTGATGTGTTGACAGGCACAATACAGACAACACATATGGTCCATATCTCTGAACCTTAAACCTTTCTAGTTATAAGATCATTATTTGTTAATTGATTCTTATGTTTAAGTGTTTAGGAATTGCAGGATTTGTCAATGTTGCTGTGCTGACAACAAAGTTATAATGCTGAAAGTCAACTCATTGAAGATAGAGATGCTGACTTCTCAAAGGATTCTTCAATGCTGACAGCTTAAAATTACAGTGCTGACATTCAAAGTCTATTGCTGATGATATTATCCCATTCAAGGATATTACAGTGCTGATGAACAAATCTTGAAATGCTGATGACCAAGTGTGATGCTGAGAATATGTTGTGCTGATGATTACAAGAGAGCCAAGTATTCAGCAATGCTGATATTGAACTCTTGAATGCTGATAGCCAATTCTCAATGACAGCTTTATGAGTTCAAGTGCTGATACTTGGATGCTGATAATGACAACTTACATATACAATGCTGACATCCAATTCTCAATGCTGACAGCAAGTATATTGTAATGCTGATATGAAGATGTGAAATGCTGATCACATTGCAATGCTGATGACTAAATGTTGCAATGCTGATGACTAAATGTTGCAATGCTGAAGTTCAAGTCTGCTGTTGCTGATGAAGAATCGACAGATAGATTTTTGTTGTTTATTTGTTTTTGCTGACATCAGTTATGACATGTATAACTGATGTGACGTTTATTTTGTTATTTTGATAGCGGTGATCCGTTAGGGCAGTTATGTAGGTCTGAAATAGGTTTCTATAAATAGGACCTTTATGTCTTTCATTAGTACGCTTTTTGATGCTTTTGTACCCTTTCTGGTCATTACACACACTGTAATTCTCTGAGAGATTTCTGATCTACAATCAATATAACTGCCTTTAATATTCATCATTAATTCTTAACTGTTCTTATTAAATATGTCTTGAATATTAATTACTGTGGGGTTGTTATTTTGGATTGTTTCTGAACTTAGATTGATTGCCTGTTTCCGCCTAGCAATTGATCGAAATCATAGCTTATTGTTATCATCAGATCTCAGATTATGATCTGATCCGATCCTGACAATTGGTATCAGAGCCTTGCTCGATATTTTGATTTTTCTGAAAATCGAAAGCTGAAGTTATGATTTCTACGATTAATAGCTGATTCTAGCCTGAAATCGTATAGTTTAGAACAACCAAATTTAAATCAGATCAATTCGTTAAACTAATTAACATGGATTGATTGATTTGTTTTACTGTGTGTGTTCTTGGTGAAACTGTGTGTTTTTGAGATTTCAGACTTATAGCTTAATATTGTGAAAACAATCAAGCGTATTCGATTACCTATCACTTGTTGATTTGTAATCGATCTGATAGTTGATACTTGTGATCTGATTCACAGATTTCAATCTCAAAGCATCAAGTAGTTATTTCCGGTTTTATTGTTCCATTGATTTTCGATTCTTCTCAATAGATCGCAAATCTTTGAAAATAGTATTTCTGTTGATTTTGTTACTTACCTAGAATTGTTTCTGATTACTATTCCATCATTTGAACAAAGTATTTGGACAAATTTGGACTAGGTTATTAGATTCTGAATTAACTTTAACTCATTAGAAATTCTAAGTAAATTTTAACAGAAATGGCAGATCAACAAGCACAACCTACTGTGTTTGTATATTCTGAATCAGGTTCTTCTGGTGCTAAACCCCCTGTGTTGAAGAATGCAGCTGATTTCCAACAGTGGAAGCTTAGGTTTCAAAACCATATCGATAGCACTGATCCAGAGATGTGGTGCTCGATTGTCGAAGGTCCATATGTTCCTGCTGATTTGAGTGAAGAAAACCGATTGAAGTATCACAACAAAAGCTTACCTCTCAGAGGAATTAATCTGAGAGATGATGAGAAAAGAATGGTCAAAGTGGATATTAAAGCCTATGGTACACTTAAATCTGCTTTACCAATGGAAGTGTTGGTATGTGTCAAGGATTTTGAAACAACTAAAAGTTTGTGGGATCAGTTAGAGGTGATGTTTGCTGGAAATGAAGAAATCAAGAGAATGAAAAGAGATAGCCTCAAAATGATGTTTGACAACTTCAAACACATGTCTGGTGAAACTGTTACTCAACAAATCCAACGATATGTGCAATTGATCAATGAACTAAAAACCTTTGGAATCAAAGTTGATAATTATGACTTAAATCTTAAGTTATTGAATACACTGCCAGAGAGCTGGACTGAGAAGGTTACATTGATCAAAGAAACCAGAAAGCTTGATGAAGTAAAAATTGAAGAGATGATTGCCAAACTTGAGGCAATTGACATGGATGTCAAAGCACGAGCATCTACTGCTCAAGTTGGTCAATATAAGTTTGTGAAGACTGCGGGTGTTCAAGGTGGTGTTCAAGCCTTGGTTGTTGAAGAAGGGAGGAGTAATTCTCAGTACTCTTCAAATGAAAATGTTGGATTTGGTGTATATTCAACTCCCACACCTCAAGCACCACAGACACCTCTATCACAAAATGACTCTCAACATTTTTCTCAGCAACAGTTTTCTGTAAACACTAATTCTGTTGAGCAGCAAGAAGCTTGCAAAGCATTTATTGCAAGCTTTGAATGTTTTGCTGCAAGTTCTCTTGCAAAAGCTCAATTTACTCAACATGATCTTGAGGAAATAGATCCAAAGGATGTTGAAGAAATGGATATCAAATGGCAGATGGCCATGGTTGTCTTGAGGCACAAAAAATTCTGGAAGAAGTATGGTCCCATGAAATTTGAAGCTGATAAAACAAAAGTGGGTATTGATCTTGATAAAGTAAGATGTTACAACTGCAACCTTTATGGTCATTTCTCACGTGATTGCAAAGCTCCCAAAGACACCTCTAGATATCAGTCAAATCAACAATCAAATCAATCTGCACCTGTTGTTCAAATGAAAGCTATTGAACCACCAAAACCAAAAGCACTTGTGGTAACAAACAACTCAGAAGATTTTGATTGGAGCAAGTATGCTGATGAGTATGATCCTGCACAAGCCATGATTGCTGTTGAGAAAAACTTTCAAGAAGACACAGATGAAACACTTCTTGCTTTAATGGCACTGGGAAATGAGGTAACCAAACCATGTTCTGATGAGTGTAAAATCAAGCAAGAAGTTTCAAAACAACACATAGCTGATTTACAAAGAGAATTAAGCAAATGCAGATTTGAAGAGAAACAGTGGATAAATGACAAAGTCACACATGAAAATAAAATTAATTCTCTGTTAATTGATAATGAAAAACTTAAAACTGAGAAATTAATTTTACAAAAAGAACATGATGAAAATTTTTCAAAATTAACAAAAGCTCTGTCTGATTTATCCACTGCTACTCTGAAACTTGAAAGTTTTGAAACTTCTTCCAAACACTTGACTAATCTGCTTAATAGTCAACTTCAAGGAAAGTCAAAGGCAGGGTTGGGTTTTCATGAGGTTCCACCTCCATACAATGAAAACTATACACCCATGCCTGAGTCAATGACCAATCCAAAAGTGGTATTTCAAAATTCTGAATCTCAAAATCAGAAAAGTGTAATTGGTGATGACTCACATTTATTTTCTTCTAAGAATTTTGTCTTGGCTGAAAATAAATCCTCTGATGCTTTGAAATCATCAATTGAAAATAAATCTGAGAATTTGATGACATCTGAGAATCAATCAAATTTGAAAAACAAACAAAAAGTATCTAATTCAAATCAGAATTTAGAAAAAACAAATGAGTCCAAGTCATCAAATTCAGATTCATCAACAAAATGCACAATTTGCAAAAGCTTGTCTCACACAAGGAAACAGTGCACATACAAATCAAAGAATCATTTTAACAAAATATCTGAATTTATGGAGAAAAAGAAAAGATTGCAAGATAAACAATACTCTTCAGTTTCTGCAAACACTTCAAAGTACTGTTCTATATGTAGAACAAACAATCATGATCTTGTTGATTGCTACTTTCATCAACCTGGTTTGGAGTGTATGCAGAACAGTAAAAGTGCAGTTTATTTTTCAAATAGTAAAATTGACAAAACAAAGGGTAAATCTGGAAACAATGCCTATCATTCAAGAAATTCCAAAGATTCTAGATTCAGACAACATCAATCTGAAAATAAAATGTTTGGGAATTATTGTCAGCCACAAATTTACCCATATCAACAATCAAGAGTTTCTCCTCAGCAATGGCAATCTATGTTTGGTGGTTATCAACATCCCACACATAGTTTTGGTACTAAACAGTACTATAATGATGACAGCTATGGATACAACTTCACTCCACCAAAAATCAGAAATAAGAACTTTCACAAAACAAAAACATCAAACATTTTTCATGACAATTCATTTTATGAATCAGATCCAAGCAGTCATCATGCTGTTCACAAATCAAATTTGAAGAAATCTGTTAATCAATCAAGTGGATATGATTCTTCTTCCTCTCTTAAGGTTGAGAAAGGAAAGAAAAATCAAAAGAAAGTTTCCTTTGAATCTCAATTCACTCAAAATTGGAAAATAAAAGATGATTCTAAAAACAAACAAAAGGATGAATCTGATTTGCCAGATTTATCAAAAATGCAGAAAGTTACCTTTCAAACTTTTGAAAACGGGAAACCCAAGACCTGGGAGGCTTGGGTTCCTTTGTCTAATTAATTTGTTTCATTGATTGCAGGGGCATCCAAGGAGAACTGACAACATCTGGTATGTTGACAGTGGATGTTCCAGGCACATGACAGGTAATGCTAACCTGCTTCATGATTTTCAAAATATCAATGGTATTTCTGTTGCGTTTGGAGGAGATCAGAAGGGAAAGATCACTGGTACTGGAGTAGTAAAGTGTAGAAATCTAGCTTTGATAATGTAAGCTATGTGCAGCAGCTTCAATATAATCTGTTGAGTGTCTCACAGATTTGTGATAAAGGCTACTCAGTCTTCTTCACCAAGCAAGACTGTGTGATTGTTAAGCCTGATTTTAAAATTCCTGATGATTGGGTGGTGATGAGAACCTCAAGAAGGAATCATGTATACACTCTTGATATGGAGTCACCTCCACAAACATCTCAAGAAACTTGTTTGCTTTCAAAGGCTACTGATGATGAATCAACATTGTGGCACAGAAGACTTGCTCATACAAACTTCAAATACATGAACAAGTTGGTAACTGGAAATCATGTTTTTGGATTACCACAAAAGGAATTTGTCTGTTTTGACCACTGTGCTGCTTGTTTGAAAGGTAAACAGAAAAGATCTTCTCACAAATCAATTACAGCAAGTGTAATTAACTCCACATTACAGTTAATCCATATGGATTTATTTGGACCTGTAAATGTGTTGAGTTTGGGAAAGAAACAATATTGTCTTGTGATGGTGGATGATTATTCAAGATATTCCTGGGTGTTCTTCTTGAACAAGAAAAGTGAAACTGCTGATTTGGTAATTCAGATGGTGAAAAGAACTGAAAATCAAATGGGAAAATCAGTTATAGGATTCAGGAGTGACAATGGTTCTGAATTCAAAAATGAAACATTGGACAATTTTTGTCTTGAAAATGGAATTTCTAGACAGTTCAGTGCAGCAAGAACTCCTCAACAAAATGGTATTGCTGAAAGGAAAAACAGGTCTCTAATTGAAGCTGCAAGATCAATGCTTGCAGATTCAAAACTTCCTTTATCATTTTGGGCAGAAGCTGTCAACACAGCTTGCTATGTGCAAAACAGAACTTTCATTGTTAAAGAACAAAACAAAACTCCATATGAAATCATGTTCTCCAGAAAACCTCAAATAAAATTTCTCAAAGCTTTTGGATGTCCAGTCTCTATTTTGAACACAACTGACAGATTGTCAAAATTTGATTCAAAAGCAGATGAGGGATATTTTGTTGGATATTCCAGTGTGTCAAAAGCTTACAGGGTCTTTAACAAAAATGCATACACTTTGCAAGAAACTGCTGATGTTGTGTTCTTTGAACATAATTTCAAAACAAAGTGTATAGGTCCTGATTGGCTATTTGACATGGACACTTTTATGAAAAGCTTTGATATTTTCCCATCTGATGATGCAGATTCAAGTGAAACAAAAGATGATGATCCAGAGTTAACAAACTTTGGGGAAGGATGGATTAAACCACTTTTCTCAGATAATCCATCCATTACTTCTAATCCTCAAAATCCACAGATGTCATCAGTTTCATCTGCAGAAACATTAACTCATCAGCATTCATCATATGATGATGCTGATGCACCAAATTCTTCCTTGAATATTAATTCATCAGCAACACATTCAACACCAACTCTTTCATCTGATACAACTCCCTCTGCTGACAATATCTCTATTGATCTAAATGACACAAATTTAGATATCAATACTTTGGTGCCAACAAGTTCAACTTACAGAACTATTGAAAGAAATCATCCGTCCACAAATATCATTGGCAATCTATCCTCAAAGACAACAAGGAGTATGCATGAATATGCAAATGTTTGTCTGTTTTCTTGTTTTCTTTCTCAAGATGAACCCAAAAATATCAAAGAAGCCTTAAAAGATAACAGTTGGGTAGAAGCAATGCAAGAAGAATTGCAGCAATTTCGAAAACAAGAAGTTTGGACTCTTGTTGATTTACCTGAAAATCAGGTACCCATTGGCACAAAATGGGTATTCAGAAACAAGAAAGATGATAGAGGAATTGTGATCAAGAACAAAGCAAGGCTTGTAGCACAAGGCTACACCCAAGAAGAAGGCATTGATTATGATGAAGTGTTTGCTCCAGTTGCAAGAATTGAAGCTATCAGAATCTTTTTAGCTTATGCAGCTGCCTTCAAGTTTACTGTTTATCAACTGGATGTCAAATCTGCCTTCCTGTATGGTAAACTTCATGAAGAGGTCTATGTGGCACAACCACCAGGTTTTGAACATCCAGATCATCCATACAGAGTGTTCAAATTGGACAAAGCTTTGTATGGGTTGCATCAAGCTCCTAGAGCATGGTATGAAACCTTGTCTTCTTATCTCATTGAAAATCATTTTAAAAGAGGACAAATAGATCAAACACTCTTCTTGAAGCATGAAAATGGTGAACTCTTAGTAGTTCAAGTGTATGTGGATGATATAATATTTGGATCCACAAACAAGAGACTATGTGAGGAATTTGAGGCTTTGATGAAGAAGAAATTTCAAATGAGTGCCATGGGTGAACTTACTTTCTTTCTTGGTCTTCAAGTCAAGCAACTTCCTGATGGAATCTTTATCAGCCAAACAAAATATGTCAAAGATATTCTCAAGAAGTTTGATCTCGCTGATTCCAAGCCAGCTTCAACACCTGCAGATCCAAGAGACAAGCTTCATCCAGATCCCACAGGGAAGCCAGTCAATCAAACTTATTACAGATCAATGATTGGTTCTCTCATGTATCTTACTGCAAGCAGGCCTGATATCATGTATAGTGTATGTTTGTGTGCCAGATATCAAGCTGATCCCAAAGAATCCCATGAAGTTGCTGTCAAAAGAATTTTCAGATATCTCAAAGGAAAACCTGATCTTGGTTTAATGTATCCAAAAGATGAAGATTTTTATTTAACTGCCTATACTGACAGTGATTTTGGGGGAGATAATTGGGATAGAAAATCAACGTCAGGAGGTTGTCAATACCTTGGAAACAAGCTGGTATCTTGGCAATGCAAAAAACAAACAAATGTGTCCATATCAACTGCAGAAGCTGAATATATTGCAGCTTCACAGTGTTGCTCTCAAGTTCTCTGGATTCAAAACCAGATGCTTGATTTTGGATTCAACTTTTTGAAAACTCCTATAAAAATAGATAATAAAGCAGCAATTTTCATTACAAAAAATCCAGTACAACACTCAAAAACAAAACATATAGAAATAAGATATCATTTTCTTAGAGATAACTCTGAAAAAGGATTGATAGAATTAAAGTACATAAATACTGAATTTCAACTTGCAGACTTATTTACCAAAGCATTAGATCCAAAACGGTTTGAATTTCTGGTAAAAAGTTTAGGCATGATGAAATATGAAAATTGATTAAATTTTGCTAAGATACAGTGATAATTTTTTTAAAACACAAAAACATTAGAAAAACAAAGAAAAATACAAAAATATGTGAATTTCAGTAAGATATATTATTTATGCATATCTGATATTGATTTCTTGAAAAATGATAGGAATCTGTTATGGAAAAGGATATATCAAGAAGAAAAGGTTCAGGAAAGAATATTGAAATTCTCAAAGCTTTGGTAGGCTCAGCTGACATCTAATCAATTTTGGAGAATGAGAAACAAGATTAAAAATTGAAAAATATGTAAGGCATGTTATCTATCTCATAATAAGGTATTAAATCTTTTTGATGTAGAATATAAGAAGTGAAAGTTGAATTTATGACTATCTTCCACCATTTAAAATACACATACTTTAAAAAGACTACATTATCAGCTGCATCATCAACCAAATAAGTGTATTTATACACAGCAGTCTGTATAATGCAATGTCTCAAAAGAACAAAAACAGAGAAAAACTTTCAAATTTGACTGCACACTTCAACCAAATAAGTGTTCATAGAACACAGTGCTTGTCATTGATGAAAAGAAAAGAAAAACAAATTATATAAATATTTACTCATAAAATGGTAGTAAAGTGGAGATATTACATAAATCCTTAAAATATTCTACAATTCGACTTCAAAAAGTGCCTTTTTGTGTTTGTGATAACTTGCTAAGTTACATTTAAATGATATCTAATATGAACAAATTCTCATAATCTGATTTATGATTATATCAGCAGAGTTTAAGTGGATAAACAATACCATTGTTTGAATTTTCAATAATATTTGCAAACATTTCTTTTGATATAAAGAGTTCTAAAATAGATATGATTTTAAGAATCAAATTCTTATCAGATTTAAGTATGTAAATATTAATTTTCTGTAAAATTTTAAATTTTAATTATCACTGTGACTTATCAAAGTTTGAATCAAAACAAACAAAACAGAAAATTCAACATCAGAAAACAACAAAAAGTTTCCTTTATTAATATAGCTTAAATAAATTGGATTTAAAATTTGATAATCTCAAGAAAAGGGAGTTTTTATAAGTTGATTTTCAAACAAGCTGATACAGGTGATAATCTGGTTGTTTCCAAGTAATCTTCAGTGCTGACAGTGAAGTTTCAATGCTGATGAAGTTTCAGTGCTGACAGTTTCAATGCTGATGAAGTTTCAGTGGACAGTTTCAATGCTGATGGTCTGTGCAAATATTTTTCAATGCTGATGTTTCATTCTTGAATGCTGATGAGTAAAATCTTTTCTGAAGTAATTCTCAGTGCTGATGAGTAATCTTTACTGAAGTAATTTTCAGTGCTGATGAGTAAAATCTTAGTGCTGATGACCAAAAAGTTTCAATCACTTAGAAATCTTTTGAGTAAAATCATTTGAAGAGGGGGAGCACGTGAGAGTTTAATGAAATCACGTGAAAAACTATTATTTTTCATTTCTTTTAAAGATTTCAACTTTGTTATCAGCAAAGATAATCTATAAAATGAATTTGAAAAGTGAACCCTAATCTTTATCAGCACTCCTTTGAACTTGAGCGAAGACCCTTCACTCAAATCTTCAAACCTCAGCAACTGCAATCAAATCATCAATACTCTTCATCATCAACTTCACGACCCTCATCATAAATTTATGGCTCTTTTAGAAATAGCAGACCAACACAATGTGTGTGCTTTTCTGAATGCCGAGCATCCCAAAGCTCATGGGTTCAGGGAAATTCTTCGTTTCATAAATCGATCAAGCTTGGTGTTTGCTCTAACAGCAAGACCGACTCTGTATCGACATATGATAAATGAGTTCTGGATCACAGCAGTGGAAGAGATACAAAATGATATTCGAACAATTGTTGGAACAGTTGGAGGCCAACAAGTTGTCATCTCTGAACAGATATTAAGGGATGTGTTGCAATTAGGAAACGATGAATGTGACATTACTGAACTCCCAGATGATGAAATTTTGGTTTTCTTTCAAAATTTTCTAGGTTATACGGGTGGAATGCCCAGAAGACAAATTCTCAAAGGTAAATTGGGATCAAAGTGGAAATTGCTAGCTCACATCCTACAACACTGCATCTCAAACAGGAGATCTGGATGGTTTGAGCTTCCACTTGGCACAACTTCTATGATCATGAGCCTGTTGATGTCGGCACCTTTCAACTTTACAAGAATCATTTTTAATGGTATGACAACAAATGTAAGTGCAGGAAGTAAAAAATTCTTGATGTATCCAAGATTCATTCAGCTAGTAATTAACCATCAGCACCCAGATATGCAACCCTTTGGTGAAAAGATTCATGGGTTGAAGCATCATGATCATCTTACATGTCCTTCAATGAACAGGGGTAAAGTTGAAGAAGGAGATGTAGAATTTCCTCAAATATTCTTTGATCTGCAAGATGCATTGATTGAACAGGGAATGATTTTAGCCAATGTTGAGAATGAAGATTCTAGCTCTTCATCATCAGATCATATTGATTCTGATGCTGATGTGTCCAGCAGTGAGAGCAGTAAAGGTGACAATGATGATGATGGTGATAATAATGAAGAATTTCAAGATCAGATTTTAACTCCTGCACATGGCTCTCCAGCAACTTCAGTTGATTCACAGGCAAGACCTGATGATCAAGATTTTATTCAAAATCTTGATCTTTCTCCCATTTCATCTCCAATCCAAACAGCAACAGATACATTATCAATTCCAAATTCTCCTTTGGAAGTTGATGTCTCAATACAGCAAAAACAACAACAACAAAATCAGCAACAAAATGAATCAGAAACTATGCTTGATACTGAGCAGATTCAAGATTTACATCCAAAATCTCAAGATCCATCTCAACCATCAGCTGCATTGAAAATAATCCCTCTTGTGTTGCAGCATATGGCTTCCCAAATTGATTCCAGAGAAACTGAAATAAATCAGTTAAATGCTGAACTTGAAAAAGATTTTGATGATCATCTTAAAGAATACAATCAATTTCAAGATGCTCTTGATGAACAAAATGCTGAAATCACCAGACTTCTGATTGAACTTGAACAGAAAGAAAATCATCTGGCTGTTCAAAATGCATATATTGTAAGTCAGGATGCACACATAAAAATTTTAAATGAAGCAGCTGCTCAAGCTCAAGAATATGTTCAAAAGGGTGATGAATATGTCAATCAATTTACCAACACTCTAAATTCACAAGTGGAAGAGATAGAAAATTTAAAAGCCTTTGTAGATGATATACAAAGTGATCTGAAATTTTCTATAGCTCAAAGGGAAAAATACATTCAGAAAGCCACAAATTTGAGTCAAGAGCTATTTAGTGCTCAAAACGAAGTAACTCATGCTCAATTGGCTCAAGATAAAATGAAGGAGCATGTTGATCTTCTTAAATCTGAAATTCACAATTTGAAATCTCAACTTGCAGCAACCCAAAGTCTTGCTGAAAATGATCAAAAGGCTATCATTGCTGATCTCAAAGACACAATCATTTCAAAAGAAAAGAAGATTAATGAACTAGAGGAGCAATTAAAAGCAAGTAAGTTGGCTTTTGAAAAAGACATTGAAAAGATAAATCTTCAATTAAAATCAGCCAAAGCAAAATCCAAAGTCTTAGAAAAAGAGATTGATGATCTGAAGAAAACTGATCAAAACAGAATCAATTCTTTGCAAGAGGCTGCAAATGAGATTACAAGGCTGAATGCCATAATCTCTAAATCAAAGAGAGCTGAGACTTCCTTTGAATCTCTGGAATCAACAATTGCAGAACTTGAAAAAGAAAATCAAATGTTAAGGGAAAGAATTGAAGAACTTGAGGATGCAGATGATGAGAGTGTCTACAGTTTAGAGGGAGATGAAGCTTACTCCAAGGGGGAGAAGAGGAAATTTGACCAAGACGAAGATGATGAACCAATGAAAAGGGTCAAATCTTCCTCACCACCACAATCCCTGGCTCCATCTCCAAAATTTCAAAAAGAAGTTACATCAGTCAAGGAATTAGACTCACGTTTCAAGGCTGCAATTCTCAATAAATATGGATTTTTTGAAATTATGAATAAAGCAAATGATGATCTGCTAAATTTCAGCATTCCATCTGTGGAAGAAGTTTCAAGGGGAATTCCTGGAAATGAAATTGAAAGAACCTTAATCAAAAATCATCTTGAAATTCTAAGAAGAAAACAAGATGCTGCCCGGGAAAAGGCAAAGGGAAAAGAAAAGGCTCATGAAGAATTAAAGCCCAAGTCTTCTTCAAAGTTTGATAAGAAAGAAGTGAAAGCATTGGCTGGGATTTTGGGTGATTTAACTGATGCAGAATTGGCTGCAAATGAAGCTTTAATGCCAGAAATTCAAGAATCCAGCAGAATGATTGAACCAAATGTCTCCTTCAGTGAAAGCTTTGCATCACAATTCTCTGCAAATGCTATGGCTGACTCTCATATGAAGCTAGTACTAAAGCTTGTGGAGTATGGTGGCTTGGAGTTTGAAACAGTCAATTTAATGTCATTTGAACAATTGTCAGCAGAATCTGATAGAATTGACTCTCTCCTTAATCCACAAAATGAAACTGATATTGATAAGAAGGAGAGAAAAGATAAAGAGAAGAAAAGAAGAGAGCAAGAAAAAGCTGATTCGGAAATTGCAAAGGGTTTGGTTCAGCCAGATCCAAAATCCATGAGTGAACAAGCTTTAAGAAATTTTTTGCATGACAGAGGAGTTCTCTCTAGAAGTTATACAAAAATGAAGAGGGACACTCTGATAAAAAGTGTAAAAGAATTTTTGCAGATAGATGAAAAAGAAGGTAAGAAAGCAAAACTTGATCAATCAAAAATGCCTGTCATCAGTAAAACAGTCTCCTCCAGTCAAAATTTTGAAAAGCCAAAGTCATCTGTTTCCTCCCAATACACAAGAAATTCTGGAATGACTTTCCAAGAAACATTGACTATTCAAGATCAAGAGTTAATGAAACAAAAGTCAAACATAGTGGGATGGAAATATGACTGGAGTTGGGATGCATACCTAGTCAAAAGAGATACAGGGGCGGTGGAAAGTTTTTATCCATTTTTCCAGATATTCAATCTGTCTGATAGAGAGTTAATTGAATTGGCTGGTCTAGATATAGTAAACAGAAGCAATTATGCTAGACCAGCAGCTTTTCAAGATACTCTAAGAAAATGTGTAAAACTATACAGACTGCAAGATGGCAGTTTGGATCAAGATAAAGTCTTGAAACAATTTAAAAAGTATGAAAAGAAATTCAATGAACAAAATCTGAAGCTGAAACCGCCTGAGATAAAGAAAAAGAAAATTGTTGGAAATATGAAGGAATTTCCTATCACTGGATGGGCTTATGATGAAAAGACATGGGAGCTGATAATTTTCAGAGGAGATAGAGTTTTAAGTGCTACAGATATAAGGCTATATGCCTATTCTGAAGTGAGACTTCTTGAAAACTCTTATCTTATCTTTTTGGATAATCTAAAAATTGGAAAACCAATTTCAAACTTTGGAAGACGAAATCTTCTTCAATTCTTGAAGCTAATCAGAAGATTAAGAAAAGACTCAGAAGAATTGATTGGATATGAAGTAAGAAGAAATGAGCAAAAGGTGAAAACTCTGAAGAACCCACAAAGAGTTTCTATTAACTTTGATGGAAATCTTGTGGTGGAATGTCTCGATAAATCATACATCTTCACTGACAAAGATGACATGTCTGAATTGGATTTCAAATCTTTATCTGCACTAAATCAAATGTCGATTTATTACATGAGAGAAGACTTGAAAGCTCCAATGACTCAATTTGCTGGTATTATACAACATTTGTTGTTATCTTTCAGCATGAGTCAAGTGAAAGAAGAAGAAAATGTGTGAAGATGACTTATGCTGATGATGACAAGGCTTTGGATGTGGTTTATTCATTTGAGAGAGGTACTTATGGATTATGGTGGGATAATTGTAGGAAGCATCATCTCAGGGGGAGATTGTTAGGTTTTCATTATGAGATGGTGCTCTGCCCACAATTAACCAACCCTTTTGCAAGTTTCAAGTTCATTAAGTCCATTTAATGATGGCAACATTCTAACTCTTTTTACTTCTGTTTCTCTATTTTATACAGATTTATTTTTTGATTTGCTGATAAATTTGAATAAAGTTCAAATTCATATGATATGTTGATGTGTTGACAGGCACAATACAGACAACACATATGGTCCATATCTCTGAACCTTAAACCTTTCTAGTTATAAGATCATTATTTGTTAATTGATTCTTATGTTTAAGTGTTTAGGAATTGCAGGATTTGTCAATGTTGCTGTGCTGACAACAAAGTTATAATGCTGAAAGTCAACTCATTGAAGATAGAGATGCTGACTTCTCAAAGGATTCTTCAATGCTGACAGCTTAAAATTACAGTGCTGACATTCAAAGTCTATTGCTGATGATATTATCCCATTCAAGGATATTACAGTGCTGATGAACAAATCTTGAAATGCTGATGACCAAGTGTGATGCTGAGAATATGTTGTGCTGATGATTACAAGAGAGCCAAGTATTCAGCAATGCTGATATTGAACTCTTGAATGCTGATAGCCAATTCTCAATGACAGCTTTATGAGTTCAAGTGCTGATACTTGGATGCTGATAATGACAACTTACATATACAATGCTGACATCCAATTCTCAATGCTGACAGCAAGTATATTGTAATGCTGATATGAAGATGTGAAATGCTGATCACATTGCAATGCTGATGACTAAATGTTGCAATGCTGATGACTAAATGTTGCAATGCTGAAGTTCAAGTCTGCTGTTGCTGATGAAGAATCGACAGATAGATTTTTGTTGTTTATTTGTTTTTGCTGACATCAGTTATGACATGTATAACTGATGTGACGTTTATTTTGTTATTTTGATAGCGGTGATCCGTTAGGGCAGTTATGTAGGTCTGAAATAGGTTTCTATAAATAGGACCTTTATGTCTTTCATTAGTACGCTTTTTGATGCTTTTGTACCCTTTCTGGTCATTACACACACTGTAATTCTCTGAGAGATTTCTGATCTACAATCAATATAACTGCCTTTAATATTCATCATTAATTCTTAACTGTTCTTATTAAATATGTCTTGAATATTAATTACTGTCGGGGTTGTTATTTTGGATTGTTTCTGAACTTAGATTGATTGCCTGTTTCCGCCTAGCAATTGATCGAAATCATAGCTTATTGTTATCATCAGATCTCAGATTATGATCTGATCCGATCCTGACATTTAGAACCCTCCACCGTCTTCTCTCTCTCTCTCTACAAGCTCCCATCTTCAAAGCAGCATATCTCACTCATTTGTGGATGAAATCAAGCCATCTTGGTGTCTAAACGAAGCTCTCATCATCCTCTACCTAGAAGTACAACTTATCTAAGGAGTTATCCAGCCAAACTGGGGGTATGGAAGCTTGAACATCACGAAAATTAGGGTTTTCTACACCCATAGTTAATCCCTCAACCCTAGCCGGTTCTAAGTTATTCTTTTCGATCCCTACACTTTTGAGAACTTATCCTCGCATAACAACACCATGGGAACAACTATACTACAGAAGGAAGCTTGATGATGAGGATGATGTGTAGGGTTCGTGGGGTTCAAAAGCGGGCGAACTTGTTGGCTTGGGACGAAGGTTGGCCGAACCATCACCTGGTCGAACCAATGCATGGGTGGCGAACCTTTTTCCCTTGGCGAACCTGCATGGTCACAAAGCTGTACCACGAACCCTCACGGTGAACCATCACCTGGCCGAACCAATCTTCATGGTTGCTACGAACCTGTATGACGAACCCATGGGAGACGAACCTACATTTAAGCGAACCCCTGAGCACCGAACCTCCCATGTACACGAACCTCGGGTGACCACCGAACCATCATCATGTGCAACGAACCTTAGCAAAAGCTCCTGGTCACGAACCTGTGAGTCGAGGCTTCACGAACCTAAGGAGCTACGAACCTAAGATGCTGAACAAACTACCGGAGACCGAACCTAGGACTTAGACCCACGAACCAGTGGGACGAACCCTAAGGTTCGTTGAGTAGGAGATCATGTGCAAAAGGCAATAGGTTTGCTGGAAAATCTGGACCGAACTCAGACTATCCATTTGGCACAAACTAGTCGGCCAAACCCTTGATATTTGGCCCACACACCTACACGGCCAACACTTCAATTGTAATAAGCCCATATAACTTATTCGGCCCACATGATTAAAGGATAACATAACACACTAAACTCATAAACAAGGATTACAAGCATGGATGATTGGTATAAATTCTATTTACTACAAAGGTGGTAAAGAAATTTAGAAACAATGTCGAAACACTAACTCTCACAACTATGATACAACAAACTATTAAGAGGCTAATGATGAAAACAAGTAAACTTAACATACAATATGAAGACATGAGATAGTAACATAAGTGAAAACAAGTAAGTCAGGGCCGAATAAAGACCGAGGCTCACAAGTGTTAGCCAACTATAGGGCTAACACATACACGCACACAGTTCACTACGACTTATACTTATAAGTTACAACAACATGAAATCAATACAGGATCGTGAACACAACAACAAATATTACAATGAGCGCATGCATTCTAGTTTAAGCTAAGTCAAACCCTGGTTTGTCAAGAAATCAAATCAGTCCATAAAAATTGCACCAACATACTCAGAAACCACCGACTAACAAGTTTAAAACATGAATCGTGTGATTTAGATGTCATTTTGACCATCTTTTTAACAGGCGATTACAAAAACCCTAAAATCCTAAATCAGGTTAGGTTTTTGATGATTCCACGGTTGAAACTTGATGATATTCGATCCTGGTATACCTGAAATGATAGTGAACAAGATTATTAGAGGCTGAGTTCGTGGAAATCAAGAACAAATGATCGACTGAGTAAAAGGTGTATCGGGCGAATGTGCGCACACAGTAACGGCGAAAGAGCTTTTGATCGAATGAGCTCTTTCGGCCGATAGAACACTTATATAGGTTCATTCATTCGCCGAATGAGTCAGACGAAAGGGCGGTTGAAATTCAAACACATTCGCCGAATGTAATTAGCGAATAAGACATTCGTCACAACTCATTCGTCGAATGTGAATGTCGAATGAGTCATTCGACACACTTCATTCGCCGAATGAGATGTACTCTATCACAATTGATTCGGTCGAATGACTCATTCGCAGAATGAATTCATTCGGCCGAATGAGAGAATTTCAAACCTCATTCGGGCGAATAGGTGTTTTAACACCCAAAACACAAACTTTTTCAGATTTTACATTATGAACATCAAAATTGTGACAATTATGAAGATATGTCTTATGAAAATATGTCTGGTTGGTTCAGGATTCAGATGTGACAGACATCCGAACCTACAAATGATCATCTAAACTAAAATTGAAAATAGAAAATCTTTTTGTACTTTTCTGAAACAAACTTACAACTGTACAACTAGTAACTAAAGACAAAGAAACACATGTTTTTGTGAGACGTCTATTGAAAAGATAACACATGCATCTAATCACATCACATCAGCATCATTGACTGTTTCACCTTAGACACATTTATCTTACGATACGATTACTGATATATTTGTCCAATCTTAAACCATACAATACACAACTACCAAACAAGCTTTATGATTACTCATGTTTTCTGATTGAGTTCCCTATTTCATTTCACCATTAAAGATCAAAATCAGTTTATAACTCATTTCTGCATATCTTAATACCAGTCATCATAAATTCAATAAGATTTCAAATTTATTATCTTTTTGTATTTTTCTTGTTCTATCCATATGGACGGCTTCAGCTAGGTTCGTCCTAGCAATATGGCACGTGTATGGAATCGAACTTAATTTGTTCAAGTATTTCTCAAGCTTAATACCAGCTTGCATTTATTTTTCTTCAAGCTTAATACCAGCTTGTTTTTATTTTTCTTCAAGCTTAATACCAGCTTGCATTTATTTTTCTTTAAGCTTAATACCAGCTTGTTTTTGTTTTTCTTTAATTGAAGCCTCATTTGATTCCATGATGACCGGTGTATGCTTGATTTGAGTCAAAAACTATTTCTCACCTAAGTGGTTTCATAAAATGGATTCCACAAATCAGACTTTCTAAGTTATCACAAGCTGTTTATTAATTTGTAGAGTTGGCCTATCAGTACATCATATCATAATTTTCTTGTGTATTCAGCTTACACATTCAATTAAGCTTCTATATCATGATAGATTAATGTGTCACTTTTTCAAAGAAAGACCATCTCAATTTTAACTTTTTCAATTGTTTTTGGATTTTTGAATTTTTTAAATGTTTTTGGTTTTTCAATATTCAACTATCTCCCCCTAGAAACCTAAAACAGAAAATCTTTTTGAGTTTTTGATTAAGAAAAGAAACTAGACGAGAAAAACTGAAATAAAATTAAATAGACAAAACAAAAACTATCTAAGAAAAACGATGATCATTTGTTAGATTCAGATGAAGGTAGGACTTCATCCTTTTGGAAAACACCATTAGCCGATAACAGATATAAAAATCTGGGTTTATCAAAAGCTTTTGTGAAAAGATCGGCTTTCTGGTGATCGGTGTGAATTTTAACAACATCGATTAATTTCTTTTCAAAACAATCACGTATGAAGTGATATTTAATGTCGATGTGTTTTGTTTTTGAGTGCTGAACAGGATTTTTAGTGACAGCTATGGCAGCAGTATTATCAACATATATAGGAGTGTTAGAAGTATGTAACCCATAGTCCCTAAGTTGCTGTTGAATCCAGATGATTTGTGAACAACAACTAGCAGCAGCAATGTATTCAGCTTCACAGGTTGAAGTAGACACCGACGTCTGCTTCTTGCACTACCAGGTAACTAAACGGGTTCCAAAGAACTGACATCCAGCAGATGTTGACTTGAAATCTTTTTTGCAGCCACCATAATCGGAGTCACTGTATGCAGTAAGCTCAAAATTATCATCATTAGCGTACCATAAACCAAGATCAGGAGTACCCTTCAGATAACGCATAATCCTTTTGACAGCAATCAGATGAGACACTCTTGGTTTTGACTGATAACGTGCACACAAGCATGTGGCGAACATGATGTCTGGCCGAGAAGCAGTAAGATACATAAGAGATCCAATCATTCATCGGTACAAAGTAGCATCAATTAACTCCCCCTTTTCATCTGGTGTAATCCCGTGATTGACAGCCAGTAAGGTACCAGCAGACTTTGCATCAGACATACTGAACCGGCTCAGTATGTCCCCAACATATTTGGTTTGATGAATGAAGATTCCTGCCTCAGACTGATCTACTTGTAATCCCAGAAAAAATTTCATCTCTTTCATAACCTTTTCAAAATCTTTGCACAGATCATCATTTGTTGAACCGAAGATGATGTCGTCCACATATACTTGCACCAAGAGTAAGTCACTATCCTTTTCTCGAATGAACAGTGTACAGTCAATGACACCTCTTCTGAACCCGTTGTTCAGAAGGTGAGTAGACAATGTTTCATACCAAGCTCGCGGCGCTTGATGCAATCCATATAAGGCCTTGTCTAGCTTGTAGACTTGATCTCTATGCAATGGATCCTCAAACTAGGGAGGTTGACTGACATACACTGTTTCATTTATCACACCATGAAGAAATGCACACTTTACATCCATCTGATAAACTTTAAACCTTTTAAAGGATGCATAAGCCAAGAAGATACGAATGGCTTCAAGTCTAGCAACTGGTGCAAATACTTCATTATAGTCCAAACCCTCAACTTGTCTGAATCCTTGAACAACCAGACGTGCCTTGTTTCGCACAATGATACCATGATCATCCTTCTTGCACTGAAGAACCCATCTGGTGCCAATTACTTTCACACCTTTTGGTCTATCAACCAATTACCAGACACCTAAGTTTTTGAACTGAAGGAGTTCTTCTTGCATTGCATCTACCCATGACTCTTCCTTGAGAGCTTCAGTGACAGTGCGTGGTTCAACTTGGGAGATAAAACATGAGTGAGCACAAAAGCTTACATCTGCAAAATCAAGAATATCTGCAAGTCCTCCTGAAGAAAGCTGATTTCTTGTCTTGACCCCATCCAAAGGACTTCCAATAATATTTTCTTGAGGATGAATCCGATTAATTCGTCCAACAGGGTGAGCGGGTACTTCAACCTGTGGATCAAGATTATTCAGATTCAGATCCTCAAGTCCTGGTACAAGATTGTCAACAGCTGGTTCAGGGACAGCTGGAGGAACTGAGTTGTCTTCTGTGTCTGAACTGTCATCATTTGTCTGTGCTGTAGGAGTTGAAACAGATGAAGGTTGCATTAGATTTTCAGGTGCATTTTGTGCATCATACAGCATCTGAACAGCAACATCTTCATCAGTGTACATAGGAGGCATGTTGAAGGACTCAAACAGATCAGAATAGTTGAACATCCAATCAGGACCCTTCCCAGGTGGGGGCATGGAATACTTCTGAACATCAACATGGTACCAATCCTCCACATTTTGAGTTGATCTGTTATAAACTCTTTTGTTTGGAGTGCTGTACCCAAGAAAATACCCTTCTTCCACCTTTTCATTAAACTTGCCTTGCTCATGTTTTTTAAGCATAGTGCATGGTGCACCAAATGGTTCAAGGTACTTAAGATTTGGCTTTCTGTTATGGAGAAATTCGAAGCAAGTTTTCCCATGTCTCTTTACTATCAACACTCGATTTAGAGTGTAACAAGCATTAGCTACAACTTCATTCCAGAATTGTACTGGAAGAGACGAATCTGCAAGCATAGTCCTAGCAGCCTCAATCAAAGTCCTGTTCTTTCGCTCAGCAACACCGTTCATTTGGGGAACATATGGAGCACTAAATTGTTGAACAATACCTCGTTCATTACAAAAGTTCTCCATGTTGTGATTTTTGAACTCTGTCCCATTGTCGGTTCTGAGTATGCGAATCTTGAGCTTATAGAGAGATTCAAGTTTGGTAACCAACACTTGAATGCAGTCAAACGTTTCAGACTTCTCCTTTAGAAAGAAAACCCAAGAGTATCTAGAATATTCATCAGTGATGACAAGACAGTACTGATCACCAGCAATACTCTTGCGGTTAACAGGACCAAAAAGATCCATATGGAACAGCTCAAGTGGAACAGTGATTGAGTGATACTTCTTCGGTTTGTGAGACTGCTTGACTTGCTTGCCTTTCTTGCAAGATACACAGACATCAGACAGTTTGAAATTCTTCAGACTTACCCCCTCAACCAGATTGTTGTGTACCAAGTGGTTCATCTTGCGTAGACTCAAATGACCCATCCTCTTATGCCAAAGAATTGAATCTTTTTCTGTTGCCTTTGACATAAAACATGAAGCTGTGGAGGATGTAGTTGAAGCTGTGGCCATATTGAGTACGTACAAGTCTTGCTTCCTGGGAGCAGACATCAAAATCCATTCTTCAGGGATAACTACACCTTGCTTTAGAATGTAGCATTTGGAGTCATCGAAAAGAACTTTGTAGTTTTTATCACAGATCTGTGATACAGAAAGCAGATTATTCTCCAATTGCTTGACATATCTGACTTTGTCAAATGAAACTTGCCCATTTGATAAGATTCCCTCTCCTGTGATAAAACCACCTTTGTCACCAGCAAAAGCTACATAACCACCATGAACAGATTGAACGTTGGAGAGCAAAGAGATGTTTCCAGTCATGTGCCTTGAAGCCCCACTATCGACAATCCAAGAACTGTTTAAAGCAGCTGTTGGGGCATTCTGCACAAAAATAAGACGATTAGTTTAATTTGGGAACCCAAGCCTTTACAGTCTTGGGTTGACCCAATGAGTCTCGGATCATAACGTCGATCCATTTACCATCTGAAACAGTCTTGTCTGAAGTGGGTGGAACGGTAATCTCAGACTTTACTTTCCAGACTGCATTTTTACTGAAAGAGTTTTTCAGATAAATGGATGATGATTTAGATTGATCAACATTAACAGGCTTGAGAATATTCAACCTTTGGTCTAATCAACTGAGGGCAAGATCTAACAAAGTGCCCAGGTGCACCACACTCAAAACAAACTGGTTCGCCTTTTCTATGAAAATGTTTTAACTCAGAAAAAGATTGCCTTTTTGGTTTGAAAACATTTGTTTTAGGCATGTTCTGATTAAAACCCAAACCCTTTTTCCCATTTGGAACAAGATTGTCAAACTTGTTCAACACACAAGCTTCATTTTCTTTTGAAGCTTTCACAAAACCTAAGGCTTGATATATTTTTGAAGATGAGATTGGGTCACCCTTTTTGATAACAGAGAGTGGATTCTGAGCAGTACCATAATCAGATGAATCATCAGATTCATCCTCAGAATCTGAAACCCAATCCTCTACAAGTCCATCCACTGAAGATTCCTTTGACAAAGAGGAACCTTCATCAGTAATCATCCCAATTGGATCAATTACTAAAGGAGTTATCACTTGAAAATCTTTGACATCTCTGTCATTTGGTGAATTGACAAAGCTGTTTAAGATTGGTGGAGGACATCTTTGATAACTCATAGTTCCCTTACCCTTATGATCAGCTTCTTTGCTGATCATGTGCTCAATGATATAAGATGCACTCTCATAGCTCTTGAGCTTCTGTCCTAGGGTCTCATAATCACACTCAACCATTGCTAACTTCTTCTTTACCTCATTAATTTTATTGAGATAAGAAGTTATAACATCTTGCTTGTTAAGAACAACAATCTCAGCCTCATGAAGTTGTCTATTTAAAAGTTCAATTTTAGCTTGAAAATCCTTTTCATTAGCTTTTAAAACTTTGTTAGCATCAATACATTGGTTGAGATCACTGACCAAAGCAGCATTGTGATTCTGATGGGAAAGAACCTTGCTTTTAAGGTCAACACAATTAAAACAATTAGAAACAGAAGATGAACAATCATCAGATACCTGATCTGACTGAGAAGTTGCAGCAGGAGTAGCAGATGAGTTTACCATCAAGGCAAACTGAATAGGAGATTCTTCAACATCAGCATCAGACTCAGATTGAGTGTCAGAATCAGTCAAGCTCTCAGACTCTGATCCAGATGTTTCTTCTATCTTGATCTGTGCTCTTTCAACAGTACTCTCCTCAAGTTGATCATCCATCTTATGGATCTCAGCAACACAAGCTTGATCTTGCCCCCTGTTCAGAATTAAATCTGAAATCCCAATTTTCACCTTCATCCTGCTGTACCATCAAAGCTTTGCCTGTATTTGAAGAACTAGTCTGAGCAGGAGAATCAATAGGAACAAGTCTTCTCTCTGGATTTGCTGCAGAAGACTTTTGATGCTGAAAAGGATTCTTGTTTCCAGCTTTCTTAGGATGCTTGCACTGTCTAGCAAAGTGACCCTTTTCTCCACAATTGTAGTAAGTGACAGAAGCCATATCAAATCCAAACTTTGAATCTTTGTTCAAGTTGATGTCTTTCCAGTTCTCTTCACAAAATCTTTAGAAGCACTAGCCAAAGCCCACATAATATCAATCCTTTCCATGTCATCTGGATCTATCTGAGAGTAATCATCATTATTCAGATAAGGATTGCCAATCTGTCCTGCTACTAACCCATCATAAGAGCTAACTAGAGTAGATAGAAGTCCCATGTGCTCTTTGGCAATCTCTACAGTCACTTTATCAAAATTTTCTGTCTTCAAACTGGTTACAGGCTGCTGATGTTCTTTCTGAAGATTGGATGAAGAGGATGATTGACTAAAATGAATCTGAGTAGATGATGGAGCTTCAGTAGTCTGAGAAACAAATGTTGTCTTCAATGGAGCATGAGAAGATGATTTCTCAACTGTAGGAGTAGAATAATACAAAGATGGGTCCTGGACTTGAGCAACTCTCTTGGCCTTCCAGTTGTTCTCTATTTCTTGCTCTTTCAGCTTCTGAATGAAATCATTTATGTCCATATGAGCCAACATCTGATTCTGCTTGAGGACCATCAAAAATGACTCCCACTTTGGAGGTAGAGCATCTGCCAAACACTGGATCTTTTCCTGAGTAGTTGTCTTGACTTCATGATTGAATAACTCACTCAAAAGATGATAAAATCTTGCAATCAACTCATCCAGTGACTCATTTCCCTCATACATGAAACTATTGAATTCCTTTCTCAATGCCTTTGACTTGATGCTCTTCAAAGCATCATTACCCTCATATCTTTGTTGCAGTGCATCCCACAGTAGCTTTGCAGAGGTAAACTGTCTAAACTGATGGAAGATATCAGTGGCAATGGACTGGGATAGAATAGCATAAGCTTTCTTCTCATAATCATACAGCTTCCGCTGAGGCTCAGTCATCCGTGTGACTAGCATAGGAGTTCCATCTTCATTCAAAGGCCTCAGATAACCTCCCTCAATCATCATCCATAAGTTTGTATCCACCCCATTGATGTGAATCTCAAACCGATACTTCCAGTGTGGATAATCGTCTAAAGATAACAACTTTGGAGCTTTATTAGAGTTTCCAGTCTCAGTCTCAGTCAGTAACAAAGTCTGAATACGATGATTCTGGTTCGCCATCAATGCTAAATCCTCCATAGAGTCAAGAATAACAAGATTCAACACTTAGAAAATTTTTCAGACTGATGGCCGAATGAAGATCCTTAGGACGAATGACGGGGCCGAATGAGATAGAACTGGCGAATGAGAGGCAGAGTATGACTGTCTGGCGAATGAGTAAAGAGAATGGACCTATTCGGCGAATGGAGTGTCGAATGAGGCTATTCGCCGAATGAGACCTGAGAATGAAGCTATTCGCCGAATGAGTAAAATGAAAGAAGCTATTCGGCGAATGAGGCTGTTTCGGCCAAACTTCTTCGGTCGCCATGCTCATTCGGCCGATCTGAGGGTTTTGGCAACAAAAATCGCGATAACTTGAGATTTAGACCAGTTCTAAGTACCAAATTTGGTACAGAACATCATGAAATGATAATGAACAAATTGGGATAAACGATTTGACAAAAACACCACAAAAATCCACAGATTTGCAATGAAACAGTAACTTTTAGGACAATAAGTTTAGGGTTTTTGCAGATCTCGAACGAAAAATCAAAGATATGATGATTTGGATTGGAAATCGAGCAGAATCAAGAGCCAAAGCTCTGATACCACTTTGTAGGACCAAGATTGATCTCGGAAACAGCACGAAATCAAGAGAAATCTGCTCTACAGCCTATGGAATAGTGCGGAATCCTATTCCACGGTTTTCCAATCGAAACCAACAGCAACCGTGGTGATTCGAAGGTAAGAGATGAACGTTTGAGTGAGAATCGAACACCACAAGCTATGAATCGAACTTGGACAGCAAGAAACACTCAAATCTTCAGGGGTTTGACACTGGAGCACACAGGGAAGAATGAGGGTTCTCAGAAGTTAGGGTTGAAATGATTTTGAACTTGTATATATAGGCAGTAGACATTCGGCCGAATGAGTGGCCGAAACAACTCATTCGGCGAATGACTCTGTCGAATAGGTAATTCAGTCGAATGAGTCATTCGGGGAATGACTCATTCGCTGACTATAGTCATACTCTTGTTTCATTCGGCGAATGACTTCATACGTTAGAGTCATTCGGCCGAATGAACAATACTCATACTCAATTACTTAATAAACCAAATCACCCAATCATATAATCAATTAACTAAAATATAAACATTAAGAACAATATAGAAAGACAACTTCCATTAATATAACTTGATTTTTACATGATGAATGATACAAAATTGAACTAGGGACATTTAGTGCACCAACAACCACCACCTCCACTTCCTCCTCCGCCACCCTCTGTTCATGAGTTGGACCCAGCTACCATCGCATTAGCCACTCTACTGACGAGCCAACTGAGGGATGTGATTCTTGACATGATGAACATGATCAACACCAACAACAGCAACAATACTGCCAACTCATCTGGAGAAGGCAGTGGAAACACCAAGAACCAACAGGACTACTCCTACAAGAACTTTGTAGGATGCAAGCCACCTACTTTCAGTGGCAATGAGGGGGCCGTTGGCTTGATCCAATGGATCGAAAAGATGGAGACGACCCTCGACATCAGCAGATGTCATGATAAACACAAAGTGAGGTATGATGCAAGCTCGTTCGACAAACGAGCGCTGACCTTGTGGAATGCACAAGTGCAGACCAGGGGACGGGATGAGGCCTTGTCTATGCCTTGGGAGGAATTCAAGGTATTGCTGAGGGGCGAGTTTTGCCCAAGGAATGAACTTAAGAAGGTTGAGACTGAACTGCTCAATCATGTGATGATTGGTGATGGGCATCTGGCCTACACCACCAGATTTCACGAGTTGGCTACATTGGCACCGAACATAGTGCCAACACTGGAGAAACGAATTGAACGGTACGTCAGTGGACTACCAGCTTGTATCCAAGGGCATGTGATTGCTGCTCATCCCACTACCCTAGAGATGGCCATTACACTGTCAGCGACAATAACTGATGTAATGGTTGCCTCGGGGGCACTGAAGGAGGAACCCAAAACACCCAAGACTGAAACATCAGAGAAGCCGGGCGGACATCCGGCTAAGAAACAGAAAGTGCTCAAAAACTATGCTGGGATCACACCAGCCCTGAGAGCACCACAACAACCACCACTACAAGTCAAGAAGCCGTATGCTGGCGCGACTCCTCAATGTAACAACTGTCAATTTCATCATCATCTTGGAACCCCATGCAAGCAATGCACAGGGTGCAGGAAATTGGGGCATTGGCTTGATCACTGCAGGAACCCAATTCCCCATAACAGGAACAACCATGCAGCAATAAGGGCTGATGTTACTGATAACAGGTCTTGCTACACATGTGGCAAACCTGGACACCTCTCAAGGGACTGTCCCAAGAAAAACCAACCAAAGGAACCGGTAGCTAGAGGACGGGCCTTTCAAATTGGAGCGGCTGCTGCCCGCCAGGACACAGACACCAACACTGGTACACTCTTCACTTAAAATCTTTGCAGTTGTATATTTTTATACTAGCATAGATTATCGTTTGCTTCTTTAAAGTTATTTTATAACTTACTCATATTGGGACAATTCTAGAATACCTCTTACACTATTTTAGAAGTTGGAGGTAAACAAGTATAAATGACATGAACATACTGTTCACTTACCTCTAGTGAACAAACACATACCATGGAATTCAAGTCAAGGGACACGAGTAGTGTCAACATCACCATCAGAACGGATGCTTTACCCCTAATGGGGCTGAAGTCATCTGAACCGATAAAACCTTCTTCATGTCATTACAGTTGTCACACCCCGAGCCAGCAGGAACGGACCGGGTTTTCCCGTCAGGCGGAAGGTTCCCGGGGCGCGATATCGTGAGTGATAATCGAATGATCAGATTGTTTACATAGCACATGATAATAAATGAGAAATGCTAACACATCAATGATATAGAATTACAAGATTAAATTACAGTGTATCATTCATAATTTAACCAGGTGAATCTATCAAAAGAATCAATGAGACTATATCTTGTGTCTGTACAAGATATACAAAAGATGATTCATGTTCTTACTATCCAAAAGTATGCAATCACAAAAGTAGCTAGGTCTTCTAAAAGTCTACTAGCTATGTCCTGGTAATCATAGTGACTAAACATGTTCGTCACCTGAGAAAACATGCATTTAAACAAAGTCAACACTAGGTTGGTGAGTTCATAAGTTTAGTATTGAAAATCCATTGAATTTATGTCATTCATGTTCACAATGTTCCACACAAGTTGTATTGATAATTGATTCCCATGTTTAGCACAATGTCCTCTCCATAGTTATATTTACAGATAATGTCTCATCCAGCCAAGCATGCTTATATATAGGGCATACGAAAGGGTCAAGCCCAACCGGCATCCCACCACATGCTCAACTGAATTTAACACTACCTGTAATACAACGATGGATACCCATTTCATTTCACCCATGAATTCTCCGGTATGATTATCCAAATAATGAAAAGAAAGAGACGTAATTATCTCTGTTAGCCATTCCTTACGAAATAGCCCGGCATGTAAAATAGACCAATAATTGAATAAAGAGACATAAAAATCTCTGTTAGCTATTCCTTACGGATTAGCTCGGCATGTATAATAACCCAATGAATAAAGTAAGAGACGAAATCGTCTCTGTTAGCTATTCCTTACGGATTAGCCCGGCGTGTAAGATATCATACTCGATATCTAGAACGAAACTTAACTGTTTCTGTAGCTAATCATTACTGATTAGCCCAGCGTGTAAAATACCCAAACAATTGAATAAAGAGACATAATTGCCTCTGTTAGCTATTCCTTACGGATTAGCCCGGCGTGTAAGATATCATACTCGATATCTAGAGCGAGACCTAGTAATCTCTGTGACTGTCAGTACTAACCAGTCCGGCGTGTAAGATATCATGCTCGATATCTAGGTAGGGACATAATAGTCCCAGTCGCTGTCACCCCTGTCCAGCCCGGTGTGTAAAATGTCCTAATCATGATTCCTAGTTTGAGACATAACCGTCTCAGTGGCTGTCATTACTGACCAGCCCGGCGTGTAAGATATTCTCCCACAATATCTATTGGAATGAATATGTTCCCTAGATTTTATGAATGTTATCAATTAGAATGATAGCACCTCTCGTGCCCGGTGTGATTTCATTAGATTACCCCAATCACTAGTAACTAGTGCTCGTGGTTTACCCAACTGATCTATGGTTGTGTAACCGGCATCCTTTGACGGTTATAAGATGTACTCTAAATAGAGTCTTACTAGGTAGTGATAATATGTGTAGGAATGCCGTCCAAAAGTGTGTGCTTGCGATATCCTCCTCGATATCACAAGTAATTGTCTCAACTGTTATCTCGATGTTGAGTGTTTATACTATCTTGAACAGAGTGTTATAAGGACTTGTCTTATACACAATGTTAGTAATGTGTGAATGATTCTGTTATCATGAAATTACATTATCATGATTATCATTCTTGTTAGTTATGATTGTTATTGGCATGTTATCCCTTGGTTTCCCCGTTGTTCTATCGTGTAAGAATAATAAACAGTTGTAAGATATATTCTTAGCAACTTTCATTATCCTATGATGTTAATGTGTCACGATTTTAGGTTAGCATGTAGCATCCTAGCTATTTCAGGTATGATAAAATTAAACAATCAAACATGTAATGATAAACGATAATAAAGGTAAGCAATTATTATCTAAATCATAATATAAACAATATGTTAATAGAAAATTTTAAGTAAATAAAAGTTTAGCATGTTTCTTAGCCCCGAGCTTTGAAATCAGTAAAGATTAAGAAAAGGGGCATATGAACTCACCTTGTTGTTGAAATGGTTGACTTAGCTTAAATAATGAATGCACGCGCTCTCTGTTGGATTTGTTGTTGTATTCACGATCCTGTATTGATTTCATATCGTTTGTAATTTGTAAGTATAAGTCTTTGAGTATGTGTTTATGCATGTGTTTGTGTTAGCCCTTAAAGTTGGCTAACACTCCTCGGTCTTGGTCACCATTCGGCCATGTGTACTTATCATAAGTTTTGATATCACTTAACTCATTTAGGTTAATGTTAGCATACTTTGTTATGGATTTTATGCCCAACTTGACTCAATGTCTTAACATTAAGAGTTATATATGTAAAACTTAGATTTTTAAAATCATAAACCTTTAACATATAGTAAATGAATTTGTACTATCCTTGTTCCCTTTGTTTATCACCATGAAACCGTGTGTCATTGTACTTGAAGACAAGATTCTAAGCTTTAGGAAGGTCGTTAAGTAACCCCTTGTCACCTTTATGGTAAAATAGAGTTTATGTTTGAATCCACGCACGCTTTACATGATTATTAATTTTTTTACACGTTAGAAAAAATCGTTACTCATGTGGGCCGAATGTTAAGCCTATGGGCCGAATAATCACTTGGGCCGATTGTTTAGTGGTTGATCCAAGATCATAACCCAATTCAAGTCATGGGCTAATTACACATTGTTGGGCCGGATTATGTGTTGGGCCGGTTAATAAGTAATTGGGCCGAGACAAGGCTTTGGGCCAACTACATAGGCCTGATTAGACTCAATGGGCTGAAAAGGGAACTGGTGGGCCTGTTGATTGTTTTTGAGCTACACAAAATGAATTTGGGCTAGTTCATGGGCTGAGTACAGGATGTTGGGCTTCTGGTGTCTCGGCCGAGTGATTTCAAAGGAATGACTGCTTAGATGAGTATTCCAGCGAACCTATGGTTCAATTATGTTACAGGTTCGGCAATAGTAGGCTATCAACTAAGGGTTGGCTGTTTAACTGGAAGTAGGTTCGCATGAGGAGGGTTTGGCTCACTAGGTTCGCCATGTAGCTTGTGCATGGATTCGTCTGGAACAAGGTAGGTTGTCTAAGGCCAAAGGTTCGTCGAATGGGTGGCCTAGCCAGAAGGTTCGCCGCTGTTAGATAGTTCGGATGGTAGTAGGTTCGCTCATGAGGGTTCGTTGCTAGCTGTAGGTTCGCATCCCATGGTTTCATGCGCATAGAAGGTTCGTTGCTTCCCAAAGGGTTCGGTGGTCAAGGTGCAAGGTTCGTCTAGTGTAGGCTTCGGCATGAATTCATGTGGGTTCACTGGTGGCTAAGGGTTCGCCCTGCCTGTGGCCTGGTTCGTGAAGGGTTCGTCTATAGGTAGGGTTCGCAGCCCTTTTTGTTTGAGGATGATGGTTCGGCTGATGTGGTCATGGTTCGGCAGATTCCAAAGGTTCGAACCTTAGACACAGCAACCTCCCGAACCTGTCGCGCCTCCCCATCACCACCTTCTTCGATTTGGTCGGTTCTGAAATCATTCACATGGTGGTGTTTTGCAACATGTTAATCTCGACGATGCTGTGGTCGTGGTTGTGGGTTTATGACCGGCTACGTGTGAATAAACAACACAAGGGTGAAAACCCTAATCTTTTTCGAACATTTCAAGCACCATTACCTCGGTTTCCAGTGGGATAGACTCTAGATCGGTTGTACTTCCATGTAGAGCTCGTTGCTAGCTTCTCGTGGACACCAAGATTGCTTGATTTCTCCAAGAAACAAAGAAGATATAGAGATTTGAAGACTTGTTCTTCTAGAGAGAGAGATCCGACTTTTAGAGAGAGAGAAGGAGGTAGGTGATTGAAGTTATGAGGAATAAATGCTTGTAAATGGGTTTTTATATCCCGCATGTGTTCGGGTTTGTTTCGGTTGCTTGGTTCGCGTTTTCGTCGCGTATCCGGAATTTTTACGCGTAATTTAGTTGAAATAAATAAAAGAAAGTTAAATTAATTATTTTGATGAGTTTCAAAATTGTAAAATGTTATTTATTTTATTTTATTAATTTAATTTCGTTCGCGTCGTGTTTTCGTTTCCGTTTCGTCAGATCGCGTCACCATCGCGCGTATTCGTTCGAATCGTCACTCGAACGAACACGACGATGGTTTTGCTTTCCGACTTTTGTTTTCTACTTTCCAGTTATCATTTCAGAACGTTAAACTCACAGATGTGTTTGTGTGAATCGTCACCCACGCAAACACACTGTCAGTTCGTCATTTTAAAACGACACTGCAATATGATTTGTATTGTGTTTCCTCACTGTCAGACTCAACTAAACATCCTATTTTCACATTGTTTTCGTACTGAATTGTCGGCCATCGGATTCCTGTCATCTATGGATATCCGATCACAACCGATATGTTCTTGTCATTTGTTTGTACACTGCTGTTTCTCTTGAGTTGTTGTATTTACTGTATTTAAGTTTTCACTTAAACACATACAACTGTGGTTTGTTTTCTGAGTTCTGTTGTCACACAACTGTTTAAGCACTGTAACTACACACAGTAAATGATGAAAGTACACACACCGTACGGACTTGCCGGACGGTTTGGTACTTTTTGTCACAACAGTGAACAACAAAGATGCATTCATAAATCTCATTAATGGGGTACGAAACCTCACGAATTGATCCGTCACTATTGTTCTACTGGACAATATATGGATACATTTCAACAAGGGGAGGAATGATAGGTTCCTTCTGACAAGAAATAACACACGATTACAAGAAACATAGTGAATGCTAAGAACCATGAAGTGGTTGGAACAACTCGAGATACCACGATTGGAGTGTACACAAACAGCTATGGAGTATGATGCCAAGCTACCACACACTTCCAATAGACTTGATGTTCTTGAATTGACAGGAACAGTGAAATCGAGTCTACTCATTACATAACTATACACAAAAGCCTAGGCTCATTGAGAGGGACTAGGTCGCACAACAACAAAATCTTTTCGGGGAACCTTGTACATTATGGATCGTGCAGTCGAGAGACTGAGAACGAATCAGTATCACATCAAAAAGACTCGGTGAAAATCTAAACACAATTCCGTGTAAACTTGAGAACACGAGAAACACACAATATCAAAACATCTCCACCTATACAAAGAAAAAAGTAGTACCCGACAATAACGATTAAATTTCGGGACGAAATTTCTTTAACAAGGGGAGACATGTGACATCCAGTACCTGATCGTCCGGCAAGTCCGTACGGTAGGTGTACGTTCACCATTACTGTGTGTAAATACTATATATACAAATAATGTTTGTGATAACAGAACTCAGAATACAGGAAACACTTGTACGTATTTATGTGAAAACTTAAATACCGTAAGTACAACAACTCACGATAAACATAAGTTGTATGTATTTAGGTGAAAACCCAAGTACAACTAATACAACTAATCAAGAGAAACAACAGTGTACAAGTAAACAACAAGAACATGTTGGTTGCGATCTGATATCCATAGATGACAGGAATCAGATGGCCGACAAATCAGTACGAAAACAGTGAGAAAACAGGACGTTTAGTTGAGTCCGTTAGTGAGGAAATACAATTAAAGACATAATTGCAGTGCGTTTTAGAATAACGAACTGACAATGTGTTTGCGTGAGTGACGATTCACACAAACATATCTGTGAGTTTAACGTTCTGAAATGATGACTGGAAAGTAGAAAACAAGAATCAGAAAGCAAAACCATTGTCGTGTTCGTTCGGGTGACGATTCGAATGAATACGCGCGATGGTGACGCGTTCTGGCTAAACAAAAACGAAAAACGATACGAACGAGGTTAAAACATGGAAAATAAATATAAATTATTTATTAGGAATTACAACCTTAAAAATGTAATCTTAAAACTTATTTTATTTAAAACACGTAAACGCGCGTAATGTTCTGGAAACGCGATGAATACGCGAACCGAGCAACCGAAACAAACCCGAATACCCTTGGGGTATTTAAAGCCTTAAATGAGGCTTTCACCTCAATTTTCTCTTCTTATTCACGCTCTAAAAAACTCTATTTCCGGTTTGTGCCTCCCACCACCATTTTCAAGCTTCAAATCCACATATCTCACTCATTTCTCAACGAAAGTGAGTGATTCTTGAACCTAAACGACGATCTTGATCTCCTCTACATGAAAGTACAATAGATCTAGAGCCAAATCCACTGAAAATCGAGGTATCTCATCTTGAATAGTACGAAAATGTTTTCACCCTATGTTTGAAACCCACAACCTTAAGCCGGTTCAAGGCCTATTTCTTCGACCCTAAACTCTGAAAAACACACACTCTTGCTTGTATTACCATGGAAGGCCTTATGAATCTAGGTTGCGAGATTAGTTGGAACCCCCCCTGATCTGACACACAGCCCCTCGAATGGGACCATTCGGCCGAATGGGGTATGAACCAAATGGCTGCTTTGGGCAAGCTTCATACGCAGGAACCCTTCTCATTCGGCAGGTGCATGGTGTTCATTCGAACGTGCTCATTCGGAGGTTGTGAGATTTGGCCATGGTCCATACGCCAACCACCCTCATTCTCTCGGTCATTCACACCATCATTCGCCAACCACCCCCTTCTGCCATCAGCTTTCATTCGGCCCTACACAGCTCTTCACCCATCTTGGTTCGGCTTAACCCTATTCGACCGGACTTTCGTTCCTTCGGCTGAGACCTGGGCGAAGGAGAACACAGCCTGCCACCCTCATTTGAATAGGCACGGTTTCATACGGCAAGACCTAATCCTTTGGTTCATGCATACATATGCGGCCCAGATTCATGACTGCGACCCATCTACTGAATTGGCCCATGTGACCATTTCAGCCCCTCAGTCGGCCCATGATACTTGTTCTAACATCAGTGCCGGAATGGTACCGGAACAATGATCGCAACAGTAACATGAACAGTAATCAGGTACAAACTCTATGGCATTTCAGTGTATTTCATATTCATAGCACATATCATTATCATTTCATGTAACAAACAGTGAATTCAAAATCACTTCAGAGAAACTAAACTCAGTAAACATTTTTCATCAGTCAGATAATCATCTGGCAACACAGAACCATCATGTGATTATTTGTTAGGATTTTATTATGTATAAACGTATGTGAGGCTTTATGGAATAAAACCCACGGATGTTGTTACGTGAATGCTAAATCGACGGATTATTCGTATAGGTGACGATCTGTACGAATATATCTGAAGGTTTAACATTCTGAATAATATCTGATAATTAGAAAAAAATATTGAAAAGTATAGTTATCATCGTATTCGTACGGATGACGATTCAAACGAATATGCGCGACGACTGTACAATTCGATTTTAAATAGTAAATTTAATGTTTTTGAAAAATTTAAAATAAACAAAAGGTAATAGTTAATTTATTCGGAATTACAACCTAAAATAAATTTATAAATCCTAATTTATAAACTGATTCGTTTCGTTACAAAAAACGCCAAGAAACAGCATGTTACGCGAAACCGAGCGAGACCAAACATCGGGTATTTTTGAACCATTAAATGAGGTCATTTAATGTGTGACCAACCACCACCAAACCCACCTACACCTCCATTTTTGTTTATCCTCCTCTCTCTCTAGAAAAGAGTTATCCTCCTTCTCTACAAGTTCTTGATGATTTCTCAACCATCCTAAGTGTTCTTGGTGCCAAAACGATCCTCTCATCACGTAGATTACGGAAGTACGAAGGATCTAAGCTTTTGTCCATCATATTCGAGGTAAACTTTAGTTTAAGTTTCGGTTCTAATGAGTATCACAAAACCTTGTGTCCTTGTTGTTACACCGATGAGGCGAACCTACCTAAGGCTGGACGAACCAATGGCCAGCCGAACCTTACCCCTGCCAGACGAACCCTGTGAACCTGCAGTGGACCTGCAGCCATACTGCAGCCGAAACCTGCACCAACTGAACCATTGCTCAACAAACCTAAGGGTATCCAGACTAGGATGGCCGAACCTATAGCGAAACGAACCTGTAACCCTATTCAGCCGAACCTAAAGGAGGAGCGAACCAGTGGGAACGAACCTAGTATTTTTCTAAGACTTAGCCGAACCTAAGGAGCCCAACGAACCTCCCATGGGCCTGCGAACCTATCCTCTCAAACGAACCTGGAGCTAGCCGAAGTTCACCATGGACGAACCTTGAAGGTTCGTGGGAGTTGATGCATAGCCGAACCCCTCGAACTACCCCTAAAGGTTCGCTGAACCTATGGTTTAGCCCAAAGGTTCGCTGCCTATATTGTGGGAAATCTAAGGGTTATAGGGAAATTGTTATTTTGGTATTTAGGGGTGGTTGAAATTAGCTAATAATCAAGGGAATAAGTATATGTACACTTGTATGTATATATACATACGTGGGTGTATGGGAAATTAAGGTTGAATGCATGGGAGCCCATATACGTGTGCATGCATGAAGTAATTGTGTATGTGTGTGTGCATGGGGTGAGAATTAGGGTTTCACTATACAAAACCCATACTTAACTTTCAAAGACCCATGTAGGTGAACACTATAAGATCTAAGTAAAAATGGATGGTTTACATCTAGTTGAGTGAGCTTGGAGCACTTGGGTATTTATTCCAATCATCTAGGAACACAACAACAACCTAAAGGTGAGTGGTAATTTAATAATTAACACTTAACCCTTAGGAAAAGTATTAATATAGATAATTAACTTAAAGGAATTTGGTTATCTATGTCTCATTGTTCAAAGATTTCGAGTTATGATCAATGGATAATCAAAGGCTATCAATGAGTCTAAGTGGGCCCAATGGGCTAAATCAAGCCCATCTTATGTTGAATGCAATTTAAATAAAGTAATGATATTTTAACAAAAGGAAATGGTTTATAAACTTTGTTATATTAAATTAAATGATTTTCTAAATTTATGTTTAACTTAAAATAAAATAAATTAAAAACATAGTAATCAAGACTTGTTGTGACTAATTATGGGATATGGGTTATAAATAGGTATCTAAGTTAGACTAGAAGATTAAGTCTTAGAATCACACTAGTACTTAGGAAACTCAGTTGCACACGAGACCAAACCCTAGATACGACGACTAATACGTATACTTATCGTATTTGAATTATTTTAAAACAACTCAGGAACTAAAGAAACCTAAGCTACTACAACGAGCACGCATTTTGTGATAGATCTTTTGCACAGCAACACAGGTGAGTTCATTGCCCATTTTCTATACATTTTTGTTTTCAAACGCGGGGCTGAGAAGCATGCGTAAACTGTTTTATTTAAATTTTTTACTTAAATGCTTTTGTTTATTATATGTTTTACATATATATGCTTGTTTATACTCCTAGACTCCGGTCTAGGTAATTGCTATGCAGAATTAACTTACAAGTTAATTAAATTACTCCTACGAGAAATACTTAAATTCTAAAACTCTAAACAAACCCTTAGTCCATCAAGCTCAAATTCAAGAATCTAAATTTCAAAGTGGAATCAAAAGAACTAAAGTTAAAGATCAAATGCAATGGAAACTAATTCAGTGTGGTGATCAGTAAATCAAAGGATCCTATTCATAAATCTATAATCATTGTGAAATCATGAAGTCTAAAGATCAAAATCAAGAGACTCATGGAGATCAAGAGAATCATAGTTGTGTGTGAATCATTGAAATAATGAAATCATTAAAATCTAATGAAATCATTAATGCTTGAGTCAAGGTGGATGTCAGTTGTATGGAAATCAAGACCACGTGTAACACACATAAAGTCCCGGCATAAATAGTAGACTCTTGTAGTCAAGCTATATGGGCAATAACGTGAACTATCAAATGAAATCAAAAATCAAAAATCAAGAGAATCAAAGAGATCAAGAATCAAAGGATATTCGTAAAGTCCCGGCATGTACAGTAAACCAGTGGGTCAAGCTGATATGGGCATCATTAAAATCCCGGCACACACAGGTAAACTCCTTTTGTGTCATGCCTGATATGGGTCACGTGTGAGAGGGTACAACTTGGTCAACCACCAACAACTAAGTCTAATTGATTGAGTCAAATAAGGCCCAATCATCATGTCTTAGTTGTATTTAAATGCTTATTTATTTATTTAATTAAACATTTAATACCATACTTCTACAAGTGCTTTTGAGAAATCATGAATACATGGTGAACTCAAGAGATTAAAGGTAAATCAAATTTGAAGGTGAATGGAGTGAAACGCTTAATTATCATTAACAACAATATGCTAAGCAGTCCGATATGTGGTGGGACGGTGGCTGGGGCTTGTCCCCTACATATGCCCTATATATAAGCATACTTGATTGGATAGCATAGGTGGTTGTTGATGAGGTTAAGGTTGTCACTTCGGGAGGATCAAGGTAAACATTTTCAGGGTAATCAAATGCTATGAATCATATGTTATGGAATCTAAGTAGTGGAATGAAATGCTTAATTATCACCCGGAACAATATATCATGCGGTTTAGTATGTGGTGGGACGGTGGCTGGGCGGGCGGTAAGTTCGACCCTACATATGCCCTATATATAAGCATACTGAACTGGATGGTATAAGTGGTTAATGGTGATGTTAAGGTTGTCATTCAGGTTATTCATATTCATTTTTATAAAACTTAATGAACTCACCAACCATGTTGACTTTATTTTTGCATGACTTCTTAGGTGACGAACAGGTCAACTAAGGAGTTATTTCCTTTGGACTAGGATACCAGTTAGTGGACCAAGCTTTTTGGACCTGCATACCTTTGAAACATCCTTACATAGATTATTTTGTATATCTTGTGTAGATGCAAGATAGAAGATTTATGATGTTAACAGTAGATTTACATTGTTAAATTATGAACTGAACTGATGTAATTTAACTTTGTAATTCTACTTCTATTTAGCAGTTTCTCATTTATATTTATATATCATGTGCAATGTAACAATCTGATCATTCCGATTATCACTCACGATATCGTGCCCCGGGAACCTTCCGCCCGACGGGGAATCCGATCCAACCCCTCCGGCTCGGGGTGTGACACTTGTCCAGGCCAAACACCATTATCCAAAACAAGGCCATGTAGTAGGCCCATGTAGACTGTTTCGGCCCACAGTTGCTAGCCGGCCCAAAACATAATTGATTTGGCCCACTCACACATAAATCGGCCCCATTGGCTTAGTTGGCCCAAACTTTCTAGTTCGGCTCAAGGCCCACTGACTTCGGCCCAAGGCCTACTGTTGCGGCCAAATCTCAGTATTCTGGCCCACATTCAATGACTTGGCCCACTGAGAGTGATTGGGTCCATGACACATTACTTTGGCCCATGATCCAATTCGGCCCATATAACTAAAGAAGTAACAAACATATTTAATTGATAACATACATGGAAGTATGAAGGTGGGTTAAATGGTTACAAAGGTGGCCATGGTTTTGATCTACGGAACTTGACAGTCTAAAAACATCAAGTTTATACAAGGGTTATTACCTAAGTTCATTCTTGGGTATATTTACTAAGCTCCAAATCAAAACAAATGATTAACACATAATGACAAAGTTTATAAATTTCAAGGAGGAGTTAAATCTGAACACACAACACAAAGACTTGTGATATTAATGATCTACAACCATTGGATCGGGGCCGAAAGATGACCATAACTCACAAGTGTTAGCCAACTTTAGGGCTAACGCATACACGCACACAATTCACTATAACTCGTACTTATAAGTTACAACAACATTAAATCAATACAGGATCGTGAATACAACCACAAGTACAATCAAGAGCGCGTGCATTCTTGTTTATACTCAGTCAACCACAACCACTACAAGGTGAGTTCATACGCCCCCTTTCTAATCTTAATTGATTTTAAATTATCGGGGCTGAGAAACATGCTAAATCTTTTATTTACTTAAAAGCTTTAGTACAACATATTGCTTACACTATGATTTAGATAATATTGTGTATCTTTATTATCGCTTATCGTAATATGCGGGTTTATGTGAGAATAACATATCTTAAATATCTAAGATGATTTATAATCATATAGTATCATGAGTTCATCAATACAAGGGAATAATATAATTATAAGATTAAAACTTATAATACTTTATTATTCATACAATGAGAAATCAGGAGATAATTTGAGACAATTACAATTAACAACAAGAATGATAATCATGATAACATGCTTTCATGATGATGATATCATTCGCCACATTTATTAACACCGTGTCATAAGACGAGTTCGTATATCACAGAGGGATACATAACACCGATAAAACATATGAGACTATTACTTGTGATATCAAGGATGACATCATGATAACCAGGTTTCAAGATGTCATCCCCCACATATACTAATATTGTATTATAAGACATGATCTTATAAGAAAATGTTAAAGACTAGGGATCATGGAAATGTGTTCATTGCATTCTGATCATAACATTAGAACATATCAAGGATGTTATCACGACAACATAAGTACCTGATATCGTCCCCTTATTGAGTAACATAAGTGTATTAAGAATTGATCTTATAACACCATGTTTATACTATTGTGACATTTATGAGTCTACATTTGCGAAATTTATGAGACTATACCTGTGATACCTATGAGACTAAACTGTGACAGTCATAAGATTAGATTATACCTTATATGTGTGAGGATACGTGTTGTGTGACTACTTGAATAGAGAGTATACTTACATGAGCCTATGAGATGAGACTATGTGATGAGACTATATGAGACTACGTGATGAGTCTATATGAGACTATGTGATAAGACTACATAAGACTATATAAGACTATGTGATGAGACTATATGAGACTAAGTGAGACTATGTGATGAGACTACATGAGACTATATGAGACTATATGAGACTATGTGATGAGATTACATTAGACTATATGGGACTATGTGATGAGACTATATGAGACTAGGTAATGGGACTATATGAGACTATTGGAGACTAGATGAGACTATGTGACATGATACGATAATACAAGATGGAATCCATGTGATACATAGATGGGATCCAGAGTTGTATTGCAAGTAGTGTTTAATTCTGTTAAGCATGTGGTGGATGGCGTCTGGGCGGGGTGTAGGCTCGACCCTTTTGTATGCCCTATATATAAGCATGCTTGATAGGGCGAAACACTGTTTGTAGAATAACTATGGAGAGGCCATCGTGAGAGACAAACCAGACATTTATCAACAAGACTTGGGTTAAACATTTTGATTGTGACTAACACATTGGGGAATGAACAAGGACTTATGGGTGCATATCAGACGGGTTGAACACAAGGGATATGTGAATGGGCATCCATAGTTGTATTACAAGTGGTGTTGAATTCTATTGAGCATGTGGTGGGAAGGCGTCTGGGCAGGTTGTAGGCTCGACCCTTTCGTATGCCCTATATATAAGCATGCTTGATAGAATGAAATATCACTTGTGAATATAACTATGGAGAGACCATTGTGTGAGATGGGTGAATCAAACATTAACAGTACATTTGTAAGACATTGTGTGTGTAAATGTTAACAAGCCAATGATTTTCAATTACTAAACTTATGAACTCACCAACCTAGTGTTGACTTTCTTTAAATGCATGTTTTCTCAGGTGATGAACAGGTCTAGTCACCAGCATTCAGGACTTAAGCTAGTGGACTTTTATAAGACCTAGCTTCATTTTGTGTTGTGCATAACTTTTGATGACAAACTTTGATGAATCCTTTTTTTGCAAATCTTGTGCAGTTACAAGATAGAAACTCAATGAATCTTTTGGATAGATTTACTTAGTTAAATTATGAACATAACATTGTAATTTAACTTTGTAATTCTATGTCATTTCCATGTTAGCATTTCTCAATTATATATCATGTGCCATATGAACAATCTGATCACTTTGATTATCAAACGATATCGCGCCCCGGGAACTTTCCGCCCGGCGGGAAAGTCGATCCAGCCCACCGGCTCGGGGTTTGACATATACTAACACTTAATCAAATCAGATTAACCTTAGTATACCTTGTTATTTGTTTTATGTTTACCTCATTTTGACCTTGTCATGTTGTGTAGTCTTGCCAACCATCATAGCTTATAAACATAAGCTTAGACTTTGGATTATAAGTTAATAACCCTTAGCATCTTGTAAAAGAGTTTTGTATGATTATTGTCCCATGGTTTTAACACTTTGAAATCACTTGTTCCTTTATTGTTTCCTATATTCCTTGCCACCTTTGTAGTATTTACTTACCCATCCATGCATATTATCGATTGAAATGGTTTCATGTGTTTGTTTCAATTTAACTTAAGTATGGGCCGAACTAAGTGATCATGGGCCAACCCGGTCGACCATGGGCCGAACCAGTGGCTGGTCGAATAGCATGGCCCGAACGAATGTAGGGTGGCCAAATGCGGTTCTTGGTCGTATGAAAGAGGCTATGCCGAATAGGTGTTTGGCGAATGATGGTGGTCGAATGAGGGTGGTGTTTGCCGAGCGAATGAGGCCTGATATCCATCTCACCCGACCAAATGAGGGTGTAGGCCGAATAAGTTGGTTCGGTCGGCCATGGGCCATACTCCCCCCATTCGGCCGAATAGGTTATTCGGCAGGTATCAGATCGGAACCGCCTAAGGCGTTCGAACCAGTGGGTAGTCGAGAATGGTGGTGGTGTTCCATGGTGGTAATATGCATGGATGTGTTTTCAAGGTGTAAGGTCGAATGAGTTGGTTTAGAACCAGTTTTTTTTAAGTTGATGGGTCGAACAAGGGTGAAAACCCTAACTTTTCGTGACCTTAACAGCTGATTACCTCAATTTTGGGTGGACAACTCCTCAGATCGGTTGTACTTCTATGTAGAGGAGATCAAGAGCTTCGATTTGGCTCAAGAATCACGCAATTTCATCAAGAAATGAAGAAGTTATGGGTGTTTGAAGTTCAAAAATCTAGAGAGAGGAGAGAACCGGGTTAGGGTTTTTAGAGAGAGAGTGGGGAGAAGGAAATGAGGAAGAAAGCCTCATTTAGAGTATTTATACTCCGAGGGTGTTCGGATTCGTTTCGTTTGCTCGATTCTCGTTTTCGTTGCGTTTCCGGAACGTAACGCGCGCATCTACGGTTTTGAATTAAAATAGATTTTCCAATTCATTTTAAGGTTGTAATTCCTAATAAATGTTTCGTAATTATTTTTCTTATTTTATTATCGTTCGAATCGGTTATTCAATTTCGTTTCGTCAGATCGCGTCACCTTCGCGCGCATTCGTTCGAATCGTCACCCGAACGAACACGACGATGGTTTTGCTTTCTGATTGTTATTTTCTACTTTTCAGTCATTAATTCAGAACTTTAAACTCACAGATATGTTTGTGTGAATCGTCACCCACGCAAGCACACTGTCAGTTCGTTATTCTGAAATAACATTGCATTTATGTTTTTGAATTGTGTTTCCTCACTGACGGACTCAACTAAACTTCCTGTTTTCACATTGTTTTCATACTGATTTATCGGCCATCTGATTCCTGTCATCTATGGATATTAGATCGCAACTATGTTCTTGTTGTTTGCTTGTACACTGTTGTTTCTCTTGATTCGTTGTAATAACTGTACTTAGGTTTTCACCTAAATACAACAATTGTTGCCTGTGTTCTGAGTTATGTTATCACACACACTGTTCATACATTGTATTTACACACAGTAAATAGTGAAAGTACACGTACCGTACGGATTTGTCGGACGATCAGGTACTGGATGTCACACAGAACTTTACTCGAAACCTACAATCAAGATTTGACGATATGTTTGAGCTATAATTCATTATTTGATTGTTTTCTTTTAAATCAGAGTTGTTAACTGAGTTCGTGTAGTGAGAATGACTCATTCTTGTGATATTCATAAGAATGAGTCATGCTATTGGGTATTCACACGAATAAGTCATGCTAATGGCCATTCACACGAATGAGTCATGCTATTGGCCATTCACACGAATGGGTCATGCTAATGGCCATTCACACGAATGAGTGCTCACACGAATGAGTGGCTCATTATTACGACCTTCATACGAATGAGCGGCTCATTCTTGCGAGCCATTCACCCGAAACGGGTTTCAGCCATGGCAGACGGCGATTTCGATTTTTAGTCGAATATATGGTCGTTTTGAGTGGGTATATGTGCGGAAACTCGTTTAGAAGGTGTATGGGTCGAAAAGGAGTGTTTAAAACAGACTAAAGGTTCGTTTTTTTCGGGTTCATAGAAAATCATGAAAACCGAAATAAAACCCGTAGATCTACCTCGTTTGACGTTGTTTGAGCTCGTTTCCTTCGTGGGTTTATTATCTACTCGAGTGGAGAAGTGTTTTGGAACAAGAATCAACGAAAATAGTGAAGAAACGAGTGAGATATGGTAGAGAGAAGTTCTGGAGAGAGTGAACCAGAAATTGCTTTTAGAGAGAGAAAGTGTGGGTAAAAAGTGAGGAAGAAAGGGTGTTCTTCCCTTTTATACCCCGAAGTGATCCCGCATGCTCGGTTACGATTATTCGCGCGTTAAAACGTTTTAAGTTGCTCGGTTTTACGAAATTATCTTTACATCACGAAACTTTTAATAAGATAATTTTATTTAAAATTGTTTAAGTTGTTTATTCCTAGTAAACGTTTTAAATTATATTTTTATTAATATAAATATCGTAAAATATTTATTTTGGTTATCTCGTCGGAATGCGTAACTTACGTTTATATTCGTAAAGATCGACACCTTTGCGAATACAACGCTCGTATTGTATTCCAACTTGATTAATAAATTCTGGAATATCACTTCGGAATTATTAACCTTAATAAATATATTCGTGTGAATCGTCTCCCACTCGAACACACTATTAAGTTAATCTTTCCTGAAATAATATTCGTGTTTTAATTTAGTTATATTCGTGACCTCACCATCGCATAAATGTTTTCATTATTGCTTTCATTATTTTAATAAAATATGTTTATCAATTATCAATTTCCCAATCCATCATCCCCACTAAATCATACCATTGACACATCCATGATAGAACGGAATAAGTTTATGCATTGGGCATACTTAGGATTCGGTCGCAACCTATCCAGCCGCCGTCCCACCACTATTTCGATAAACCATGACCATGTGTCCTTAACTATATTTAGTGACTAAACCATTATCCTTTACCAATTCCAAACCAAAACCAATTCATATCATGAATATTTCACCGCATTAAACACTGTGGTTCAGTCTAGTTATATTTCAAACTAACTTGCTCATGGTTTATTGTAACACCCCGACCGATGGCGGAAACGTCGGGATGCCACGAGGGATGTGTAGATTGTTCACAAGCTCATGGGCATCTAAATTATCATCACATATCATTTAATCGCCATGAAATAATTACACAAAATCATGTTTGTTATGTTTTGAATTACAATGATTACTCAAAAGGCATAGCTAAATTAAATAAATCCTAATCTCCAATGATCCAGTTAATCCAGCTTAGTCCAAGATCATATGTGATGAGTCCAAAAGATGTAGAGCTACCCTTCTCTACTTACTTCTCTTCATTTCCTGAAACATGTAGAAAATCAAGTGTCAACTACGAAGTAGATGGTGAGTAATCATAAGTTTTTATGTTTCAAAAATGTTTACAAAATGATTATAAAAGTTTATAGTTTTCTGAGAAAATCCACATGTGCACCTGCGAGGTAGTCCAGCACTGCCAACACACAAACACAAACACAACAATCACATAATTCAAATACTCACAAATAATCAACCACATATAAATCACAATTCAATCAATAATCAATAATCACCGTAATTATCTCAATATAAGTTACCGCGGAGGACCTCAGTCAACTCAATCAACGGCGGAATCATCGCGGAGGACCTCAGTCAACTCAACCAACGATATTCCTAATAGTGTCAATGCATGCACTGCGGAGGACCTCAGTCAACTCAACCAACAGTGGAATCACTGAGGAGGACGCTAGTCAACTCACCAACAGTAACTCAATCATTGCGGAGGACCGAAGTCTACTCAACCAACAATGACTCACGGAATATGCAATCATCCATATCAATCCACAATCAATAATAATTCAATGTTATGAATATCATATTGATAATCCAGGTGTCACCCATGTGTTATCAAAATAATATTTTAAAATTGGTATACATGTTTCCCCTCCGAGTTTAATAGCAAAATGATTTCAAAAAGGAGGTTATGAGAACTCACCTGAATTCCTCAGATTCAGTGTTTCGTCAAATGTGCGCTCACGTATGTGAAATCAAAAGCAAATCAACAATCTGTAATTATCGTATGTTCGTGTTCATAAGTATATGTGTTTTATTACTATTGAGAGTCCATATATGTTTACTCTAAACTCTTAAGTATTTCGTTAATTTAGTTTCTTTTATCTAAGTTAAAATGATTTACTCAATATTTTATAACAGTCATCCTTAGAATGTAATTTAGACTTGATAGTTTAAATCATTCAATTACGATAACTTGTTGTGATATATATTATATTCGGTCCCATAAATATGAATACTCTATGGTGATGACCCTAATTATACACACATCAATACATACATGCATGATCAATTAAATCCACCACTATAATCTAATTTATAAGAATCCAATCTAAGTTTAAGGGAGTTACATTTAAGTCATTCTCATAACACGTTCCCATTATGTATAACTTCATAATTTAAGGTTTATGTTATTATGAAAAAGGTGGTGATTCTTAACCCTTCATGCATGCATGGATGTGCTTAGTTTCGATTCCTTATTGTTCACCTTTAACCCTTAGTTAAATTGTTTAGGTTTGCCCTAACCCCCCAGCCATAGTCCCTAGGTTCGCTGCCCATTCAGAGAGTTTAAGATGTGCAGCCAATAGGTTCTGCCAAGAGAGGTTCGAAATCCCAAGGTTCGGCCAAGATAGGGCTTCGGCTAGGTCCAGGTTCGTGGGTTCATGGCTCCGGCTAAAGTGCTAGGGTTTGTGACTTCATGCAGGTTCGTAGGTCAAAGGTTCGTGACCCAGAAGATTCGTCACTGCACTGATGTGTATCACAAGTTCAGTCCTTAGGGTTCGCGGCCAGCATGCTCACAGATTCGTCACCGGAACAGTGATCTCAACCGTAACGTGAACAGTAATCAGGTACAAACTATACGTAATTCAGTGTATTTCATATTCATGTCAAGCATCGTTATCATTTTATGTTATCATAACGCAATTTCAGAATCATTTCAGAGAAACAAAGTTCAGAACTATGGTTCATAAGTCAAATAATTATCTGGCGTTACAGAACCATCATGTGATTATTTGTTAGGAGTTTATTATGTATAATCATATGTGAGGCTTTACAGAACAAAACAACACGGATGTCGTTATGTGAATGCTAAACCGACGGATTATTCGTATAGGTGACGATCTATACGAATATATCTGAAAGTTTAACATTCTGAATGATGTCCAATAATTAGAAAACCATGTTGAAAAGTATAGTTATCGTCGTGTTCGTACGGGTGACGATTCGAACGAATACGCGCGACGACCGTACGATTCGATTGTAAACCATAAATTAATAATTTTGAAAATTTTAAAATAAACGAAAGATATTTAGTTAATTTATTAGGAATCACAACCTAAAAGAATTTTATAAATTCTATTTTAAAACCGAGTCGTTTCGTTACGGGAACGACGAGAAACCGACGCCTTTACGCGAAACCGAGCGAAACCGCACGAACCCGAACGAACCCGGGTATTTTCACCTCATTTAATGAGGCATTCAAGGCCTCACCCACCACCACCAACCAGCCTCTCTCTCTATAAAATTCGGAGCTCTCTCTCTCTCTAGAACACTCCACTCTCTCTAAGATTTCTCCCCTAAATCTTCACAAAATCGAGCCATTTAGGTGTCAAAACAACCCTCACAACACGTAGATCGTAGAAGTACAAGGGATCTGAGCTTTTATCCAGCCAAACCGAGGTAGAATCAAGGTTTTTCTTGCGGTTTTAGGGTTTTAAAACCCTTGTGTTCGAACCCTGGTCTAGCCGGTTCTAGGCGCCACAACTTAGGGCAAACCACACCAAAACACCATAATATGTTGTAGGAACAAGCATTGGTTGAATCTTGGTCGTTTAGGAGGAAATAGAGGCTGCTAGGGTTGTGGACTTCGAATGGCCGAATGGAATGCCCAGCTCACCGAATGTGTTCAGGCCGAATGGCCAAGCTCTTTTCGGTCAAATGACCATTTTGCCGAAGCAGCCCCTCTCTTTCGGTCTCAACCAGTCATTCGCTCAGTCAACCTCATTCGCCCGAAGCATATGTCATTCGATCGGTTATCTTCATTCGACCAGAGCTCATTCGCCGGCTCAACCCATTCGGCATCACTCCTTCGGCCATCTCCTTCGCCTGACCTGATTCGGCCTAGGATACATTCGGCCAAACATCCTATTCGGCTATGGTCCATTCGAATGGGATAAACCTTCGGCCCAACTCATAAGCATTGGGGTAAGTGTGTGTGCATGGGAACACCACGTGAACCCTATGCATGGGGGAGGGTGTACAGGGGAAAAATTATTTGGGTTTCCTAATAATTAGCAAACTCAATTCTTTGCAAACAAAGGTGATGAACATATAAATGGTTTTCTTAAAACACACTAACAACTCACATGAGCCGTGAATACCTATTACTTTAGCTTAAAACACTTGAGGTTTTGGTTATGAGATCATGTGGATCAAAACAATAACCTAAAGGTTATAGGGTTGGTTTAAATATTAACACCTAAACCTTCGAGAAATCTATAAAGACATTTAACTAATCTAAATGGTTTATTTAAACTATTAACATTTAGTTAATCCAAGTATTGAAAACAAATCTAGTAATGGGCCAAGGTTAGCCCAAGGGGCCTAACCCAAGCCCATCATGGGTAAGTTCACTTTCCTTAAACTAATGGTGTTTTGAATAAAATTAACTAAATTATAAATCTTATTAAATTACCTTAAATAGTGTCTTCTAAATACTTAACCTAAAATGAAATAAATTAGAAAACATCTTAACTAAAGACTTGAAATGATTAATCGTGGGACTAGGGTTACTAAAGGGTAATAAGTTGGAACTAGTTAGATGAAATTTTAGAAACACATTAGTACATAGGACACTTAGTTGCACACCAAGCCCAAACCTTAGTTGCGACTATTATAAGTATTTATCGTATTCAAATTCTTTTAAAACAACTCAGGAACCGAAGATACATAGGCTACAACAACGAGCGCGCATTTTGTGGTAATTCTATACAAGGCAACACAGATGAATTCATTGCCCCTTTTCTAAACATTTTTGTTTTCAAACGCGGGGCTGAGAAGCATGCGTAAATCTTTTTATTTAAACTGTTTTACGTATATGCTTTTACTTATTTTATGCTTTATATATGCTTGTTATACTCCTAGACTCTTGTCTAGGTAATTGTTATGCAGAATGAACTATCAAGTTAATTAAATACTCTTACGAGTAATAACTTAATTCTAAACTCTAAACAAACCCTTAGTCCATCGAGTTCAAATTCCATAATCTAAACTCAAAGTGAAATCAAAAGAACCAAAGCTAAAGATCACATGCAATGAAATCTAATCCAGTGTGTGATCAGTAAACTAAGGATCCTACTTCAAGATCTACAATCATTGTGAAATCATGGAAATCTAAAGATCAGAACCAAGAGAATCATGGGCATCATTACCGTGTGTGAATCATTGAAATAATGAAATCATTAAGACTTAATGAAATCATTAATTGCTTAAGCTAAGGTGGATGTCAGTTGTATATAAATCAAGACCATGTGTAACACACGGAAAGTCCCGTCACAGTAGTAGACTCTTGTAGTCAAGCTACATGGGCATAACTTAAACTATCGAATGAAATCAAGAGAATCAAGAAGATCAGAATCAAAGGATATCCTAAAGTCTCGACGCATACAGTAGACCTTATGGTCAAGCTGATATGGGCAAATCATGACAGTCCCGACGCATACATGTAGATTCCTTGTGGGTCATGCTTGATATGGGCCACGTGTGAGAGGGTACAACATGGACAACCACCAACAACTAAGCCTAATTGATTGAGTCAAATAAGGCCCAATCATCATGTCTTAGTTGTATTTAAATGATTGATTATTAATTTAATCAAACATTTAATATCATATTTCTGCAAATGTTTTGGGGTAATCATGAATCATGAATACATGGTGAACTCAAGAAATCAAAGATAATTCAAATTGTGGAAATCAAAATCTAAGATAAAGGTGAATGGAGTGAAACGCTTAATTATCATTAACAAGAATATGCTAAGCAGTCTGGTATGTGGTGGGACGGTGGCTAGGCGGGCGGTAAGTTCGATCCTACATATGCCCTATATATAAGCATACTTGACTGGATAGCATAGGTGGTTGTTGGTGAGGTTAAGGTTGTCATTTTGGGGAATCAAGGTAAACATTTTTAGGGTAATCAAATGCTATGAATCAGAAGTGATGGAATCAATGTTGTGGGATGAAATGCTTAATTATCATCAGGAACAATATATCATGTGGGTTAGTATGTGGTGGGACGGTGGCTAGGCGGGCGGTAAGTTCGACCCTACATATGCCCTATATATAAGCATACTGAACTGGATGATATAGGTGGTTAATGGTGAGGTTAAGGTTGTCATTCAGGCTATTCAAAATCATTTTTATAAAACTACATGAACTCACCAACCATGTGTTGACTTGATCTTTTTGCATGACTTCTCAGGTGACGAACAGGTCAATTAAGAAGTTATTGCTTTTGGACTAGGACTTCAGATAGAAGACTTAGTATTTTTGGACCTGCATCTTTTGGGAACATCATTATACAATATATTTTGTATATCTTGTGTACATACAAGATAGTAAATTTATGATGTTGATGGTAGATTTACATTGTTAAATTATAAACGATACTGATGTAATTTAACTTTGTAATTCTATTCTATTTAGCATTTCTCATATATATCATGTGCAATGTAAACAATCTGATCATCATGATTATAACTCACGATATCGCGCCCCGGGAACCTTCCTCCCGACGGGGAATCCGATCCAACCCCGCAGGCTCGGGGTGTGACAAAGATCTTGCAAAACCGTTGAGAAACGAAGGAGATCTTGTAGAGAGAAGTTAGAGAGAGAGATGTGGCGTTTTTGTGTTTCTAGAGAGAGAATGGAAGTGTGAAAATGTAGAAGATGAAGTAGTTCATCTTTCTTTATACCTCGTATCATCCCCGAGTGCTCGGTCTCATTTATTTCGTGTTAAAAATTATAAAATGCTCGGTTTCTTCTCGTAACTTATATTAAAAACATAAAACGTTTAAATAACTAAGTTTTGTTTTTAATAGAACGATTTTAATTAAAGTTGTTTCGTAAAATGTTTCCTTTTTCTGTCGTTAAATTATTTATAAAACAATTTGTTCGGATCCGTCTTAGGTTGTAATTCCTAATAAACGTTTTTAAATTTCTTTTCTTATTTTAATATCGTTAGATATTATTTTGTTATCTCGTCGAAACGCGTTACTCACGTACGTATTCATAAAGATCGTCACCTTTTTGAATCCAACGCTCGTATCGTATTTCGATTCGATTTACGATTTATGGAATATCGTTTCAGGATATTATTCCTAATAATTATATTCATGTGAATCGTCACCACGTAAATACATTATTAAGTTAATATTTCTGAAATAACATTCGCGTTAAATTTATAATCGTAATCTCACCATCGCGTAATTATCTTTAATAATGCTTTCATTATTTTATTATCTTGAGTATTATAATTTCCCAATCCGAATCCCACTAAACCATATCACTGACACATCCATGATAGACATAAATAAGCTTATGTATTGGGCATGTGTAGGAGTAAGTCACAACCTATCCAACCACCGTCCCACCACCATTTCGATAAACCATGACCATGTGTCCTTGACTATGTTTAGTGACCAACTGATATCAAACTCATAAATCCTTTCCATTCCAAACCAAAATCTCGGATTCTCCTCACCAAATCCTCAACACCGATATAATCATGATAAACCGAAGATGGCTTATGTATAGGGCATATGTAGAGGTCAGTCGCAACTGCCTCAGCCACCGTCCCACCACCTCTTCGACATATCATGATTATATCCTTGCCTATCTTTGGTGATTGAACCCTATACCACTACCATTCCAAATCAACAACCCATATCATATTAATTCAACTGCAATAAACTCTCTGGTTCTGTTTAGTTGTGTTTCAAACTAAACTTCCCCGGGTTTATGCTTATTGTGATAGTTTATGTTCTCAAAATGTATACCAATAATAATAACATCCAATAATCCATAGTCATTAACAATTATCATATCAGGTCTTAACAGTACAAACATTTATGTAATGTAATTGCCTGAAATACAGTGATGTTACATTTATGCTTAATAATTCATGTGTTCTCATTAATGTATATCATATAGCAATATCATCAATCAAATCCAAATTATCCATTTAACATACAGGTTCTATCAATACAAATGTTTATGTAAAGACAATACCTGCAAAAACAGTGATGTTACACCAAGCTCTTTACAACTCTTTCCAACTCTTCGCGTCCTCTTTAGGTTGGATCTTTTTCTCCTTCCTCCAATATTCTCCACCTACGGCCCTCCACCAGCACCGTCTTCTCCTCCACCGCCACTCTCTCCAGGCCGTCTCCTCCTCCCACCATCGTTCCCTCCACCAGCTTGGTAGTTCCTGTCTCTTTAGGTTAAAAAATCTCTTTATTTTTCTTGAATGTACTACGCATTTTGATCTTAAACTGCAAAAGATTCACCTCAAACTTATTGAGAGATGTATATTTGGATATTGATGGGCATATGTTTAAATAATTTCACTTTAAATTTCTTAATTAGTGAACTTCAAATTTTCTTATTTTTTTTATAAATGTCCCCCTTTTGGTTTATACTTGGTTGTTTAATTAGCACTGAATTTTGTCTTTTAGGTTTATACTTGGTTGTTTATTGTAATTAGCACTGAATTTTTGTTAGTTCTACTATTAGATCACATGCTCAATCTTGATTACTGAAATGAAAACAAAGAAATAAAACATTTGACCGAAAAAGTCAACATGCCAGTATGCATAGAGAACCAATTAATCATCTTGGCAAGTAGGTTGATGCCAATTGTAAAAGTTCAAATCTAAATAAGGTGTAAATTAAGAAAAATAGGTAGAGTTAAAGAGTATAATTTAGATTGGTTTTTGTTTGTGGTCGAGAAGCATCAGAAACAACCATATAGGTGATGAAAAAATCTGTAGCAAACAACCATATTATAAAACCAATAACGTTAATAACCAAAAACATTTTTTGGAAACAAAAACTTACATCGGAATTGAATAGGAATGACGGAGAATTCAAGAAATGATATGTGTAAGTAGAGATGAAAGAATAAGGAGAAAAGAAGAATCCAAAAATTGTTTTAAGTTAAATAAAATGATGTATTTAAATATCAAATTATTTTAGCTGGTTGCAGATGTTAAAAAACAAACAATCTTCTTTTAACAGACAACAGAGGTTTTGTCCAACTCTTCTACTGCAGAGGTCTGCAGATGTGGTCCGCAGACTGTAGACATTTTACCTCTGAAAAAACAAACACCACCTTAGTGTTTTTCTTAAATAACATTCTTAGAATATTTGGATTTCTTGATGTTAATAGTTTTAAATTATTTTATATTAATAGTTGTAATAGATTTATATTTAGAATATTAGTTGTAATATTTAATTTAAACAATTTAAATAAAATATATTATGCATGTTAAAGAATACTTCAACAAAATATTTTTTTTTGGGTAATTAAATTCTTTAAAATATATTTATGAATTGGAATACTAGATTAATAATATTTTATAAAATATAATGTTACAAGGTTTCCTACATAAAGTCTTAGAAAAAAATACATGAGTTTTGTATCAAATAATCCTTGATTGCTAGGTTGATAATTATTTTATAAAGTAATTCAACAAAATATTATAATCAAAATGTAAATAAACTTTTTTATAGACTTAAGTATTGTTGTAAATTTTTATAATAAAAATCATAGAGAAAATATATAAATTTTAATCTTCCATAGTAAACAATTTAAGTAATTTATTTAAATAACAATAATTTCTGATTTTTCTTAAATCTCCCTGGAATTTTATTATAATGAATTTTTAGAATTTTTATATGAACCTTTCTAATTTAAATGGAATTTAAATAATTTATAAACTATTTATATCCATTAAATAATAAAAATTTTAAATTTTTTTTCCTAGAAATGTTTATAAAAATTCCAAAATGTTTAAAAATTAATTTCAAATTTTATAGATTTTTATAGAATTTTTAGAACTGATTTAAATATTTAAATAAAAAATTAGCAAAAATCGGGTAAGAACCGTTGTAGTCGGGTTTCAAACTTGGCAGAAAATGTTGGGGTATGATCTGTAATTGTTCATAAGCTTATTATGCTACTTTAATGTTCAACTATATTAAGAATCAATGCTAATATTTTATTCAACCAATAAACATTCAATCAAATGCATAATGAATATACATCATTTCAAACATTCGAAATAACATAACAAAGTTTGATTTGAGTTTAAGTACGTCTCTTATCGTAGCCATTTTTTACACAACAACATAAGTCATGCGAAGAAGGTAACTAACCGTTCTTAGGGCTGTTAGTATACCAAAAGTTTTTGCCAATTTCACTATTTACATACACAATGACCTAAGTCATATGACAAAGGGCTATTAATTAGTAGATAGTAAGCAATAATCACAACCATTTCTTGACGTCACAAACATCATGGTAAGCTCGGTTTCTCTTAAATAATATCCTAAAGTAAAAAGGTCAAAAACGTATTTGAAACTCGTTTCTTGAATCTGAGTTTGCGTTTTTGCTAACCCGGTCCCGAAGAACGGTTGATCCCCGTTGATCTAACAGTTGGAATGAGCTTAATTTTAGATATGTTCTTCAAAACACATATATCGTAAAAGTGACTGGAGGAAATTGCGATCAGATCTTTATAGGTATGTATTTTATGGCCTTAAAGTCTACCGATCAGAATTGACTATTGAAAACGCAGTCTTAAAGAAAGATTGATCATGGTCAATATAATTGTTGGATTAGGCCCATTTTTGGATATGTTGTTCATAGCACATTCATGTTTACTTTGACCTTCAGATTGTAACAATATTTGAAATGTAGCTTTCTAAGACATTTAGGATGGTTTTTGTCACAACCCACACCGCGTGCGAAATCCACGACGCGTGACTATGTGTTCATGTGCCAATGTTGGAGAATAACCCATGATTAACTATGTTTTATAAAATTAAATTCATTTAAACAAACATAACATACATATTATACAACAAGTTTATCAGAAGATAATTATTATACAATACGATGTTTTTTGTTTTTTTTCTAGGTCACAACTATTTCTGCTGTTGATCCTGACCTAGATTGCTTTACTCACGCTCCCGATTACCTGAAACATGTAGATAAAAGTCAACTACAAGTAGTTGAGTGAGAACATAGGTTTTATTGATTCAAAATGATTGTTCAAACAATGATTTCCATGATATAGTAATCACAAGTGATCAAACAGGTACTTTGAAATTGAATCTAATTGAGCATGCAAACATCAAACCTAATTGGAACAATTAAAGAACGAGCAACTCTATGCCAAATTCTCAAAATGTGAATTTTGGCTGACAGAAGTTCAGTTCTTGGGGCATGTGATTAACAGTGAAGGTATTCGTGTCGACCCGCCAAGATCGAAGCTACTAAGAACTGGGATACTCCGACAACACCGACGGAGATATGGTCTTTTCTGGGATTGGCAAGTTATTATAGAAGGTTTATTTCAAACTTTTCTAAGATAGCCTTGCCTCTCACTACACTAACCTAGAAAAGTGAACCGCTTATCTGGGAGCAGAAGCAGGAAGACGCTTTCCACACCATGAAGCAGAAATTATGTTATGCTCCAATTTTATCTCTCCCAGAAGGTACGGATGATTTTGTGGTGTATTGAGACGCTTCCCATCAGGGAATCGGTTGCGTGTTAATGCAGCCAGACAAAGTTATCGCATACGTTTCAAGACAGCTAAAGATACATGAAAAGAACTACACGACACACGACTTAGAACTGGGAGCTGTAGTCTTCGCCTTGAAGATTTGGAGACATTACTTGTATGGCACCAAGTGTACCATATTTACTAATTGTTGGACCGATCGGGAGCTCGGAAACAATCCGAATCCAATGAAAAACTACTCGACAACCTCTGGGATAGTGCGGAATCCTATTCCAGGGTTTTCCAAACGAAACCAACAGAAACCGTGGTGATCCGAGGCTGTAAGAACAACTTGGAAGCAACGATCGAACACCACGGGTTGAGAATCGAACTTGGAAGCACAAGAACCGCTCAAATCTTCAAGGGTTTTGACACTGGAGTGCTAGGGAAGAAGGAGGGCTCTGGAAAGTTAGGTTTGAAATGATTTGAACTTCTATTTATAAGCTGTAGTCATTCGGCCGAATGAGTGGCCGAAGCAGCTCATTCGGCGAATGACTAAGCTCGAATGAGCAGTCATTCGAATGAGTCATTCGGCGAATGACTCATTCTGAACTTAGACATTCGATACAACTCTCATTCGCCGAATGACTTCATTCTAGAGTCATTCGGCCGAATGAGCAGTTTTCATACTCAAACATTTAATAATCAAATCAAACACTTAGATAAACATTAATAATCAATAATCAATAAACATAAACATGATGAATTAGATATAAAGACAATTTCCATTAATACTTTGAATGATTACATGATAGCCATTTACATAACCGAACTAGGGACAAAACATGTATCTACATACTCCCCCTTGGACCTAGTTCAACTCTTTGGAATGTCTTTCTTTGCAATCTTGTCTGAGATAGCTTTCCAATCAGCACCAGCATGAATCTTTAAGCAGATACAGAGACGAATAACTCTCATATACTGAAGAGCTTGCTCCATATCCTGTACGTCGAAGAAAATCTGATGTCGATAGAAAGCTTTAACATCATTCAATGAAAGATTGGTCAGCCACATGGGATCAAAAACTCTGACAGTTTCCCATTTCTTGTCTTTGCACAGCACGATCACAGCCTCACCGGTTCTCCCATCATAGTACCACCATCGGAAGCCCTCCATAAAGTCTTGACGCATCTTCCGTAAAGGAATCTTCTTCATGACTTTAGGGGGAAGCCACTTCAGGATTACTTTATGCTTCCGGGTATCTCCGTCAATCTCTGGTAGATAGTACCTCTCTGGCTGCTGCGGCTGAAAATTCACCCATCTCTTCCGGTATTCATACTTGATTTGTCGAGAGAACCAAGCAGACATCCCGGAGTCTTCACAGTATAGCAAGTTCAGACGTGCTAGTTGATTGACCTCGAATCCAGGCAGCGTCTTGAAATCATGCGGGTGTTTGAAGTAATCTATACCCTTTTCCCTCTTTACTGCGTAGCACCCAAGATCATGGAAGTATGCCCAGCTGAGTATCTGACCTCCAGCCTTATATCCTTTGGTTCTGTAGACTTTCTTGTGCGTTGCTGGCATCTTCTCAGTGCTTTGTTTCTTTAGTACCTCCCAGTACGCAGCCCATTCTTCCTTTCTTTTCTTTAAGTCATCAGCTTCAGCCTTGCTAGCCTCTACTTGCTCTTCAAGATATCTGACCAAGAGATCCTCCGTTTCCTGATCGAATGGTTCAGTGAATGTAGGCAACTCAGCTTCAGCCGATGTATACTTCGGGTATTCTTCATCGGTGATGTCTTCCAGAATGACATCATCTACATCATCAAAGAATTCTGGTTCGGGCTCTTCAGTACTAGGTACAGAGGTGTCATCAGTGACCACCTCGTCAGGATTCAACCTGAACAGCTCGGCTATCTGCTCCTTAGATAAACAGTGTATGATCTCACCCTCCTCCTTGTCGTAGCTGACCGAGTGCTGTATAATGCCCTGAGCGTCCAAGATCATAGTCAAAGTCTTATCTAGCTGACGTCTCAACGGCACAGCTTCTACTTCCTCGGCTGCTTTGGGTTCATCTGTCTGTGCAGGAGGAGGTGGAGCAGAGGCTTTCTTCTTATCATTGGCCTTCTTGGATCGAATCTCTGATGAGGGAGGGGCCTGATCATCATCATCATCATCATCAGTACTCGATGAACCAGAAGACCCATTCCCAGATCCGTCCTTGGCCTCATCATCATGATCATCATCATCATCAGACTCATCGTCTTTGTCTGAGTCTTCGTAATCCACCTGTTCCTCATCAGACTCTTCTTCATCTTCTTCTTTGTCTGAATCATCGGAACGATCCTCAGCTCCTTCCAGTCTGGGAGTACTCTCCTTCGAACCCTCGACAAGTCCAGCTAGACGAGCATTCTCAGACTCTAGCTGCAGGATCCGATCACTGAAACCAGAGGCTGTCAGAGCCAACTGGTTGTGCTCATCAATATATTTCAGGAGCTGCTCCTCCTGTTGTGCAGACCTGGCCCTCAAATCGGCCCTCTGGTCTGCAGCTTGAAGCAGCAGAGTATCCTGCTCTTCAATCCTCTGCGTGAGCTGAGCAATAACCAACTCCTGCTCTTTATTCTTCTTCTCTTGCTCCATGCTCCTCTCCATCAGTCTCAAGACCATACTGTTCAGTGTACTAAGCTGATCTACAACTGAAACAGCAGGTATATGAACATCAGCACGAACTGTGGAGGGGCCAGAGGAAGCAGCAACATAAACAGGCTCTCGAATGAAAGGAGTGGACAGAGGGGCAGTAATGGCCTGAGTGTGAATGGCCCTTGTCCTTGTCAGTGAAGAAACTGACACAGCTGCTACTGATGTGACAGTAGTTGCAGCAGCTGTAGTCAGTTCTGACCTCCTTTGGAAAGAGAATCGGGTTCTCTTTCCCCTTCCAGCTCGGGATGAGGTGGGAGCACCAGCAGAAGATATCGTAGCTGTGGAAGTAGGAGCAGATGACCTTGGAGTGGGAGAAATGTCAAACTCCGGAGTAAATATCGTATCAGCAATATCCTCCAAATCATCATTTGTCCTCCTTCTCTTCCTCATCACCACTCTTCCACCCTCATCCACCTTCTCAAACTCATCATCATGAGTCTTCTCAGAATCAGAACTCTCTTCATCACCTTCACCTGCTACACCTTCTTCCTCACTCGAGTCCTCTGACTCATCATCACCACCTGAGGAATGTGGAATAGAGACATCGAGAGGAGCAGTCACTGATGAAGTAGTAGTAGACAAGAAATCCAAGTCCATCAGTGACTCGATATCCACATCCTCCTCTTGAGCTGTAGACACAGCAACATCAGCTCCAACACCAGAAGCAGTAACATCAACCATGCTCACTGAAGCAGCAGTGGTTATGTGTACTGATGACATCTCACCCGCACCTGTGCTCTCAACAGCAACAGTGCTCACCTCCACACCAGCACCACTCGGGCCTGCACCACCATCTCCCTCATCACCATCACTGTCATCATCACCAACTGGGACCACAATGTCCTCCACATCTGAATCGGAGTCATCGTGTCTCCATCTCCTTCCAGCTGGAGCCCTGTAGTCAGGTCGAGAGAGGTGACCAAATAATGATCGAGTAGTAGGCTTCCTCTCCTTCCCTCGGTATGACAAAACTCTGTTGAGAGTTATGTCATTCATGTGCTCCAATCTGATAATGTCAGCATTCAGCTTTGGGAGATCTGGAATCTGTGCATCAATGATCTGCTGTATGAATCGAGGGTACATCAAAAACTTCTTGTCACCCTTCAGCCCCACGTTCTCCTTCATGTGCAGAAAAACCATCTCGGAGAAGTTGAATGGTTTGTTGAGCACAAGGGCAGCAAATGCGCACTGTATGGTTTCGCGCATATCATCGAAACCTCCTCTCCTGGAGCCAAGGCAGTGTACAAGTACATGCGCCAAGTACTTGAACTGCGGGGACATGAACGCTTTGTTCAAAATCCCGGCTCCAATATCTCCCTCGTACTTGCATCTGAGGAAGCATCCACGTACTAGAAATCTGTCAAGAAGAAATGGATGATCCGGAGAGTCCTGAAAACCACACACCCTCCGTATGTGCTCAGCTGACACTACAACGTCATGACCTCTGACCTTGCCCCTAATGACTGTAGGCTCGGCCTCACAGTCAATATCAGCTGATGTCCAGAAATCCTGCTGATGTGATAAATAAGGCACATGAACGGTCGAAATGGCAGTGAAAATCCTGGAACGCCTCAGGAAAGTAATGATATCAGCATAATGCTTCGCGTTCGGAGTCGTCAGATCAAGATGGGCACAGATGTTATGCTTCGGTACTGATTTGTATCCTGCCATGCTGCACAATACAAGAAATACACATATCAGTACAAGATGATCAATTAAACAATGAGATTTAACAAAAATCAGATTAACTTTCTTCTGATATGCCGAATGAGTCCATTCGCCGAATGAGTTATCTGTCGAATGAGGCTCATTCGTCGAATGACTCTCATTCGTCGAATGAGACTTGAGTATGACTTGTCATTCGCCGAATGATCCATTCGTCGAATGAGGCTCATTCGCCGAATGAGTCATTCGCCGAATGACGACATTCGGCAATATGACAGTTCAAAATCCCTTTTGTCCAAAATCTCAAATCAATCCCAAAAACTTGTTATACAGCACTCAGAAACGACCGATTAGCATATTTAATACATGACATTTCGAGTTTTAGGTCCATCTTAACAGATTATTCGTTGGGCGAAATCAAAAACCCTAAAACCCTAAATTTGAATCTGTTAGAGATGATTTCATGGATGGAATCGGCTGAAATTTGATCTCCATATACCTGAGAATGAGAACAATAAGATTATCAGTGGCAAGATCTGTCACAGTAACAAGAAATCGAAAAGGATGACTAAGTGTGTGTTTCGCCGAATGGGGTTTCTTCTGATGTCGCGAAAGAGTAAATGGTCGAATGACCCTCATTCGGCCGAAACACAGTTATATACTGTGCACTCATTCGCCGAATGAGCTAAGCGAAAGGTCACAAAGATTATGTTCCATTCGCCGAATGAATATGGCGAATGAGTTAATCGATGAAGTTCATTCGCCGAATGAGAATGTCGAAAGAGACATTCGACACTCTTCATTCGCCGAATGAAGTTCATTCTGAGAATCTTATTCGGTCGAATGACTCATTTTCATTCGGCCGAATGAATTCATTCTGTCTCTCATTCGTACGAATGAGACATGGGCATCTCCAAAATCCAAACTTTCAAGGATTTGACATTTAGTGCACCAGACTTTAAACAATTATGAAGATATGTCTAGTTGGTTCAGGATTCAGATATGACAGGCATCCGTATCTACAAATGATCATCTAAAACAAAATTGAAAATAGAAAATCTTTTTGTATTTTTCTGAGACAACTAAACAACTGTACAAACACAAATTAAAAGCAAATAAACACAAGTAAACACATATTTTTGTGAAAAGCCCATTAATAAGATAACACAAATCTCTGATCACATCATATAACCTTCAATGAATGCTTCACTTCAATCACAATTTCATTTTGACACGATTACTGATATATTTGTCCAAATTTAAACTGAACAATACTCAACTCTTAAACAAACTACATGATTCCTCATATTTTCTGATTGAGTTCTCCAATTCATTTCATCAATTAAGATCAAAATTAGTTCAAAACTCATTTCAGCATATCTTAATACCAGTCATCATGAATTCAATAAGATTCAATCATTTATTATCTTTTTGTGTTTTTCTTGTTCTATCCAAATGGATGGCTTCAGCTAGGTCCGTCCCAGCAATATGGCACATGTATGGAATCGAACTTTATTTTTATTTGTTTAAGTTTTTCTCAAGCTTAATACCAGCTTGCGTTAGGTTTTCTTCAAGCTTAATACCAGCTTGTTTTTAATTTTTCTTTATCAAGCTTAATACCAGCTTGTTTTTGATTTTCCTCAAGCTTAATACCAGCTTGCCTTTATTTTTCTTTGAATGAAAACTCATTTGATTCCATGATGACAGGTGTATGCTTGATTTGAGTCAAAAACCATTTCTCACTCAAAAGCCTTAATAAATTGGATCCCACAAATCAAACTTTCTAAGTTCTCATATATTGTTTATTTATTTTGTATAGTCAGCCTATCAGTACATCCCATCATTATTTCCTTGTGATTTTAGCTCATGCATTCATTTCTGCTTCTATGACATAATGAAATCAATGTGTTATGTCATTAAACAGGACTATTTCATTTTTCATTTTTCTATTGTTTTTGGATTTTCAAATTTCTATTGTTTTTGGTTTTTCAAATTTCTATATCTCCCCCTAAAAACCTAAAAATAGAAAATCTTTTTGTGTTTTTGTTAATAAAAGACAACTATACTATAGAAAATGAAAATACTAAAAATAAATAAAACTATCTAATTAAAGTGATGATCATTTGTTAGACTCAGATGAGGATTGAACTTCATCCTTGTGAAAAACACCATTAGCCGATAACAGATATAAAAATCTGGGTTTATCAAAAGCTTTTGTGAAAAGATCGGCTTTCTGGTGATCGGTGTGAATTTTAACAACATCGATTAATTTCTTCTCAAAACAATCACGTATGAAGTGATATTTTATGTCGATGTGTTTGGTTTTGGAATGCTGAACTGGATTTTTAGTGACAGCTATGGCGGCAGTGTTATCAACATAGATAGGAGTGTTAGAAAAATGTAACCCATAGTCCCTGAGTTGCTGTTGAATCCAGATGATTTGAGAACAGCAACTAGCAGCAGCAATATATTCAGCTTCACAGGTTGAAGTAGACACCGACGTCTGCTTCTTGCACTGCCAGGTGACTAATCGGTTTCCAAAGAACTGACAACCCGCAGATGTTGACTTGAAATCTCTTTTGCATCCGCCATAATCTGAATCACTGTATGCAGTAAGTTCAAAGTTATCATCATTAGGGTACCATAAGCCAAGTTCCGGTGTACCCTTCAGATAACGCATAATCCTTTTGACAGCAATCAGGTGAGATACTCTTGGTTTGGATTGGTAACGTGCACACAAGCAAGTGGCAAACATGATATCTGGCCGAGAGGCAGTGAGATACATGAGAGATCCGATCATTCCCCGATACAGAGTGGCATCAATTAACTCCCCCTTTTCATCTGGAGTAATCCCGTGATTAATCGCCAGTGGGGTACCAGCAGGCTTCGCATCAGACATACTGAACCGGCTCAGAATGTCACCAACGTATTTGGTTTGATGAATAAAAATCCCTGCCTCAGACTGATCCACCTGTAAACCCAAGAAGAACTTCATTTCTCCCATCGAACTCATTTCAAATTTTTCTTTCATCACAGTCTCAAATTCCTTGCACAGATTATCATTTGTGGATCCAAAGATAATATCATCCACATATACTTGTACCAAGAGTAAATCACTGTCCTTCTCACGGATGAATAAAGTGCAGTCAATGACACCTCTTCTGAACCCGTTGTTCAGAAGGTGAGTGGAAAGTGTCTCGTACCACGCTCTCGGGGCTTGATGTAATCCATACAAAGCTTTGTCTAGCTTGTAGACTTTATCACGATGCAGTGGATCTTCAAATCCGGGAGGTTGATTGACATACACTGTTTCACTGATAACCCCGTGAAGGAACGCGCTCTTTACATCCATCTGATAAACCTTGAACTTTTTGAAGGATGCATAAGCCAGAAAGATACGAATGGCTTCTAATCGAGCGACCGGAGCAAACACCTCGTTGTAATCCAATCCCTCTATCTGTCTGAATCCTTGAACCACTAGACGAGCCTTGTTTCTCACAATTATCCCATGATCATCCTTTTTGCAACGAAGTACCCATCTAGTTCCAATGACTTTTGCACCTTTGGGTTTATCAACTAGTTGCCACACCCCTAACTTCTTGAACTGCAAAAGCTCCTCTTGCATGGCGTCTACCCATGATTCTTCTTTGAGGGCTTCAGTGACGGTACGCGGTTCCACTTGAGATATGAAGCAGGAATGAGCACAAAAGCTTACATCTGCAAAATCAAGAATGTCTGCAAGACCACCTGAAGAAAGTTGACTTCGAGTCTTTACTCCATCTAAAGGACTCCCTATAATGTTGTCTTGAGGATGAATTCGATTAATTCTTCCAACAGGATGAGCAGGAACCTCAACCTCAGGATCTAAGTTATTCAAATTCAAGTCCTCAAGATCAGGTACAAGATTATCAACAACTGGTTCAGGAGCAGCTGGGGGATTGTCATCTGTGTCTGAGCTGTCATCATTTACCTGTGTAGAGGGACCAGATGTAGATGTAGGTTGAAAAGTAGCATCGGGTGCATTCTGCACATCATACAACATCTGAACAGCTACATCTTCATCTGAGTACATGGGGGGCATATTGAATGAGTCAAAAAGACTGGAATAGTCAAACATCCAATCTGGCCCTTTTCCAGGTGGGGGCATTGTATACTTCTGAACATCCACATGGTACCACTCCTCCACATTATGAGTTGCAATGTTGTAAACTCGCTTATTTGGAGTGCTGTACCCAAGAAAGTACCCTTCTTCCACCTTTTCATTGAACTTGCCCTGCTCATGTTTCTTAAGCATGGTGCATGGAGCACCAAATGGTTCTAGATACTTAAGATTTGGCTTTCGGTTATGAAGCAGTTCAAAGCAAGTCTTCCCATGTCTCTTCACAATAAGAACCCGGTTCAATGTGTAACAAGCATTGGCAACAGCTTCATTCCAAAATTGAACCGGTAGAGAAGAATCAGCAAGCATAGTTCTAGCAGCCTCAATCAATGTCCTATTCTTGCGTTCAGCAACGCCATTCATCTGTGGAACATATGGAGCACTGAACTGTTGTACAATGCCTCTTGCATTACAAAAATTCTCCATATTGTGATTTTTGAACTCGGTTCCATTATCAGTTCGAAACTGACGAATTTTGAGCTTATAGAGCGATTCAAGTTTGGTAACCAAAACTTGAATGCAATCAAACGTTTCTGATTTCTCCTTCAAAAAGAAGACCCAAGAGTATCTGGAGTATTCATCAGTGATAACCAGGCAGTATTGATCTCCAGCTATACTCTTCCGATTTACTGGACCAAACAAATCCATGTGGAGAAGCTCAAGAGGAACATTGATTGAATGATACTTTTTCAGCTTATGAGACTGCTTAGACTGCTTTCCTTTCTTGCATGAAACACAGATATCAGACAGCTTAAAATTTTTCAAGCTAACTCCCTCAACCAAACTGTTGTGTACCAGATGATTCATCTTCGTAAACTCAAATGGCCCATCCTCTTATGCCAAAGGATTGAATCTTTTTCAGTTGCCTTTGTCATAAAACATGAAGCTGTGGAGGATGTAGTTGAAGCTGTGGCCATATTGAGAACATACAAGTCTTGTTTTCTTGGAGCAGACATCAAAATCCAATCTTCAGGTATCTGCACACCTTGCTTGAGAATATAACACTTTGAATCATCAAACAGAACCTTGTACTCTTTGTCACAAATCTGAGAGACTGACAGGAGGTTGTTTTCCAACTGTTTGACATATCTGACATTATCGAACGAAACCTGTCCATTTGTCAAGATTCCCTCTCCTGTAATAAAACCACCCTTGTCTCCAGCAAAGGCTACATAGCCACCTCGAACTGCATTCACATTGGTGAGCAGCGAAATATCACCAGTCATGTGTCTGGAAGCCCCACTATCAACGATCCAATTGCTGTTCACTCCAGCTTTTGGGGCAACCTGCACAATAAAGAGACTATCAGTTTACATTGGGAACCCAAGCCTTTACGGTCTTGGGTTGACCCATTGAGTCTCGGATCCAAACATCGATCCATTTTCCCTTAGGAATAGGTTTATCTGAAATTTGTGGTACAGACACCTCAGATGACTTAACTTTCCAAATTGCCTTTTTGTCAAAAGAGGTTTTCAGATAAATGGATGATTGTTTTGATTGATTGACTTTAACCTCATTTGGAACAACCAATGTTTCCAACTTTCCCTTACCCTTGTCTGAACCCTTAGGCTGAGTGTGAAATGAAGATTTTGACTGAAAAGATTTAGACACAGATTTGCTAGGTTTTGGTAAAGCAGACTTTAAGGTTATGAAAGGGACAACCTTAGGTCTGATCAACTGAGGGCAAAACCTCACAATGTGCCCTGGTTCACCACACTCAAAACAGACTTTAACACCTTTTTTATGAAAGTGTTTTAAATCAGAAAATGACTTTTTAGTTGTTTTAAAAACATTTGATTTTTGACAATCTTGCTCGAAACCCAAACCCTTCCTTCCTTTGTTACCAAATTGAGCTGATTTGGTAGCACAATTAGCTTCAGACTCCTGTGAAGCTTTAACAAAGCAGAGTTCCTTGTAAATCTTTGATTTGGAGATTGGGTCACCTTTCATTACACTAGTAGTTTGATTCCGAGGAGTACTCTGCTTTGATGAATACTCTGATTCATCCTCGGAATCAGAAACCCAATCTTCCACAATTCCATCCACCCTTGAATCCTTAGTCTGAGATGAACTCTGATTTTCACTCAGACTAATTGGATCAACTACTAACGGAGTAGTAACTTGAAAATCCTTTACATCTTTGTCATTTGGAGTGTTGACAAAGGCATTTAGGATTGGTGGAGGACATTTTTGATAATTAACCTGCTCCTTCCCCTGATCAGTACCTCTACTGATCATATGCTCAATGATATAAGAGGAGCTCTCATAGCTCTTGAGCTTCTGTCCCAAAGTCTCATAATCACACTCAACTAATGCTAATTTCTTCTTAATCTCATTTATGGTATTGAGATAAGAAGTAATAGCATCTTGCTTGTTCAGAACAGCGATCTCGGCCTCATGCAGTTGTCTATTTAAAAGATCAATTTTATTTTGAAAATCTTTTTCATTAGATTTTAAAACTTTGTTTGCTTCAATGCACAGGTCGAGATCGGTCATAAGATCACTGTTGTGCTTCTGGTAAGCAAGGACCTTGCTTCTAAGATCAACACAATTGAAACAATCAGATTTAGAAGATGAACAATCAGTGTATACCTGCTCAGAAGAATCAGTAGAAGCAGAAGAGTTTGCCATCAAAGCAAATTGAGTTGAAGAGTCATCAGCTTCTCCATCAGATTCTTGAGTGTCAGAATCTGTCAGACTTTCTGAGTCTGAACTTGATGCTTTGTCATCAGAAATCTGAATCTCTGCCACACATGGTTTTTCTTGATCATCCTTGTCAGCATTGAATCTGAAGTCCCAATTTACCCCTTCATCTTGTTGAACCATCAAGGCTTTACTACCAGAAGATGAAGATCCAGCTGTTGTAGGAGAATCAATAGGAACTAATCGCCTTTCAGAATTAGCGGGAGCAGACTTGTGATGCTGAAATGGGTTCTTGTTTCCAGCTTTCTTTGGCTGTTTGCATTGTCTAGCAAAGTGTCCTTTCTCACCACAGTTGTAGCATGTAACAGAAGCCATATCAAAACCAAACTTGGACTCCTTGTTTAGATTGATGTCTTTTCCTGTCCTCTTCACAAACTCCTTAGCTCTTCTGACTGCACTAGCCAATGCCCACATGATGTCAATTCTTTCCATATCATCAGGATCAATTTGAGAGTAGTCATCATTGGTCAAATATGGATTGCCGATCTGACCAGCAACCAATCCATCATATGAACTAACCAATGTTGACAGAAGACCCATGTGCTCTTTAGCAATCTCAACTGTGACTTTATCAAAGTTCTCTGTCTTCAGACTTGCAGTAGGCTGATGATGCTCTTGTTGTGAGCTCGATGAAGAAGATGGGCTAAAGTGCATCTGAGCTGCAGATGGGGCTTCAGAAGCTTTAGACACAAAGGCAGTTTTCAGAGGAGCATGAGTTGTAGACTTATCAACTGTTGGAGTGGAGTAGTATAGAGAAGGATCTTGAACTTGTGCAACCCTCTTGGCCTTCCATTTGTTCTCTATCTCCTGCTCTTTTAGCTTCTGAATGAAATCATTGATGTCCATATGAGCCATCATCTGATTTTGCTTGAGTACCATCAAGAAGGACTCCCATTTTGGAGGTAGTGCATCTGCCAAACATTGAATCTTCTCTTGAGTTGTGGTTTTGACCTCGTGGTTGAACAGCTCACTCAACAGATGATAAAACCTTGCAATCAACTCATCAAGGGACTCATTTCCCACATACATAAAGCTGTTGAATTCCTTTTTCAAAGCTTTAGACTTAATGCTCTTCAAAGCATCATTACCCTCATATCTTTGCTGCAATGCATCCCACAGAAGCTTAGCCGAAGGAAACTGTCTAAACTGATGGAAGATATCAGTGGCAATAGACTGTGACAAAATAGCATAGGCTTTCTTCTCATAATCATACAACTTCCTCTGAGGCTCAGTCATCCGTGTGACTAGCATAGGAGTTCCATCTTCATTCAGAGGCCGCAGATAACCTCCTTCAATCATCATCCACAGATTTGTATCCACCCCATTGATGTGAATCTCAAATCTATATTTCCAGTGAGGGTAATCATCTAAATTCAACAACTTAGGAGCTTTGTTTGAGTTCCCTGTCTCATTCTCTGTCAACAAGAGAGTCTGAATGCGATGGTTTTGGTTAGCCATAAGAGCTAAATCCTCCATTTGATCAGAAGAAATGAAATTCAACACTTAGAAAATTTTTCAGAAGCAATGGCCGAATGACTGACAAACTGGCGAATGTCGGGGGCCGAATGAGTGGAAACCGGCGAATGAGAGACTGAGTATGAGAACTGGCGAATGGGTAAGTCGAATGACCTATTCGGCGAATGGCAGATCGAATGAGGTCTTTCGCCGAATGAGGATTGAGAATGAGGCTTATTCGGCGAATGGGAGTAGCGAAGGAGCTATTCGCCGAATGAGAGCTATTCGGCGAATGGAAGGCTATTCGGCTGAACTTATTCGGCCGCCAGAGTCATTCGGCGATCTGGGGTTTTTGACAACAAAAATCGCGATATCTTTCGATTTTGACCAGATCTAGCCACCAAATTTTGCACAGAACTTCAAGACATGATTATTAACCAATTGGGAAGAAATTAGATCAAATGAACCACAAAAACACTTGAAATCTCAATGAAATAGTGACTTTGGAAGCAAGAAACTCAGGGTTTTTGGAAGTTACGAAAATCAGGGTTTTGGGGAACTCAAATATGATGGTTTTGGATGGAAATCGAGTAGAATCAAGAGCCAAAGCTCTGATACCACTTTGTTGGACCGATCGGGAGCTCGGAAACAATCCGAATCCAATGAAAAACTACTCGACAACCTCTGGGATAGTGCGGAATCCTATTCCAGGGTTTTCCAAACGAAACCAACAGAAACCGTGGTGATCCGAGGCTGTAAGAACAACTTGGAAGCAACGATCGAACACCACGGGTTGAGAATCGAACTTGGAAGCACAAGAACCGCTCAAATCTTCAAGGGTTTTGACACTGGAGTGCTAGGGAAGAAGGAGGGCTCTGGAAAGTTAGGTTTGAAATGATTTGAACTTCTATTTATAAGCTGTAGTCATTCGGCCGAATGAGTGGCCGAAGCAGCTCATTCGGCGAATGACTAAGCTCGAATGAGCAGTCATTCGAATGAGTCATTCGGCGAATGACTCATTCTGAACTTAGACATTCGATACAACTCTCATTCGCCGAATGACTTCATTCTAGAGTCATTCGGCCGAATGAGCAGTTTTCATACTCAAACATTTAATAATCAAATCAAACACTTAGATAAACATTAATAATCAATAATCAATAAACATAAACATGATGAATTAGATATAAAGACAATTTCCATTAATACTTTGAATGATTACATGATAGCCATTTACATAACCGAACTAGGGACAAAACATGTATCTACACTAATCACAAAAGTCTGCAGTATATTTTTGATCAAAAGGAACTCAACATGCGACAAAGTCGTTGGGTTGAATTCTAGTTTCTGGTAATATTTACTGATCAAAAATATTTTGATGGCGCACAAAAACGAATTTAGGACTTGGGGAATATGTAGATTCAAAGTCGGATGGCTGGGGATGGGCTGAAAATCCTTGAAACTGTGAATCAAAGCATGAACCTCCCATGAAACTAGAATCGACGAGCTGGGTTTTCTAGGCTTGGTTCGTGGATCGACCTGCTGAGTTTTCAGCTTGATTATACACATCCAATCTGATTAGATTTACATAAAAAACGAGGTTACCATGCTTGGGATACACTAGAAATAGGACCTGGTTTGATGATGATTAGTATCGACAGGGAAGTCTTCCTTGGATAATCATCGGCTTTAGGTGGTTCGGTGGTCATGCAAGACTTATGTGGGGCATGAACTAAGAGTTTTAACACTTCAAATGTAGTTAGAACAACAACAGGAGTAATAACAAATTGATGGTTTTTCATAAATTTCATCAGGGTTTCATAACAAAAGGGTTATAATCTTTTGAAACCTAGCTAATAAAAACTTTTGTTAATTTTGTAATTAAAAAATAAGGCAACTAAGTTTTAATAACAATTTACTTATGTAACACTTTCAGATGATGGCAATCATTTTAAGTTAACATAATGTTAAGTTACTAAATTTAACTCAAACTCTAAGAAATGATATGGTTTTCAAAATAAGGCAATGTGCCAAGGTTATAACTCAAGTTTAAAACATGTGAATAATAAACACTTTATTATATTAATATTTAACCTAAAATGGGAGAAGTATTAGTATATGACACTACAAGAGAACTAAGACCAAGCGATAACAAAGGCTTATAAGTGTTAACCAACTTCAAGGTTAACACACACATTAATAACTTATACTTATAAGTTGCAAACAATTTTGAATACAACACAGGATCGTGAATACAACCTCAAGAACAACAAGTGAGCGCTTACATACTGTGATTACTTAGTCAACCACTACGACACCAGGTGAGTTCATATGCCCCTTTTTACTAATCTTTTGCTTTAATTGTGGGGCTGAGAACATGCTAAAACTTTTTCTTAAATGTTTTAATACACTGCATGATAATAAGGTTTTACCTTGTTATTATAATTGTAGACCTCATTATGTTAATGTTAATGTTAATGACTGGGAGTTTACATCTGTTATTTTTGTTAGACAATATCTATGATTTCTATGTGAGAAAACTGTTATTCCTCTATGAAAACAACTGTTGTAACATCACTGTACTTTCGGTTGTCCGTACATCCGTACATCCGTACGATTGTACTGTACGACCGGAGATTTATGAATATTATTGATTATGATATTATTGTTTGACCATGCTGATATTGTCACTGTTACTGGTATGCATGATTTTATAATATATTATACGCGTAAACCTTGGGAAGTTTAGTTGAAATTTAACTGAACAGACCCATAGAGTTTATCGCAGTGTTATTACTGATGATTATGGATTATTGGTTTGAGAATGGTTTTGGGATGGAACTGGGAGTTTGTTATGGTCTGGTTACTAAACATAGTTAAGGACACATGGTCATGGTTTATCGAAATAGCGGTGGGACGGTGTAGGGGAGGTTGCGATCTACCTCTGCATATGCCCTATACATATGCATATTTCGGTCTATCATGGATGTGTCAGTGACTAGGGTTTAGTGGGCTTTGGTTTGGGAAATGATAATATTAAAGTAATAAATGTTGGGAATTAATTACGCGAAGTGAGGTTACGAACATTACTTAAACGTGAATATTAATTCAGAAATGTTAACTTAATAAATGTATTCGCGTGGGTGACGATTCACACGAATATAATTATTAAGGATAATATACTGAAACGATATTCCATAAATAATAAATCAATCGAAATACGATACGAGCGTTGGATTCGCAAAGGTGACGATCTTTACGAATACGTACGCAAGTAACGCGTTTCGACGAGATAATTAAATAATATCTCACGATATAAAATTAATAAATAAAAACTTAAAACGTTTATTAGGAATCACAACCTAAAATGTTTTCGAATAAATTAAATTATTTAGATAATTATTTAACGAAAATGAAACGGTATTTATTTTACGAAACAATTTGTTTAAACTTATTTTAATTATGCAAAAACTAATTTATTTAAAACGGGTTATTGTTTTAAATATGTTACGTTAAAAACCGAACATTTCATTATTTTATCGCGATAAAGACGAGACCGAACGCGTGGGAACGGGATGGGATTAAATGGTGGAAGACTCCACCATTTCCCCACATTCTCCCAACTCTCTTTCTCTCTCTAGAAACACACACATAGTTTCCTCTACCTTCTCTCTAACCTCTTCCACTCGTTTCTTGACGGATTCACGAGAGCCCGGCATCTACGCGTTCGTGAGATCAAGAGGAACAAGAACGTATCAAGAAATCCAACGTTTACCGACCGAATCAAGGTAAATCTAGATGTTTAATTTCGGTTTTGTTGATTGATGGTGATTCTCAAACTTATTGTAGCTAAAATCGTTTTAATCATGCTTAAAACCCTAAAACGAGTTAATAGAATTGTATAGAAACTAGATATGTTCTTGAATCGACAGAAGCTAGAAAATGGTGATGATGATATGACAGGTTCGTGCACCATCAAAGTGCCGAACCCTGCACAAGGGAGCCGAACCCTTCTAGGCCGCCATCAGCGAACCATCTGCAGCAGCAAACCCTAGGAGCCGAACCTTCATTTGGCCGAACTATGCTGTTGAGGCCACGAACCCTGGTTCCCACCGAACCATGGACTACGAACCTTTCTAAACACGCGAACCCTTAGAACCGAACCTGCAAACCTACGAACCTTTGGCATGAACGAACCCTCTACCTGTTATGCGAACCATAGGCCTAGGCGAAGCTGAAAACCAGCGAACCTCCCTTGCTGTGGTCGAGCCTAGCCCTTCACGAACCTTACTACTTCTCTTGGCCGAACCCTTGGACGAACTATGTAGCCGAACCCTAGGGTGGGCCGAACCCAAGGGTTTGGACCCTAGGTTCGCTGCCCCATTGGCTAGAAAGCTTAAAAACTTGAATAATGGGTACTAGGAGGAACTAGATCACATATAGATATACATATATACATGTCATGCATGCATGGGAAGTTGGTTTGAGTTGCCACCTTTTTCTAATAACTATAAATATTGAATTATGAGATGACTACATAAATTAAACATTTTAAGTAAATAACTTAACTATCTTTTATTTAAATTCAAGTTAGGTTTTAATCAATTGAAGCATTGTTTGGCACTTAAATTAATCAAGCATGCATGTTGGTTGGGTACTGATAAAGATAGGGCATATGAGTTAACACACGTAACCATGATGAGTATAGACAATAGTTTCTAATTAGATAGTTTCATCTGATTAGTGAAACCTCTAGGTCTGAAACATGTTGTTTCTGATTAACTATTAAGAATTTAGGGTTATATCTGGACTTGGATTAAATATACCAAGTTAATATAACAACTAACAAATAAAATTGAAAACCTATGACTATTCAATTACAATGAAACGCATACGCTTATGAGCACAATGATTACAGATCTCTGAGTTGATTTGAGTTGAGTTACATACGTGAGCGCGCATTATAAGAGAACACTGATTCTAAGGACTTCAGGTGAGTTCTCATAACCTCCCTTTCTTTAAACGGTTTTAGTTTTAAAACTCGGAGGTGAAACATGTATACCGGTTTAAATATTATTTTGATAACACAAGGAAAATACCTGTTTATCATTATGATATTCACTATTATGAATTATCATTATTATGGATTATCACTGATTATTATAAATCCGTGTAAACATTGTTATTGACTTCGGTGAATAACAAAGATTACATGTATTGTCTCATACTCCGTGAAATCATTACTTTTAACTTCGGTTATTTGTTCTGACTTCATGTATTGTCACGTGGAGGGTTTCCACATCCGTGAAGTATTGCTCTTGACTTCGGTTAATTGCTTTGACTTCATGTATTGTCACGTGGTTAGCGACCACTCCATGATTCATGTATCTAACTTATGTTAAATATATAAGGAATCATGTATAGTCACGAACATTGATTGAGAATATGATTGATTGAGTTTGGTTGATTTGTTGTGGATTGATTATCTATGTTTGATTATGATTATTTGAGATCGATATTAACTGATTGATTATGTGATTATGTGATTGTGTATGTGTTTGGTTGTTGAATGGTTGGATGTGTGTTGGATTATCTCATACAGGTATTCATATGGAATTTCTCATGAAAATCATAAGTTTTATAATCGTTTTAAACAAAGTATTTTACAAAACTATTTTAAACTTAAACTTTTAAATTCATTTTTACCAAAACATTTTTAAAATATAAAGACTTATGATTACTCACCAACTACTTTTGTAGTTGACACTTGATTTCTTACATGTTTCAGGTGATGGAGACAAGTAGGATGAAGAGGATGATCTCTTCTATTTTGGACATCATCATCATATAGGATTCTTGGACTTAGTTAATTAACTAAATTTATGGCGATTAGAGTTTAGTTAGTTTAACTAAATCTTTTGTGTATTTGATGTATTTGATTCATGATGAACATGATTTTGTGTAATTATTGTGGTTGATTAAATGATATATGATGATTTGATTTAGATGCCCATGAGCTTTTGAACAATCTACACATCCCTCGTGGCATCCCGATGATTCCGCCGTCGGTCGGGGTGTTACAGATTGGTATCAGAGCCTGGGTTATAGGGAATTAGGTTACTAGAAATGGTTGACCTAGTCTATAACCGTAGGATACCCTAGTATGAATTAATTTCATACACTAGTTAGTATATTCAGGATTTCATGCTTATGTGTTTATTACATGTTAACTGAACTCCTGTTATACATTTGAATATATATGCTGCTACTAATTTCTTGCTTACGTGTGCCCTAATGACTCGATAAGGACATACTCGTGGTGTATTGTAAAGGTGGTGGGACGGTGGTTTGGGCGGTTGCGACCTACCCTTATCATATGCCCTATACATATACCATTTACAGTACATCGGGCGGATGTCAGTATTGAGGAATAAGGGAACTACCCGTTTGGGACACTTATCTGCTCAGGAACTTAACTGCTTAGAAATTTAATTGCTTTAGGAATTATCTGTTAGATCTTGTGATCACCAGACAAGGACACACTCGTGGTATACTACAAAGGTGGTGGGACGGTGTAAGGGAGGTTGCGACCTACTCTTGCATATGCCCTATACATATACCATTTGAAGTATATCAGGGGTCTGTCAGTGTCAGGAACTTAGGATATTATTAGGACCTTACTAGGAGGGTTTGAGAGGATATGATTGTGGACTGTTGATGATATGTTTGATGGATTTACTGGGATTGACTCCTGAATGATCACACTTGATAAATACTTATAAATTCACTTATGAAACACACTGATTGGACACGTACGGTGCATAGGATTAACAAACGATATGAGCGATTAGTGATGGAATATGGACTTGGGTGATGATATAGACACTTGATGATAATATAAACGCATAGTGATGATACTAACACTTAGTGATGGTATGGACACTTGATGAGAATAAACTATAGGGAGGATATGAACACTTAGTGACAATAAGAGCACTTCGTGATGATATGAACCCTTAATGATGATTATCTACATTGGGATTGATATGGATTTTAGTGAACTTATACAATTGGGGGAAACTTAATGTCAGGTGAACTTAGACATTAGGTGAACTTAGAAATAGGCAAGCCTACATGTCAGGTGAACTTAGACATTAGGCAAACCTAATTGTTCAAGGACACTAGTGATCACTTCACTCAAAATTATCCTATTTAGGATAAGGTTTGTGAAGTGAGATTATGGTGAAATACATGACACACTCTACACACTAGCAAGGGCATAATCGTGGTGCAATGGAACGGTGGTGGGACGGTGTAGGGGAGATTGCGATCTACCTCTGCATATGCCCTATATATAAGCTTGTTGCATTGCATTGGGAGGTTGTCAGTGTTAGTATAGAGTGAAGAATGTATAGGATCTAGGAAATAGTTAGTTAACACTAGTTATGACCAACTAGGACACTTAGAATAATAATAGGAAATTATAAACCTTTTTGAGTTTAATGACTAATGGGAGAGAAATATAGTTCCTATATGTAATCCTAATTGTCTAATGGACTCATTTAAACATTGTTTGTATGACTTACGTTGTAAACGGTAGTAACATGTTTCTATTTCCTTCAGAAACATGCCGCCTCGCCGTCACAACGGAGATGATACGAACGCAGAGGATGCTAACGGTAATGCTAACCCTGGCATGCAAGAGTTAGCTAACCTCATCACTGGGTTGGTGAATCAGTTGACTCAGGCCAACCAAAACATCAACCAGAATCGAGGTGGTGCAACCCAGACAACTTGCACATTCAAACACTTCAATTCCTGCAATCCCCTGAAATTCACGGGTGCTGAGTCGGCCACTGGTCTGCTGCAGTGGTTCGAGAGTATGGAGAACACCTTCATCAACAGCGAATGTCCCGAGAATCTGAAAGTTCGCTATGCCACCAGTGTTTTCCAAAAGAGGGCACTAACTTGGTGGAATGGGGAAAAGCGAACTAGGGGAGTGGATGCTGCCTTAGCTTTGACATGGACAGAGGTCAAGAACCTGATGACCACTGAATTCTGTCCTCGAAGCGAGATGAGGAAACTGGAGACTGAGTTCTGGGAGCTCAAGCAGGATAGCGGGGAGAACGTTATCTATAATACTCAGTTCCATGAGTATAGTCTACTGGTGCCTCATATGGTGACACCCTTGGATAGGGCGATCGAGAAGTATATCGGCGGATTGCCGGTACAGATTCAGGACACAGTCTATGGGAGCAATCCCAAAACACTGGAGGCTGCGATCCGTCTATCTGCAACTCTTACTGATAATCACGTTAGGAATGGAACTCTTACCCGGAAGGGATACAAGAAGACTGACACCAAGACTACTGCAAAGGAAGTCAAAGCTGAAGTCAAGTCTGAAGCTGCTAGCTCGTTTAAAAGCAGCAACAAGAAGAGAAAGAATAGGAACTTCATGGTAACTGTACCTGCTGCGAAGTCTGCGCAGCAATCATCAAACAATTCAACTGCCAGGAATTTCACTGGGAACACTCCTCAGTGTAACACTTGCAGATATCATCACGTACCAAATTTGCCATGTCGCATCTGCAACAACTGCGGCAAGTTTGGTCACTTTGCTAATGTTTGTCGGAGTGCACCGCAAGCACAAAGGTTGCAACATGCACCGCTTGCACTGCCAGCTCCTCATGCACAACCTATACCAGCTGTACCCGTTCGCCAGGTACCTCAGGCACAGGCAAGAGCCTGTTATGAGTGTGGTGAAGTGGGTCACTTCAGGAATCAATGCCCAAAGTTGACCGGGAATAATCAAAGGGTGGCAAGAGGCCGGGCTTTTCAACTGAATGCTCCAGCTGCTCAAGCCAACCAGGATGTGGTCAACGGTACATTTCTGATCAACAACTCTTATGCATCTGTCTTATTTGATTTTGGTGCCGATAGGAGTTTCGTTTCATATGATTTTGAATGCTTGCTTGGTAGAACACGTACATACTTAGAGAAACCGTTCAATGTGGAAGTGGCTGACGGAAACACTATTGATATTGACACTATTATCGTTGGATGTACGGTGAACTTAAATGATCACGTTTTCCCAATTGATCTCATACCTATGCATCTTGGTAGCTTCGATGTTATCATAGGCATGGATTGGTTAGCCACCCACAGAGCGGAGATTGTTTGTCATGAGAAATATATTCGTATTCCATTACCTTCGGGTGAAACCTTGAGAATATTTGGAGAAACTGCTAGTAGAGGTCTTAAGCTGATGTCTTGCACAAAAGCACATAAGTACCTTAGGAAGAAATGTATAGCCTTCTTAGCACACATTGTGGAGAAGAAAGAGAAAGAAAAGAGAATCGAAGATGTTCCGGTGATACGAGATTTTCCAGAAGTCTTTCCAGACGATTTACCGGTGTAATATCCGTAATTTTTCGGTAACTATTCCGATGATGTTCTCCGGCTTGTATCTATGACAAACGTTAATAAATAAGGACGAGGAATTTATTCTGGTTTATTATGTCGAAACCATAGAATATACATAAATACATTTTATATATATATATATATATATATGTATATATTTATTTATATATTTATATTTATATGTAATTAATTGTGTATTATTTACATTTTTAATTAATATTAATTTAGAACTAATAAATTCATAAGTTTTATAAAAATAAAATGGTTAAAATATAATTAGAAAGAAAATGGATGATACTAATAATAAAAATCAAAGTTATTAATAGTTAATAAAATATTTAAACTTAAAATGCTACTTTACAAACTATAAGGACCAAATATGTAAATACCCAAACCTTTAATCCCTTCCCCCCCATGGCTGCCCGTTTTCCCGGCCACTTCACCGGCCAACCTGCCGGAATCCGGCCAAGGTCCGGCAAGCCCCCAAAATCCGGTTTTGATGCACCATTTAAGCGGGTATTTACACCCTCATGAGCCAAAACGCATTCCTAACGTAATTATAACATTAAAACGCGATGATTAACACCATTAGAACACTTTTGATTAACCAAAACCGTCACCATTAACTCGTATTAACATCGAGCGTTTCAGTTCGAATTAATGTATATGATCAGAGGACTTTTACTCCTCTCGACCATATGAATCTAACTATCTCACCTAAACTCTCTCAAAATCGCTTTGGAATCACGAACGAGACGAAGAACGGCCGACATTTTCTTGAGCTCGAACTCGATCAAAATCAAACCAAACCAAGTAAGTTCGTATATGGTTTAAATCGGTTTTAGATGTAAATCAATAGCCCTCTATCAATTTCAATTCATAATCGATCGTTTGATTGATTGAAAAATTAAGGTTCTTGGAGAAATTGGGAAATTAGAAGTTTTAGAACAAAATATTATTGTTTTGATATTATTCAACAAAATGGAGTCTTGATCGATCGGTTATAGCTTATAACGGAGGAACTCAAGGTCCCGGGTTCAAGACCCATTCGACCCATTTTAATTTTATTTTGTTTTTCTTCTTTTTCCTATTTTTAATTCAATGCAATTATTTTATAAATCCGAAAAATTTCATAAAAATATTTATAAAATACCTGGAACTATTTTATAAACCCAGGAAAAATTTTAATAAATAAATTCATTTTATTTAATTATAAAACAAATAGTTTATGCTTATAAACACCTATTTAAATCATGAAAATATACTAAAACTATTTTTAAAATTCTAGGAAAATTATGAAACACTTCTGGAACATAGATAAACCTACTGAAATTTTTATAATTATTTTTATGCAGGAGAACTATTTAAATCAAATTAAAGGTGTTAATAACCTGCATAAATAATCCCTTAAAAATACTTAAACTATTCTAAAAATTCTGGAAAAACTATATAATCTTTCTGGAACTTTTATAAATCTGGAAAAATTTTTATTTTAATTTTTATGACAGGAAACTATTTATTTTGATTTAAAACCTTTATAAAACTGAATAAATGATTTAGTAAAAATATTAAAATAAATTTAAAAATTCTGAAAATTTTTACATATGTTATTTGGATAGAAACCAACTCTGAAATATTTTTTTGAATAAATATATTTTATTTAAATAAAAATGCTATTTAACTTGAATTATAAATACTATAAATAGATATTTTTAGTTATATAAAATTTCAGAAAAATACATTTATTTTCTGAAATAATTATTTTTAACAGAAAATATCTCTATTTCTATAAATTTATTTTATTTAAATAAAATAACAAATAACTTTGTCTAATAACTTTGTATTAAAACATAAACATAAGATTTTGTATTTTGTAATTATCTAACTTAGTTTTGATCTTCCCAAATTCATTTAGAACCTAAGTGTAGAATCTATAATACCTTAGAACTTTACTTAGAACTTTTTGAACTTAGAAAACTTTGAACTTATAACTATAGGTTTATTGTGAGAATTCATTTTTCGCAAATTTGGATTTTCAACTACGTGAACTCTCCATCTAGCTAACTTATCCAGGTGAGTTTCATATTCCCCTTTTCTTGATTTGATTTTGTTTTCAAAACATCGGGGATGAAACATGAACTTCAACTATTTGAACAATCTGTATCTATGAACTTTATCTTTTGATTTGAGCTTGTGTCCCAAACTACATGTGAACTATCCTCGAAACTTGCATTGATCATTAACTATATTAGCCTGACTGCTGTGATGATAGCTATTGAACTGACCATTCCACCCAACCGGTGATCACTCAGTTACCAACTATTGAACTATTTAAACTTTGTATGTTTGAACTATTGTGCACATTTTGAACTATTGGAACTATAAGGATAGTATGTATTACTATGCCTAACTTGGTTAACTAAGGTTTGATCTGCAATAGTTTAATGTATGTTTCCACATTAAGCCTTATCTATTGATATGTTTATGATACATGATTCAAACTTTGAACTATTAAACTATTTATCGAGTCAACTTTATGATTCTCACCAACTACTTTTGTAGTTGACATTTCAAACTTATTCATGTTTCAGGTGCAACTTAGTGAGCTTTGGGATGAACACATAAGATGCTTGGACCTTAGAAGCATTAGATATAATTTGAACTTTAGTCTTGTTTATTTGAACTTTGGTTGTTTGAACTTATTTACTTCGGTTTTAAGACAATGTAATTTTGTTGCATTAATTATGAAACGTTTTAGTTTGATCATGAGCTATTGAACAGTCGCGTTCGCGCCCCGACGTATTCCGCCGTCGGTTGGGGTGTGACAGATTGGTATCAGAGCCATGGTTATAGAGAATTAGGTTATTAGACATGACCTAGACTATAACCCAAGTTAGCCAGGATCTTATGTGTTCATCATCCCTATTTCTATCTTTAACCTTATTCTTGATCTATTATTAGGAAACTTGCAACTATCAAAACTTCATGATATTCTTAGACTCATAGTCTAATCAAAAATGAAAATCTCGTCAAAGTCTTTGAGTTTTAAATGACAATTGTAGACATGTGCAATCTGGAAGGGTAATTACCTATATCTTGGGGTGTTCTGTCTAGGAAAGTGTTTCGTATAAATCCAAACCAACCGTTGGACCAGTTACGCTTTCCTGGGAACCCTCGGGGTGAGTAGTTACTTACAGGCTAAAGCATGTCTCACGCAATTGTTAAATAAAATTTAAACTACTTTGATTAGTCAACGTAACCGTACCTTGGTTACAATCCATATGGCCTATCTAAACTATCTTGTGATTCATATGAATTATCCATTGAAAACTAAACATCTACCATATTCTATGTTTTATTTCCATAGAATGGCTTCTCGTCGTGAAATTCGTCGTCGTGAAAGGAACGAAGAGCTTGCGCAACTTGTAACTCAACAGATGGCCATTGTTTTACCAAACCTTGTAACTCAGCTCAATGCTGCAAACAAAAATGAGAATGGTGAAAATGGTGGTAACCATAATTGCAGCTTCAAACACTTCAATTCGTGCAAACCTGTCACTTTCAATGGAACTGAGGGAGCCACTGGTTTATTACAGTGGTTTGAAAGTATCGAGAATACTTTTCGTAACAGTGGTTGTCCTGATGATCTTCGTTTGCAATATGGGACAAGTGTCTTCCAAAAGAGGGCATTGACTTGGTGGAACGGAGAAAAACGCAATCGTGGAGCTGAGGTTGCTTTGGCATTGACTTGGGATGAAGTCAAGACTCTTATGACTGAATAGTTTTGCCCAAGGAATGAAATAAAGAAGTTAGAGGAGGAATTTTGGAATCTTGCTCAAGATAGTGGTGAAAATCTTGCTTATACCACTCGTTTCCATGAACTTGGCTTGTTGGTACCTCATATGGTCACTCCTTTATCTAGGGCCATTGAGAAATACATTGGTGGGTTACCCATGCAGATTCAAGACACTGTATGGGGTAGGAATCCAAAAACCCTTGAGGATGCGATCCGGCTAGCTGCAACCTTGACTGATAATCATGTCAAGGTGGGTAGTTTAACAAGGAAGGGTGCTAAGAAGACTACCACTGAAACCACTGCTACTGATTCTTCTAAAACCACCTCCACTGAACAAACCAAAACAACCCCTGCTGAACCTTCAAACAGGAACAAGAAACGAAAGGGTAGAAACTTTGCTGTAACTACAGCTGCTCCTTTGAACCAAGTCCCAATGCAAGGGTTAAACACTGCAAAGAAACCTTATGTGGGAAACCAACCTTTGTGCAACACATGCCGTTTACATCACCCACCCAATGTACCATGTCGTCTATGCACTAATTGTGGGCGTTATGGACATTTGCATACCACTTGCCGAACCACTCGACCACAAAATAACCAAGTTTTTCCTGCCATACAACAAAACCAAAATCACCAGAACAATCAAGCCATGGTTCAAAATCCTCCATTTGTTATCCAAGGAAGAGCTTGTTACAACTGTGGTGATCCAAACCATCTTCGCAACGCTTGTCCAAGACTCGCAGCTCAACAAGCGGGAGTGCCAGCAGCTCGTGGGCGTGCTTTCAACATCAATGCTAATGAAGCTCAAAATAACAACGATGTGGTGAATGGTACGTTCTTAGTTGATAATCAATATGCTTCTGTTCTTTTTGATACGGGTGCTGATAAAAGCTTTATATCCCTTGAGTTTGAACCTTTGCTTACTAAGAATCGTACTAGACTAGAAAACACCTACACTGTAGAAGTAGCGGATGGAAGTCCAATTAAGATTGATTCAGTTATTCGTGAGGTTCAGTTAAACTTAAATGAGCATACCTTCTTGATTGACCTTATACCTATGCAACTTGGAAGCTTTGACATCATAGTAGGCATGGATTGGTTAACCCAAAATCGTGCTGAAATTGTGTGTGCTGAAAAATATATTCGTATTCCTCTTCCGTCTGGCGACACTCTACACGTTTATGTCGAGAAACCTACTCGAGGGCTCAAGCTTATGTCCTGTACAACCGCGCGAAAGTACCTGCGTAAGAACTATGTGGCATTCCTAGCTCACATTGTGAACAAGAAGGACAAGGAAAAGAAGATTGAATATATTCCTAGTATTAGGGATTTTCCTGAAGTGTTTCCTGAAGATTTACCTGGTCTTCCTCCTGCTCGACAAGTTGAATTTAGAATCGATCTAGTACCTGGAGCAAATCCTGTAGCCAAATCTCCTTATCGTCTTGCACCTTCAGAATTGCAAGAACTCGCGAGTCAACTTCAAGAGTTAGCCGATAAGGGATTCATTCGTCCAAGTGTTTCACCTTGGGGAGCACCTGTCTTGTTTGTCAAAAAGAAAGATGGCTCATTCCGAATGTGCATCGATTATCGGGAGCTTAACAAACTTACCGTCAAGAACCGTTATCCGTTGCCTAGGATTGATGATCTTTTTGACCAACTACAAGGAGCAACTTGTTTTTCGAAGATTGATCTCAGATCGGGATATCATCAGCTTCGAGTCAATGACGAAGATATTCCAAAAACCGCGTTTCGAACAAGATATGGTCATTACGAGTTTATGGTTATGCCTTTTGGCTTGACTAATGCACCTGCCGTGCTCATGGATCTAATGAATCGAGTGTGCAAACCATACTTGGATAAATTCGTTATCGTTTTTATCGATGACATTCTAATCTATTCCAAAACGAAAGCTGAACATGAGGTGCACTTACGTTTGGTTATGGAACTCTTAAAGAAAGAACAATTATACGTTAAATTCTCTAAATGTGAATTTTGGCTGAAAGAAGTTCAATTTTTAGGGCACATAGTAAACGAAAAGGGTATTCATGTTGATCCTGCAAAGATTGAGGCTGTGAAAAATTGGAATGCACCTAAAACTCCTACTGAAGTTCGTTCATTTCTTGGCTTAGCTGGCTATTATCGTCGTTTCATAGCCAATTTTTCTAAGATTGCTGTACCTCTCACCAGTTTAACACAAAAAGACAAACCTTATGTTTGGGGTTCCCAACAAGAAGAAGCATTTCAAACTCTTAAACATAAGTTGTGCAACGCTCCTATCTTAACTTTACCTGATGGAAACGATGATTTCGTGGTTTACTGTGACGCTTCTAATCAAGGTCTTGGTTGTGTGCTTATGCAACGAGGCAAAGTTATAGCTTACGCGTCACGACAACTCAAAATCCATGAAAAGAATTACACGACACACGATCTTGAATTGGGTGCTGTTGTGTTTGCCTTGAAAATTTGGAGACACTACCTTTATGGTACTAAGTGTGTGGTGTTCACCGACCACAAAAGTCTCCAACATATTTTCAATCAAAAAGAACTTAATATGAGACAACGACGATGGGTTGAGTTACTTAACGACTATGATTGCGAGATTCGCTACCATCCTGGAAAAGCGAATGTTGTAGCTGACGCTTTAAGTCGTAAAGAACCTGTTAGAATCCATAGTATCAAAATTCGAAGTGACATTCAAACTCGAATATTGGAAGCCCAACATGCCTCGATTACTGAGGATCATATGTCTGAGGAAATGGCATGTGGTGCCGAGCATCAACTTGAAACTAAACCCAATGGATTACTTTACTATCTTGTTCGTATTTGGGTTCCTCAACGAGACAATATTCGCACTCTTCTTTTGAACGAGGCTCACAAGACTCGTTATTCTGTTCATCCAGGAGCAGATAAAATGTACAAAGACATCCGAAACCAGTATTGGTGGCCTGGTATGAAAAAGGATATTGCTCTTTATGTCTCAAAATGTCTTACTTGCTTGAAAGTTAAAGCTGAACATCAACGTCCTTCTGGATTACTAGAACAACCAGAAATTCCTGTGTGGAAATGGGAAGGTATATCCATGGACTTTATAACTAAACTTCCTCGAACATCTAGTGGGCATGACAGTATTTGGGTAATTGTTGATCGTTTAACTAAGTCAGCTCATTTTATTCCAATTCGTGAGGATTATCGAACCGACAAGTTAGCTCGAATCTACATCGATATTGTGGTTAGTCGTCATGGAGTTCCTTTAAGCATAATCTCTGATCGTGATAGCCGTTTTACCTCTCGTTTCTGGCAATCTTTACAATCGGCATTGGGCACTAAATTAAATCTCAGTACTGCTTATCACCCTCAAACGGATGGTCAAACTGAACGGACCATCCAAACTTTGGAGGACATGCTTAGAGCATGTGTCATCGATTTTGGTGGCAATTGGGACTCTCACTTGCCGTTGATCGAATTCTCGTACAATAACAGCTATCATACGAGTATCAACATGGCACCTTTTGAAGCTTTGTATGGCCATAAATGCCGATCACCTATTTGTTGGAGCGAGATTGGTGAAGCACAAATCACTGGTCCTGAATTAATTCAAGAAACATCTGATAAGATTATTCAAATCCGTGATAATCTTCGCGTAGCGAGAAGTCGACAAAAGAGTTATGCCGACAATCGTCGAAAACCTTTGGAATTTCAAATTGGTGATCTAGTTCTTCTCAAGGTATCCCCTTGAAAAGGCTTGGTTCGTTTTGGAAAGAAAGGGAAATTATCTCCTCGTTATGTAGGTCCTTTCAAGATCATTGAACGTATCGGTAAAGTGGCTTACAAACTTGAACTACCTGAGGAACTAAGTAACATTCATCCTACTTTTCACGTGTCAAATTTGAAGAAGTGTCTAGCCGACGAAAATCTTCAAATTCCACTCGATGAAGTGCATATTGATGAAACGATGCGATTTGTTGAGAAACCAGTGGAAATTATGGATCGTGGTGAGAAAAGACTTAAACGCAGTCGAATACCGATTGTGCTAGTTCGATGGGAATCTAAGCGTGGACCAGAACTCACATGGGAACGTGAGGACCAAATGAAAGACAAGTATCCACATCTCTTTCTACCGACTCCAAATAACTAATTTCGGGACGAAATCTCCTTAAGTAGGGGAGACTGAAATATCCGTAATTTTTCGGTAACTATTCCGATGATGTTCTCCGGCTTGTATCTATGACAAACGTTAATAAATAAGGACGAGGAATTTATTCTGGTTTATTATGTCGAAACCATAGAATATACATAAATACATTTTATATATATATATATATATGTATATATTTATTTATATATTTATATTTATATGTAATTAATTGTGTATTATTTACATTTTTAATTAATATTAATTTAGAACTAATAAATTCATAAGTTTTATAAAAATAAAATGGTTAAAATATAATTAGAAAGAAAATGGATGATACTAATAATAAAAATCAAAGTTATTAATAGTTAATAAAATATTTAAACTTAAAATGCTACTTTACAAACTATAAGGACCAAATATGTAAATACCCAAACCTTTAATCCCTTCCCCCCCATGGCTGCCCGTTTTCCCGGCCACTTCACCGGCCAACCTGCCGGAATCCGGCCAAGGTCCGGCAAGCCCCCAAAATCCGGTTTTGATGCACCATTTAAGCGGGTATTTACACCCTCATGAGCCAAAACGCATTCCTAACGTAATTATAACATTAAAACGCGATGATTAACACCATTAGAACACTTTTGATTAACCAAAACCGTCACCATTAACTCGTATTAACATCGAGCGTTTCAGTTCGAATTAATGTATATGATCAGAGGACTTTTACTCCTCTCGACCATATGAATCTAACTATCTCACCTAAACTCTCTCAAAATCGCTTTGGAATCACGAACGAGACGAAGAACGGCCGACATTTTCTTGAGCTCGAACTCGATCAAAATCAAACCAAACCAAGTAAGTTCGTATATGGTTTAAATCGGTTTTAGATGTAAATCAATAGCCCTCTATCAATTTCAATTCATAATCGATCGTTTGATTGATTGAAAAATTAAGGTTCTTGGAGAAATTGGGAAATTAGAAGTTTTAGAACAAAATATTATTGTTTTGATATTATTCAACAAAATGGAGTCTTGATCGATCGGTTATAGCTTATAACGGAGGAACTCAAGGTCCCGGGTTCAAGACCCATTCGACCCATTTTAATTTTATTTTGTTTTTCTTCTTTTTCCTATTTTTAATTCAATGCAATTATTTTATAAATCCGAAAAATTTCATAAAAATATTTATAAAATACCTGGAACTATTTTATAAACCCAGGAAAAATTTTAATAAATAAATTCATTTTATTTAATTATAAAACAAATAGTTTATGCTTATAAACACCTATTTAAATCATGAAAATATACTAAAACTATTTTTAAAATTCTAGGAAAATTATGAAACACTTCTGGAACATAGATAAACCTACTGAAATTTTTATAATTATTTTTATGCAGGAAAACTATTTAAATCAAATTAAAGGTGTTAATAACCTGCATAAATAATCCCTTAAAAATACTTAAACTATTCTAAAAATTCTGGAAAAACTATATAATCTTTCTGGAACTTTTATAAATCTGGAAAAATTTTTATTTTAATTTTTATGACAGGAAACTATTTATTTTGATTTAAAACCTTTATAAAACTGAATAAATGATTTAGTAAAAATATTAAAATAAATTTAAAAATTCTGAAAATTTTTACATATGTTATTTGGATAGAAACCAACTCTGAAATATTTTTTTGAATAAATATATTTTATTTAAATAAAAATGCTATTTAACTTGAATTATAAATACTATAAATAGATATTTTTAGTTATATAAAATTTCAGAAAAATACATTTATTTTCTGAAATAATTATTTTTAACAGAAAATATCTCTATTTCTATAAATTTATTTTATTTAAATAAAATAACAAATAACTTTGTCTAATAACTTTGTATTAAAACATAAACATAAGATTTTGTATTTTGTAATTATCTAACTTAGTTTTGATCTTCCCAAATTCATTTAGAACCTAAGTGTAGAACCTATAATACCTTAGAACTTTACTTAGAACTTTTTGAACTTAGAAAAACTTTGAACTTATAACTATAGGTTTATTGTGAGAATTCATTTTTCGCAAATTTGGATTTTCAACTACGTGAACTCTCCATCTAGCTAACTTATCCAGGTGAGTTTCATATTCCCCTTTTCTTGATTTGATTTTGTTTTCAAAACATCGGGGATGAAACATGAACTTCAACTATTTGAACAATCTGTATCTATGAACTTTATCTTTTGATTTGAGCTTGTGTCCCAAACTACATGTGAACTATCCTCGAAACTTGCATTGATCATTAACTATATTAGCCTGACTGCTGTGATGATAGCTATTGAACTGACCATTCCACCCAACCGGTGATCACTCAGTTACCAACTATTGAACTATTTAAACTTTGTATGTTTGAACTATTGTGCACATTTTGAACTATTGGAACTATAAGGATAGTATGTATTACTATGCCTAACTTGGTTAACTAAGGTTTGATCTGCAATAGTTTAATGTATGTTTCCACATTAAGCCTTATCTATTGATATGTTTATGATACATGATTCAAACTTTGAACTATTAAACTATTTATCGAGTCAACTTTATGATTCTCACCAACTACTTTTGTAGTTGACATTTCAAACTTATTCATGTTTCAGGTGCAACTTAGTGAGCTTTGGGATGAACACATAAGATGCTTGGACCTTAGAAGCATTAGATATAATTTGAACTTTAGTCTTGTTTATTTGAACTTTGGTTGTTTGAACTTATTTACTTCGGTTTTAAGACAATGTAATTTTGTTGCATTAATTATGAAACGTTTTAGTTTGATCATGAGCTATTGAACAGTCGCGTTCGCGCCCCGACGTATTCCGCCGTCGGTTGGGGTGTGACAACCGGGTCTTCCACCAGAACGTCAAGTTGAGTTTCGGATCGACTTAGTACCTGGTGCGAACCCAGTCGCCAAAGCTCCTTATAGACTTGCGCCTTCGGAGTTGCAAGAATTGGCGAGCCAACTGCAAGAACTTACCGATAAAGGATTCATTCGGCCGAGCCATTCACCATGGGGTGCACCGGTCTTGTTTGTCAAGAAAAAGGACGGGTCATTCCGAATGTGCATCGATTACCGCGAATTGAACAAACTCACAATTAAGAATCGATATCCACTGCCGCGCATCGATGATCTCTTCGATCAGCTTCAGGGCTCGGCATGGTTTTCAAAAATCGATCTTAGGTCTGGGTATCATCAGCTTCGCGTACATGATGATGATATTCCCAAGACAGCTTTCAGAACAAGATATGGCCACTATGAATTTCTGGTAATGCCTTTCGGCCTTACCAATGCACCTGCGGTTTTCATGGACCTCATGAACCGTGTTTGCAGGCCATACTTAGATAAATTTGTGATTGTATTCATTGATGATATTTTGATTTACTCAAAGACTAAGGAAGAACACGAGAAACACCTTAAGTTGGTTTTGGAGATCCTAAGAGAGGAGCGACTGTATGCCAAATTCTCTAAATGTGAATTCTGGCTTAAGGAAGTTCAATTCTTGGGGCACATAGTCAACGAGTATGGTGTACACGTAGATCCTGCAAAGATTGATGCTGTGAAGAATTGGAGTACACCGAAGACACCAACGGAGATTCGATCGTTTCTTGGACTTGCCGGTTACTATCGGCGGTTCATATCGAACTTCTCCAGAATTGCTGTCCCTCTCACTGCTTTGACTCAGAAGAATAGGCCATACGAGTGGGGACCAAAGCAAGAAGAGGCATTTCAGACTTTGAAGCAGAAACTTTGTGATGCTCCTGTCTTGACACTGCCTGATGGAAATGATGATTTTGTAGTTTATTGTGATGCATCCAACCTAGGTCTCGGTTGTGTTCTCATGCAACGGGGAAAGGTCGTGGCTTATGCATCAAGACAATTGAAAATTCATGAGAAGAACTACACTACACACGACTTGGAACTTGGTGCAGTCGTGTTTGCTTTGAAGTTATGGAGACATTATCTTTATGGCACGAAGTGTGTAGTCTTTACTGATCATAAAAGTTTGCAACATATTCTGAATCAGAAAGAGCTCAATATGAGACAACGGAGGTGGGTTGAACTGTTGAATGATTATGACTGTGAAATTCGCTACCATCCTGGCAAAGCGAATGTAGTAGCAGATGCGCTTAGCCGCAAAAGTCAAGTTCAGATCCATAGTGTCCGAGTGCACAATAACCTCCGTAATGATATTCTCACAGCCCAACAACACTCATTAGCTCAAGATAATTTGAAGAAATGAGATGTCTTGCGGGGCTGAAATCTTATTGGAAACTAAGGATGACGGTTTGGTGTATTATTTGAATCGGTTGTGGGTACCGAACAGGGGTGATCTCAGGATGGTGATTATGAATGAAGCTCATAAGTCTCGTTACTCGATCCATCCGGGTTCTGACAAGATGTATCAAGACCTTAGGGGCTTGTACTGGTGGCCTGGAATGAAGAAGGATATTGCTGAATATGTGTCTAAGTGCCTTAACTGTGCCAAAGTCAAGGCCGAACATCAGCGACCTTCGGGATTGTTATTACAACCAGAGATACCGATGTGGAAGTGGGAGAATATTTCCATGGATTTCATTACTAAACTCCCACTGTCACACCCCGAGCCGGCGGGGTAGGATCGGGTTTCCCCGACGGGCGGAAGGTTCCCGAGGCGCGATATCGAAATGATAATCGGATTGATCAGATTGTTCACATTGCACATGATATATAAATGAGAAACTTTGCTAAAATAAAATAGGATTACAGAGTTAAATTATATTAGTTAAGTTTACAATTTAACAATGTAGCCCACTATCACATCATCAGTTTTCAATCTTGTAGTTGCACAAGATAGTTAAACAAACTGTAAAATGATGCTTCAAAATATGCAGGTCCAAAAGCTAGGTCCTCTATCAGCTAACCTAGTCCAAAGAAATAACTCTTCAGTTGACCTGTTCGTCACCTGAGAAGTCATGGAAAAATAAAGTCAACACATGGTTGGTGAGTTCATATTGTTTAGTGTTTGAAAATGATTTGAAAATGTTTTGAAAATGATTTGAACCTTCTTTGGTAAAGACCCTAACCTCATTAACACCACATGTATCATCCAGATCGGTATGCTTATGTATAGGGCATACCCCTGAGTCGAGGCTACAACCCCGCCCAGACGCCATCCCACCACATACTAATCCGCATAGGACATTGTTGTTAATGATAATTAAGCATCTTTACCTATCACACACTCTTGTTCACAATGACTCAAATGTTTTCACAAAACCTTTGTTTAACCCACGGGTAACAACCTTAATCTCATTAACATCACATGTATCATCCAGATCGGTATGCTTATGTATAGGGCATACCCCTGAGTCGAGGCTACAACCCCGCCCAGACGCCATCCCACCACATACTAATCCGCATAGGACATTGTTGTTAATGATAATTAAGCATTTTACCCCTACCTTTAACCCAATGATTCGTCAATCCTTTGTTCCTGTAAATACCACAATTTGGAATCTATGTTGATTCCTTAAGTTCATCACAATAGTGATCAACCACAGAAATTGTATAAACAGTTTAATAAATGCTTAATTAAACAAATAAATAAACATTTAATAAAATCTAAGTCCTTATGATTGGGGCCTATGGTCATACTCGAGTAGACTAGTCTGTCAATCTAGGTACTTAGTAGTTAGGGAAACTGTAAATATCCTCAAACATACGACCTACAAGTCAAACGGTCTAGCTAGGACTTCTTGAAATGCAGGATTTTATGTTTCGTCAATGTTTTGGCGTATGCTATCTCTGATATTTCCCAGACTTTCCCTTAAAATGATTTAATGATCGTCTGATTCTGTCACAAGATGTACTTGATGTGTTGATCGTAGAATACAAGATTCATTGATCGGTTGTACACTTGATTCATTGTTCAACAAACACTTGGTTTGTAGAACATTGAATGTTGTCTTTGCAAAGATTGTTTTGTTTGATGTCTTGAAGTCCCACACTTGTTTTGTCAAAATGTTTGATTCGATCCCTTGAATTCACCCACTTGTTTTGTCAAAATGTTTGTTTTGATCCATTGAACTCACCCACTTGTTTTGTCAAAATGTTTGTTTTGATCCCCTTGAACTCACACCCTTGTTTTGTCAAAATGATTGATTTGATTTGTTTGAAATGTTTTGACTGGTTGAAAAGTTAAGTTTAACTTGATTATTCACTTAATAAATAAGTAAACCAGTTAATAACCTGCATAAAATCTTCCTAGACATGGTCTAGGATAACATTTATATATACATGTAAAACATATAAATTTAAAAGCATTAAAGTAAACAATTTAAGTAAACAGTTTACGCATGCTTCTCAGCCCCGCGTCTTAAAACAAAAATGTTAGAAAAGGGGCAATGAACTCACCTGTGTTGCCGTGCAATAAACCACAAAAGATATGCGCACTCTTTGATTGTTGCCTAAGTATCTTTAACACCTGAGTTATTTTAAAGAATTCGAATACGATAAGTACACACTGGAATTGTCGTATCTATGGTTTGGTTTCGATGTGCAACTACGTGTCCTATATTACTAGTGTGTTTTTAGAATTTCCTCTATCTAAGTTAAACTATTACCCATTAGTAACCCAGATCCCACATTAATCGTTAAGGTATTTAAATAAAACATTTCCAATTTATTACATTTTAAGTAAATCATTTATTTAGGAAAAATCGTTTAATTATATTGATAAAGTTTATACTTTAATTTCCTTTATGAAAAGCATAATTAATTTAAGAGAATGTAATTTGAACATGATGGGCTTATATTAAACCCATTGGGCCATTCTTGGGCCCTTTAATGAACTTTGATTTTCAAATGATCTCTTGTTTGCTTATAAGGTCATTAACCTAGATGGTGTAACTAACCATTTAGATTAATCATGTGTCTTTGAAATTCCCAATGGTTTAGGTGTTAACATTTTAGTTAAACCATAACCTTTAGGTTCTTGTTTCCCATTCCAAATGTATTCCTCTCATGATATTGACATCCTAGCTTAGGAAGACTCATTGGTGTTTAGCCAAATGAATGATCGTCTCCTACACTGATTTCATACCGTATATGTGCTAGAATTTCCCATGTTAAATCGATAGTTAATCCTAATATGGCTTCATTGAAATTTAGATTTCATGGGCCTCGTGTTAGACCTAACTTGCCATTATGACCCAATCGATTAACATTTAACTTATTCAAATGTACAACGGGTCAACCTTAGATATTAGGCCAAATTAAGTGGTATTGGGCCTAATCATAAGGTTATTGGGCCTTAGATAGTTATGTGGGCTAAATACTTTCTTTGGACCGGTGTGTTGATGTTGGGTCAACCTATTGGATTGGACTTTGTATATTATGGGCCCAAGATGTAAACCAAAAACTTGTTGTTTGGGCCGTATGTAATTGGACTATGGCTGGGCCGATTGGAAACCGCATGGGCCAAGTAAAATGGGCCGAGGATGGTGCTTGCCTACCCTAATTTGATCCACGTTCATTGCTGGGTTTTTAAACCAGCGAACCTTAGAGTTCGGTGAGCCAAGGTTCGGCCAAGGCCATGGGTTCGTTCACAGTGGGTTCCTAAGGTTCGTTGCCCAGCAGCTTTAACTAGAGTTTAAGGGTCCGGCTAACATGCACCGTGGTCAAGGGTTCGCATGCAATAAGCAGGGTTCGTTCCTAGGATATAGTTCGGCTAACACCATGTCATTTAGGGTTCGGCTGTGGTGACCAACGAACCAAGGTTCGTTCCTGATGCATGGGTTCGTGAGGGCTCGTCAACCAGGTGAAAGGTTCGTGGGGACCTGATGGTTCGTGTCTCAGCATAATGGTTCGCCAAGGTTCACCGGGGTGGAGGGTTCGGCTAGAGCTGCTTCGTCCCATCCAGTAGTCGCCGAACCTGCAACTTCATCCCCCATCTCCCTCATGGCTCGATCTGATTTCTATGCGGTTTACCTAGTGGGATCTACTGGCAAGATTTTCGAGGGTGTGCAGGTCGTGAACATGGTTCTAATCTTGTTAATCATACGTGGGTTGAACAACAACATAAAGAAGAATGAAAACCCTAGTTTCTATCACGTTTAAAGCTTCATACCTCGTTTTTCAGTGGCCAAAGCTTCCGATCTGTTGTACTCCCTCGTGGAGCTCGTTCCTAGCTACGCGTGGACACCAAGAACACCCAATTTCATCTCCAAACGAGTGAGATCTTGAAGATTGAAGATGATATTTTAGAGAGAGAGAGAGAAAACGGGAGAGTGAGCTAGAGAGAGAGTAGAATGTGTAAAAATGAAAGAAAGGTGTTCTTTCAACGTTTATATACCCCGAGGGTATTCGGGTTCGTTTCGGTTGCTCGGTTTTCGTCTCCGACGCGTTTCCGGATCGTAACGCGTGTAATTACGAAATTTAAATAAAAGGTTATATTTTATGTGTTGGAGAAGTGGTTATTTCTAGTAATGACGATAAATAATATTTTCCTAATTTATTTATCGAAACTCGTAAACATTACGCGTTTTATTAATTATTCGCGTGTTATGGTTTACGCGTATAAATTTAAAATAGTTTTGCTTTAATTTATTTATGATGAGTTTCAAAATTGTAAAACAGGAAATATTTTATTTCCTTATATTTATTATCGATCGAGTCGTCTTTCGTTTCGTCAGAAAACGTCACTTACGCGCGTCTTCGTACAGAGCGCTAACTGTACGAACACGATCGTACGTTTCACTTTCTGATTTTGTTGTCTAATTTACAATCATCGTTTCAGATCATTAAACTGTCAGATCCATTCGTACAGATCGTCACCTATACGAACAGTCCGTCGGTTTAACATTCCGTAACAACAACTGTTATTGTATTGTTTTGATTAGCCTCGCATACGTGCTATCCTAATAGATCCTAACAAATAAACACATGATGGTTCAGTGTTGCCAGATAATTATCTGACTCAAGAACCATTGTTCTGTACTTAGTTTCTGCTAAATGTTTATGAGTCTGCTGTTTGATAACATGAAATGACTTTGACTATCAATATGAACATGAAATAGAATGGAATATGTATAGTTGGTGTCTGTTTACTGTTCATGCTACTGTTGCGATCACTGTTCCGGCACCGATTTCGGCACTGTTGTTACAGTCTCCCCTTGTTAGAGAAATTTCGTCCCGAAATTTAAGAATAGTTATCGGTTACAGCTTTCTCTGCGAGTAGTTGGGGATGTCCTGAACATCGTGTGATCTTCGCCCTTTCCAAGTAAACTTGAGTTTTCGCTTTGAATTTCCAATGAACTTAGCAATGGAAATACGACTTTTCCTTAGTTGTTTAATCTAACGAGCCGTAAACTCTGAAGATTATTACCTAAAGTATACTGTCCGTCTAATTGAATTTCTTCAACTGTTATGACGAATGATTCGTTAGCACGACGTTTATTCAAGTTCGAGACGCGAAACACGTAACGCATCTAACTAAAGTCATCTGGTGACCTCAATCTATGTGCCATGAAACGAATATGTTGTATGATCTCGGATTGTCCTACGTTTCGTGGTGCTTGTTCGTCCCTTTATTCTGGGATGGACTACACCTTTAATCCGTCAGTCGGCGACTGACGTTGCCGACCTCAAGGAGCCTCGAAGGATGTGCATTCGATGCTTCTATATTGACGGTTGTTGTAGGAAGATGTAATCGGTGGCATTTGGGAGTCCAACTTTCCACTGTGGTTTGACATACAGATTCTCAACATAACCTCCAAGATTCGTGTCGTACTTTCGCTGCAACCGTCCTTTGGTGAACGGTGAGCTGTAATTATTTTAAGTACATCTCTAACCAAATGTTAAACAATGGTATCACATAGAGTACCACTATCTCGTTGCCGTAAAATCCATCAGTTTACCTATCACCAGAGTCCACCCACTAATTTGGTAGTAAGTGTTACATCCGGTTTATCTTAAACTGTCTTTTGGTACTAAAATCTGACACACTCCTTAAAATCTTCGTAGGTGACTCTCACTACATCTAGGTCTTGATCTTCAGATCGAGATCCTTAAGTCACCCATGGTGAATGCTTAGGTTGTTTGACATAACCGTACACATACTTCACCATTTGTTTAATCTCTCCTAAATTCGAAGATTTACATTATACAGTGGGGAGGTCTACCTAAAATACGGCAGAGTTATTAAAATAAAGGTAAAGATTTACCTTCTCAGTACACTTATACCCATCTGTGTGATGGTGTATATCTATCTTACTCTTACCCTAGAGTCATGAGACCTATGAAGCCTATTGTAACTTTTGTTCCAACTATTTCTTATTCTCATCTGATTTCAATTTGGGAGAATTTAAGATGAAGTTGTTCTTTCCTTGACGGTTCCAAAATATCCCTGAGATGTCGTTCGTGTTTTGTCGTGCTACTATAATAATTCAGTATGTCATCCTTAATAGTAATGACAAACTAACCAGTTACGGTTTGCACGCTCGATTCATGAGATCCAAGAACTCATGGGTGCATTCTTCTACTCGAAGAACATCACCATAATTTGGAATACCCATAATTCATTCGAAATATTTTCTCGAGCATACCTTCATCTTGTATTCTCAAATGACTTCCCTTGATCTACTTATTTAGCCTACGTAAAGACCTGACACAGTTCTCATATTTACTTTTCCTAACATCCTAGAGTCAGAGTTCTCAAAATTAGGTAACTCAATTTCTAGGAGATCTACGTATAAAATGAAAGTCTACACACTAGTTTTGACATTTTTAATTTTTAAGGCTTTTAGTGTTCTAATTAGATAAAGTCCTATTCTAATTTACAGTAATTAAGCCGGCATTAATGATTACTCTATCCCTATTTAATCGTATAACCCTTATTTAACCTAAAGGTTCCTTCAATTATTATTCTGAATGGTTCCTAAAATTACAACAGACTATGCAGTCCTAATTAATACCCCAATAGATAATTTAAGGTATTAAGCAGAAATTTGCATACCTATGGAGTCATCGGACTCCGAGTGTTCCTCTGGAGCTGGTAAGGCAAGTAGTTCCTCTGTGACTGCTGGGTCTGCTGGAGGCCTTTTCCTAGGGCAGTCCCTTGCGAAATGTCCATGTGTTCCGCATGTATAGTAGTCGTTGTTATGGTGAGAGGAAGCAAAGGTGCTCGCTTTTTGTTCCCATTTTCTAGTGGGAATAAACCGACACCGTTGAATCCAGTGTCCGTATTTACCACAATTCAGACAGTGTTTACAAGGTTTCTCCTCACCATGATGAAAACCACATCTGACACATTTGGGAAATGCACCAAAATATTGACGAGGAGTAGAGGCGATTGGTGACTGACACTGTTGTATCCCGTGTCCCGTCATTCCACCACGCGTGCATTGTAGGCACGAAGGTTCAGCCAGATCATGGTAGTGACAAGCCGAATAGAGGGAAGCTTTTCCTTTAGAAGGTGCAGGATTTGTAGAAGATATCCTCACAGGGCAGTCTCGAGCAGTGTGTTCGGACAGTCCGCACACATAACAATCTTTGCTGTGTCGAGGAAGGGGATATGTAATGTTTCCAGGATTCTGGTTATGAGTCGGGGGATTATTACAATCACGACTCCAGTGTCCCTTTCCTCCGCAGTTCAGACAATGTTTGCACAGTTTATACTTAGCATGGTGGAGACCGCACGTGGCACATAGAAGAAATTTGCTAGCCTCCGGTTTGCATACTAATTCTATTGATGTTCTGCATCGGTGATCCGAATGGTTCGTCTTGCCACAATGGATGCATTGCTTGCATGAGATTTCAGCGCGGTGGTGATAGTGACAGTTAGTGCAAAGGGGTGATTTTCCAGCATAACACCTACGATTCTCTGACTCCGGAGCAACGGCCATCTGACGAAGGGGAATGGCCTCGGTGTAGATCTCAGGATTTCTTGATTTCTTAGAATGACTTCGTTTCCGCTTTCTGCTTGTTTCTCCTTCTTCCGGTTCCTTCTCCTCTGCAGCAAGTAATGGGAAGTTCCTGGTAAATTCCTCACTGTTCCTGATCCGGGTGATGATTCCAGGGAGGATCGCCACCAACTGTTCAGTGATCAGTGTTGCAAGTACCTCAACGGCTGGGTCCGTCCCTTGTGGAGGTAGAGGCGGTGATGGTTGTCTTCTTGGTGACATTCTAATCATAACCAGTAGAACATTGGTTAGTGCAATGATCGAATGCAGAAGACACAATGCAAGTAAATTCCAAATTCCTATGTTCTCTACATGCAGGGTCCCTAGGTTATAGTCTAGGTCAAACCGTTTAAATAAATGACCTATATTTCTCTATAACCATGGCTCTGATACCAATCTGTCACACCCCGAGCCGGCGGGGTAGGATCGGGTTTCCCCGACGGGCGGAAGGTTCCCGAGGCGCGATATCGAAATGATAATCGGATTGATCAGATTGTTCACATTGCACATGATATATAAATAAGAAACTTTGCTAAAATAAAATAGGATTACAGAGTTAAATTATATTAGTTAAGTTTACAATTTAACAATGTAGCCCACTATCACATCATCAGTTTTCAATCTTGTAGTTGCACAAGATAGTTAAACAAACTGTAAAATGATGCTTCAAAATATGCAGGTCCAAAAGCTAGGTCCTCTATCAGCTAACCTAGTCCAAAGAAATAACTCTTCAGTTGACCTGTTCGTCACCTGAGAAGTCATGGAAAAATAAAGTCAACACATGGTTGGTGAGTTCATATTGTTTAGTGTTTGAAAATGATTTGAAAATGTTTTGAAAATGATTTGAACCTTCTTTGGTAAAGACCCTAACCTCATTAACACCACATGTATCATCCAGATCGGTATGCTTATGTATAGGGCATACCCCTGAGTCGAGGCTACAACCCCGCCCAGACGCCATCCCACCACATACTAATCCGCATAGGACATTGTTGTTAATGATAATTAAGCATCTTTACCTATCACACACTCTTGTTCACAATGACTCAAATGTTTTCACAAAACCTTTGTTTAACCCACGGGTAACAACCTTAATCTCATTAACATCACATGTATCATCCAGATCGGTATGCTTATGTATAGGGCATACCCCTGAGTCGAGGCTACAACCCCGCCCAGACGCCATCCCACCACATACTAATCCGCATAGGACATTGTTGTTAATGATAATTAAGCATTTTACCCCTACCTTTAACCCAATGATTCGTCAATCCTTTGTTCCTGTAAATACCACAATTTGGAATCTATGTTGATTCCTTAAGTTCATCACAATAGTGATCAACCACAGAAATTGTATAAACAGTTTAATAAATGCTTAATTAAACAAATAAATAAACATTTAATAAAATCTAAGTCCTTATGATTGGGGCCTATGGTCATACTCGAGTAGACTAGTCTGTCAATCTAGGTACTTAGTAGTTAGGGAAACTGTAAATATCCTCAAACATACGACCTACAAGTCAAACGGTCTAGCTAGGACTTCTTGAAATGCAGGATTTTATGTTTCGTCAATGTTTTGGCGTATGCTATCTCTGATATTTCCCAGACTTTCCCTTAAAATGATTTAATGATCGTCTGATTCTGTCACAAGATGTACTTGATGTGTTGATCGTAGAATACAAGATTCATTGATCGGTTGTACACTTGATTCATTGTTCAACAAACACTTGGTTTGTAGAACATTGAATGTTGTCTTTGCAAAGATTGTTTTGTTTGATGTCTTGAAGTCCCACACTTGTTTTGTCAAAATGTTTGATTCGATCCCTTGAATTCACCCACTTGTTTTGTCAAAATGTTTGTTTTGATCCATTGAACTCACCCACTTGTTTTGTCAAAATGTTTGTTTTGATCCCCTTGAACTCACACCCTTGTTTTGTCAAAATGATTGATTTGATTTGTTTGAAATGTTTTGACTGGTTGAAAAGTTAAGTTTAACTTGATTATTCACTTAATAAATAAGTAAACCAGTTAATAACCTGCATAAAATCTTCCTAGACATGGTCTAGGATAACATTTATATATACATGTAAAACATATAAATTTAAAAGCATTAAAGTAAACAATTTAAGTAAACAGTTTACGCATGCTTCTCAGCCCCGCGTCTTAAAACAAAAATGTTAGAAAAGGGGCAATGAACTCACCTGTGTTGCCGTGCAATAAACCACAAAAGATATGCGCACTCTTTGATTGTTGCCTAAGTATCTTTAACACCTGAGTTATTTTAAAGAATTCGAATACGATAAGTACACACTGGAATTGTCGTATCTATGGTTTGGTTTCGATGTGCAACTACGTGTCCTATATTACTAGTGTGTTTTTAGAATTTCCTCTATCTAAGTTAAACTATTACCCATTAGTAACCCAGATCCCACATTAATCGTTAAGGTATTTAAATAAAACATTTCCAATTTATTACATTTTAAGTAAATCATTTATTTAGGAAAAATCGTTTAATTATATTGATAAAGTTTATACTTTAATTTCCTTTATGAAAAGCATAATTAATTTAAGAGAATGTAATTTGAACATGATGGGCTTATATTAAACCCATTGGGCCATTCTTGGGCCCTTTAATGAACTTTGATTTTCAAATGATCTCTTGTTTGCTTATAAGGTCATTAACCTAGATGGTGTAACTAACCATTTAGATTAATCATGTGTCTTTGAAATTCCCAATGGTTTAGGTGTTAACATTTTAGTTAAACCATAACCTTTAGGTTCTTGTTTCCCATTCCAAATGTATTCCTCTCATGATATTGACATCCTAGCTTAGGAAGACTCATTGGTGTTTAGCCAAATGAATGATCGTCTCCTACACTGATTTCATACCGTATATGTGCTAGAATTTCCCATGTTAAATCGATAGTTAATCCTAATATGGCTTCATTGAAATTTAGATTTCATGGGCCTCGTGTTAGACCTAACTTGCCATTATGACCCAATCGATTAACATTTAACTTATTCAAATGTACAACGGGTCAACCTTAGATATTAGGCCAAATTAAGTGGTATTGGGCCTAATCATAAGGTTATTGGGCCTTAGATAGTTATGTGGGCTAAATACTTTCTTTGGACCGGTGTGTTGATGTTGGGTCAACCTATTGGATTGGACTTTGTATATTATGGGCCCAAGATGTAAACCAAAAACTTGTTGTTTGGGCCGTATGTAATTGGACTATGGCTGGGCCGATTGGAAACCGCATGGGCCAAGTAAAATGGGCCGAGGATGGTGCTTGCCTACCCTAATTTGATCCACGTTCATTGCTGGGTTTTTAAACCAGCGAACCTTAGAGTTCGGTGAGCCAAGGTTCGGCCAAGGCCATGGGTTCGTTCACAGTGGGTTCCTAAGGTTCGTTGCCCAGCAGCTTTAACTAGAGTTTAAGGGTCCGGCTAACATGCACCGTGGTCAAGGGTTCGCATGCAATAAGCAGGGTTCGTTCCTAGGATATAGTTCGGCTAACACCATGTCATTTAGGGTTCGGCTGTGGTGACCAACGAACCAAGGTTCGTTCCTGATGCATGGGTTCGTGAGGGCTCGTCAACCAGGTGAAAGGTTCGTGGGGACCTGATGGTTCGTGTCTCAGCATAATGGTTCGCCAAGGTTCACCGGGGTGGAGGGTTCGGCTAGAGCTGCTTCGTCCCATCCAGTAGTCGCCGAACCTGCAACTTCATCCCCCATCTCCCTCATGGCTCGATCTGATTTCTATGCGGTTTACCTAGTGGGATCTACTGGCAAGATTTTCGAGGGTGTGCAGGTCGTGAACATGGTTCTAATCTTGTTAATCATACGTGGGTTGAACAACAACATAAAGAAGAATGAAAACCCTAGTTTCTATCACGTTTAAAGCTTCATACCTCGTTTTTCAGTGGCCAAAGCTTCCGATCTGTTGTACTCCCTCGTGGAGCTCGTTCCTAGCTACGCGTGGACACCAAGAACACCCGATTTCATCTCCAAACGAGTGAGATCTTGAAGATTGAAGATGATATTTTAGAGAGAGAGAGAGAAAACGGGAGAGTGAGCTAGAGAGAGAGTAGAATGTGTAAAAATGAAAGAAAGGTGTTCTTTCAACGTTTATATACCCCGAGGGTATTCGGGTTCGTTTCGGTTGCTCGGTTTTCGTCTCCGACGCGTTTCCGGATCGTAACGCGTGTAATTACGAAATTTAAATAAAAGGTTATATTTTATGTGTTGGAGAAGTGGTTATTTCTAGTAATGACGATAAATAATATTTTCCTAATTTATTTATCGAAACTCGTAAACATTACGCGTTTTATTAATTATTCGCGTGTTATGGTTTACGCGTATAAATTTAAAATAGTTTTGCTTTAATTTATTTATGATGAGTTTCAAAATTGTAAAACAGGAAATATTTTATTTCCTTATATTTATTATCGATCGAGTCGTCTTTCGTTTCGTCAGAAAACGTCACTTACGCGCGTCTTCGTACAGAGCGCTAACTGTACGAACACGATCGTACGTTTCACTTTCTGATTTTGTTGTCTAATTTACAATCATCGTTTCAGATCATTAAACTGTCAGATCCATTCGTACAGATCGTCACCTATACGAACAGTCCGTCGGTTTAACATTCCGTAACAACAACTGTTATTGTATTGTTTTGATTAGCCTCGCATACGTGCTATCCTAATAGATCCTAACAAATAAACACATGATGGTTCAGTGTTGCCAGATAATTATCTGACTCAAGAACCATTGTTCTGTACTTAGTTTCTGCTAAATGTTTATGAGTCTGCTGTTTGATAACATGAAATGACTTTGACTATCAATATGAACATGAAATAGAATGGAATATGTATAGTTGGTGTCTGTTTACTGTTCATGCTACTGTTGCGATCACTGTTCCGGCACCGATTTCGGCACTGTTGTTACACCCACGGACCGCGAACGGTAAAGATAGTATCAGGGTAATTGTTGACAGATTGACCAAGTCGGCTCATTTCTTGCCGATACGCGAAACTTACCCGGTGCGGAAGTTAGCTCGTATCTACATTGATGAGATCATTAGCCGACATGGCATTCCCTTAAGCATAATATCGGACCGTGATGCTCGATTCACGGCACGATTTTGGGAATCACTTCATGAAGCCTTTGGAACAAGACTGGATCTTAGCACTGCTTATCATCCTCAAACGGATGGTCAAACGGAGCGAACGATTCAAACATTGGAAGACATGTTGAGAGCTTGTGTCATCGATTTCGGTGGCAATTGGGATGGCCATCTACCATTAGTTGAGTTCTCGTATAACAACAGTTATCACGCGAGCATTGGTATGGCGCCGTTCGAAGCTCTTTATGGCAGGAAATGTCGGTCACCTATTTGTTGGACCGAAGTCGGCGATTCGCAGATCACTGGTCCTGAGATTATTCAGGAAACGACCGACAAGATCCGCCAGATCCGTGACAATCTGTTAGCTGCTCGCAGTCGACAGAAAAGCTACGCGGATAAACGAAGAAAACCTTTAGAGTTTGAAGTGGGAGATATGGTATTACTTAAAGTGTCGCCTTGGAAGGGCGTTGTGCGATTCGGGAAGAAAGGAAAGCTTGCTCCACGTTATGTTGGCCCTTTTAAGATCCTTGAACGGATCGGGAAGGTTGCTTACAAATTAGAACTTCCTCCTGAACTTAGTAATGTCCACCCGACGTTTCACGTGTCCAATCTGAGAAAGTGCTTAGCTGATCAGGATCTTCAGGTACCACTCGATGACATTCGCATCGATGATACCATGCACTTTGTTGAAAAACCAGTGGAAATAATGGATCGTGAGGTTAAACAGCTCAAACGCAGTAGAATTCCAATTGTCAAAGTACGTTGGGAATCGAAGCGGGGTCCAGAATTCACATGGGAGCGGGAAGATCAGATGAAGCTTAAGTACCCACATTTATTTACCACGGTCACTCCAAGTTGAATTTCGGGACGAAATTCCTTTAACTAGGGGAGACTGTAACATCACTGTACTTTCGGTTGTCCGTACATCCGTACATCCGTACGATTGTACTGTACGACCGGAGATTTATGAATATTATTGATTATGATATTATTGTTTGACCATGCTGATATTGTCACTGTTACTGGTATGCATGATTTTATAATATATTATACGCGTAAACCTTGGGAAGTTTAGTTGAAATTTAACTGAACAGACCCATAGAGTTTATCGCAGTGTTATTACTGATGATTATGGATTATTGGTTTGAGAATGGTTTTGGGATGGAACTGGGAGTTTGTTATGGTCTGGTTACTAAACATAGTTAAGGACACATGGTCATGGTTTATCGAAATAGCGGTGGGACGGTGTAGGGGAGGTTGCGATCTACCTCTGCATATGCCCTATACATATGCATATTTCGGTCTATCATGGATGTGTCAGTGACTAGGGTTTAGTGGGCTTTGGTTTGGGAAATGATAATATTAAAGTAATAAATGTTGGGAATTAATTACGCGAAGTGAGGTTACGAACATTACTTAAACGTGAATATTAATTCAGAAATGTTAACTTAATAAATGTATTCGCGTGGGTGACGAATCACACGAATATAATTATTAAGGATAATATACTGAAACGATATTCCATAAATAATAAATCAATCGAAATACGATACGAGCGTTGGATTCGCAAAGGTGACGATCTTTACGAATACGTACGCAAGTAACGCGTTTCGACGAGATAATTAAATAATATCTCACGATATAAAATTAATAAATAAAAACTTAAAACGTTTATTAGGAATCACAACCTAAAATGTTTTCGAATAAATTAAATTATTTAGATAATTATTTAACGAAAATGAAACGGTATTTATTTTACGAAACAATTTGTTTAAACTTATTTTAATTATGCAAAAACTAATTTATTTAAAACGGGTTATTGTTTTAAATATGTTACGTTAAAAACCGAACATTTCATTATTTTATCGCGATAAAGACGAGACCGAACGCGCGGGAACGGGATGGGATTAAATGGTGGAAGACTCCACCATTTCCCCACATTCTCCCAACTCTCTTTCTCTCTCTAGAAACACACACATAGTTTCCTCTACCTTCTCTCTAGCCTCTTCCACTCGTTTCTTGACGGATTCACGAGAGCCCGGCATCTACGCGTTCGTGAGATCAAGAGGAACAAGAACGTATCAAGAAATCCAACGTTTACCGACCGAATCAAGGTAAATCTAGATGTTTAATTTCGGTTTTGTTGATTGATGGTGATTCTCAAACTTATTGTAGCTAAAATCGTTTTAATCATGCTTAAAACCCTAAAACGAGTTAATAGAATTGTATAGAAACTAGATATGTTCTTGAATCGACAGAAGCTAGAAAATGGTGATGATGATATGACAGGTTCGTGCACCATCAAAGTGCCGAACCCTGCACAAGGGAGCCGAACCCTTCTAGGCCGCCATCAGCGAACCATCTGCAGCAGCAAACCCTAGGAGCCGAACCTTCATTTGGCCGAACTATGCTGTAGAGGCCACGAACCCTGGTTCCCACCGAACCATGGACTACGAACCTTTCTAAACACGCGAACCCTTAGAACCGAACCTGCAAACCTACGAACCTTTGGCATGAACGAACCCTCTACCTGTTATGCGAACCATAGGCCTAGGCGAAGCTGAAAACCAGCGAACCTCCCTTGCTGTGGTCGAGCCTAGCCCTTCACGAACCTTACTACTTCTCTTGGCCGAACCCTTGGACGAACTATGTAGCCGAACCCTAGGGTGGGCCGAACCCAAGGGTTTGGACCCTAGGTTCGCTGCCCCATTGGCTAGAAAGCTTAAAAACTTGAATAATGGGTACTAGGAGGAACTAGATCACATATAGATATACATATATACATGTCATGCATGCATGGGAAGTTGGTTTGAGTTGCCACCTTTTTCTAATAACTATAAATATTGAATTATGAGATGACTACATAAATTAAACATTTTAAGTAAATAACTTAACTATCTTTTATTTAAATTCAAGTTAGGTTTTAATCAATTGAAGCATTGTTTGGCACTTAAATTAATCAAGCATGCATGTTGGTTGGGTACTGATAAAGATAGGGCATATGAGTTAACACACGTAACCATGATGAGTATAGACAATAGTTTCTAATTAGATAGTTTCATCTGATTAGTGAAACCTCTAGGTCTGAAACATGTTGTTTCTGATTAACTATTAAGAATTTAGGGTTATATCTGGACTTGGATTAAATATACCAAGTTAATATAACAACTTACAAATAAAATTGAAAACCTATGACTATTCAATTACAATGAAACGCATACGCTTATGAGCACAATGATTACAGATCTCTGAGTTGATTTGAGTTGAGTTACATACGTGAGCGCGCATTATAAGAGAACACTGATTCTAAGGACTTCAGGTGAGTTCTCATAACCTCCCTTTCTTTAAACGGTTTTAGTTTTAAAACTCGGAGGTGAAACATGTATACCGGTTTAAATATTATTTTGATAACACAAGGAAAATACCTGTTTATCATTATGATATTCACTATTATGAATTATCATTATTATGGATTATCACTGATTATTATAAATCCGTGTAAACATTGTTATTGACTTCGGTGAATAACAAAGATTACATGTATTGTCTCATACTCCGTGAAATCATTACTTTTAACTTCGGTTATTTGTTCTGACTTCATGTATTGTCACGTGGAGGGTTTCCACATCCGTGAAGTATTGCTCTTGACTTCGGTTAATTGCTTTGACTTCATGTATTGTCACGTGGTTAGCGACCACTCCATGATTCATGTATCTAACTTATGTTAAATATATAAGGAATCATGTATAGTCACGAACATTGATTGAGAATATGATTGATTGAGTTTGGTTGATTTGTTGTGGATTGATTATCTATGTTTGATTATGATTATTTGAGATCGATATTAACTGATTGATTATGTGATTATGTGATTGTGTATGTGTTTGGTTGTTGAATGGTTGGATGTGTGTTGGATTATCTCATACAGGTATTCATATGGAATTTCTCATGAAAATCATAAGTTTTATAATCGTTTTAAACAAAGTATTTTACAAAACTATTTTAAACTTAAACTTTTAAATTCATTTTTACCAAAACATTTTTAAAATATAAAGACTTATGATTACTCACCAACTACTTTTGTAGTTGACACTTGATTTCTTACATGTTTCAGGTGATGGAGACAAGTAGGATGAAGAGGATGATCTCTTCTATTTTGGACATCATCATCATATAGGATTCTTGGACTTAGTTAATTAACTAAATTTATGGCGATTAGAGTTTAGTTAGTTTAACTAAATCTTTTGTGTATTTGATGTATTTGATTCATGATGAACATGATTTTGTGTAATTATTGTGGTTGATTAAATGATATATGATGATTTGATTTAGATGCCCATGAGCTTTTGAACAATCTACACATCCCTCGTGGCATCCCGATGATTCCGCCGTCGGTCGGGGTGTTACAACTGTAATCCTCATGAAGAATACATACTATTCCTATTGAGTTATTTAATTAATTCTAAGGAAAATTATAACTGTTAAGTCTTTGGGAATAATTGCTAGTTAATTCTAAGCGAATAGATCTGTTATACCTATAAGAACAAGTGTGATATATCTATTGGATTTCTATGAGTTGAAGGTTATGGGTTGAGAACTATCAGAACTCTTTTGATTTTTAGTCAGCCTATTCCAATTCTATCATTTCTGACACGGGTGATAACAGTATGACAGTGTCTGCTAATTATCTCACCACTTCTACTCTGTGCACAGGTAAATTGAGTGACTGACCTCACTCAAGTCACAGGCTGGTGGCAGATAGTTGTGAGGCCTCGGGAAAACTAATGGATGGAAATGAATTAAGCACATTGTGGTTTGCCTTAGTGGTGGTTGCAATGTGGTCAATTCAATTCCATAGATCAATTGGAATATGACTACGTGTCAGACTTGCTCTCACTTCCTAAACAGATGTGAGTAATAGTAAGTCAAATAGTATACCACCCCTAATAACTGTGGTAATACCATCATTAATATCTATGGTAATCCACCATTTATAACTGTGGAGAATTGTACTACTCAAAAACCTATTGTGTTATGTTAATATCATGATAATGTAATGGTTTGTCATATTGGAGATTTTGATTGTGATTAAGCCTATGGGTGATGAAATGGATATCTATAGCTACAATACAGGTGGTATTGAGTTCTGTCAAGTGTGTGGTGGGATGCCGGCTGGGGCTTGTCCACTACGTATGCCCTATATATAAGCATGCTTGACTGGACAATATCCTATTAATAGGTGTATCTATAGAGAGGACATGGGGATGAGTTAATTCCAAATGAAAATAACTGTGACTTGTGCATTACAAGATGTTGTGTAAACAACTTTGAAAGTTTTTAAATAACTTAACTTATGAACTCACCAACCTAGTGTTGACTTTGTTTAAATGCATGTTTTTCTCAGGTGACGAACAGGTCTAGTTACCAAGCATCAGGATTAAGCTAGGGGACTTTAGAGGAAACCTAGCTTACTTTTGTGATGTGCATATTTTGGATGACATAACTTTGAATCATCTTTTGTAAATCTTGTGCAGATACAAGATAGAAAACTCCATGATTCTTTTGGTAGATTTACATAGTTAAATTATGAACATGTACTGTGTAATTTAACTTTATAATTATGTATCAATGTCACGTTAGCATTTCTCATTATATATCATGTGCCATGTAAACAATCTGATTACTATGATTATCACTACGGGAAAGTCAATCTAGTCCCCCGGCTCGGGGTGTGACATAGAGTCTATAGTAGGACATTCCTGGTTAACAATTCTTTGGTCCAACAATTGGTATCAAAGCCTTGTTATTCAGTTCTTGGTTTAACTATCAAGTCTAAAAATCAGAGCTCTTCTTGATATCCAATTGTTTAGGCTCTTCTTTAAAAACTGTTTTACTTTATTCCTATGCATCAATCCTTTTCACTCTACTGTAGGTGTTTGGTTTTGAACTTAACTGATTATTCAAAACCATTCCAGTAAACCTAGAGATATCAGTCATCTGTTGATTTTCTCTTATTGTTTCATAACCATTATGGTAGAAAAGTTCAATCTAGATCCTCATAACACTGGTTCTACTACAAAAGCCCCCTATACTGGTTAGACGTCAGCATAACATACGGCAGAGGAGGATGATACATTTCTTTTCCAACAACCATACTGGTTATTGGATATCAGTTATGTTCGGACCACATAAACCTATGGTCTTGGACACAGAAATTAGCGAATCAATTACAAAAGAGCCTCGTAACTATACTGAGGAAGATTACCAGAAACTAGAGCTTGATGCCAAAGCTCATGCCCAGTTAGCAATGGCACTCCCTAATGAGATCTATTCAGGTCTCCTTCACCATGAATCTGCAAAAGATTTACGGGATGCCTTAAAAGAACAGTTTGGTGGAACTGATTGGCTAATACTCAAGAGATATTAGCTCAACAATACGAAACCTTTTCTCAACTTAATAATGAGTCACTGACTCAACAATTTGAAAGGTTCACTTCTCTTCTAAGTGAACAAAAATTGACGGATCAAGTATACCCTACTATTTCTATACTCAATCGTTTTCTAAGATCTCTCCATGACAAATGGGAAACTTATTCCTTTGTCATGAGATCTTCTGCAGACTTTAGCAATCTTACGCTTACCCAACTTCATGGTAAGTTACTCACCTTTAAACGTGAGATTGACCAGAAAAGGAAATTAATAAAGTATGGTAAATCAACTGAGGAGTATGTCCAAGGAAACACGGCTCTCCTCAGCCATGTTCATAACTCGAAAAATATTGATCAGAGTTATTATGAACATATTGATATTACTACAGGCATCACAACCTATTTATCCTCATGTGATGATCCTGCTCTTATTCCTGACAACTTGTGCTTTATCATGGGTGATCTCCATCATATTCCTAGTGGTGATTTGGAAGATATGGATATTCAAACTCAACTTGCCCTTTTGAGCATTAGAACTAATAAGTTCTAGAAAATGACATGAAGAAAATTTCCTGGTATCCATGGTAAAACCAAGATCGGTCTAAATAAATCAAAGTTCAGTGAAAAACTTCTCTCCGAAGCTCAACCAGCCAAAAGGGCTCAAGATGAGTCTGAGTAAAGAAAGCTGAAGGCCTTGAAACTAAAGAATCAAGAGTCACTTCTTAAAGTTGCCCTGGATCAGTAGTTTGAGACTGCATCTGCAAAGGCCATCCTGGAACAAAAGCTAAATGAAATAGCTTCTCAAGTGGAGACGGTAGCATCTGGGTGATCAATAAACCCAAACCCAAGCCAACCAAACCAGCTCCTACAATACCAGTGAAAGCTTTAGCTGGGGCTAGGGGTTCTTATTCTTCTGCCCCATCCACCCAACACAAACCGTCTCAAGCTAAGCCTGCCTAATCAAAGCCCAATCTAACCTCTTCCTCTCCTATACATTCTTCCAAACCAACTTCCCTTGCCAAGCCTACACCTTCCTCACCTACAAACACTACCAGAGAAGCCTTACCCACTTTATCTCCCAAATCTGCTTCTCAAACCCTCTTGGACTTATCCAGAAAAACCTCACCCGCTCATACCCTTTTGGACTCATCCAAAATTGGTCAAAAATCCAGACCTATTATCACTTGCTCCTTCACAAGAAAACAAAAGAGTGTAGCCAGAAAGTATAAAACCCCCACAGCCAAACCCAAGAAGCAGCTAAACCCCATACCAGAGTCAAACACGGACTCAAATAATAATCATCCTATCTAATCTCTAATGCCAAGAAAAAGAAGGCTTAGATTGGCTAATGATGATGAGTCTGATTTCAATCCACCCAAAACTACCAAAGTTCCCTCTCCATTAAAACCAGTTGAGGCTGCAGCTAAGAAATCTCAAACCTCTCCTCAAAGAGAATCCTACTCCCCAAAGAGGCACATTCCCTTAGCGAAAGAACTTCAAAGTCAAATAAATGAAGAGGATGAAAGGGATAAGAAGATGTTGGGTCTATAAAAGTCAAGACCAACGGTTAATTTGGATAGATGTAATGCAAAAAATAAGTATTATTGTTAGTACCCTGATAGCAACAAGCTTCAGTTTTTAAATTGAAGACTGAAGATTGATGTTGTTTCAAGAATGAAGATTGTTATGTTTATTGTTTTTGTCTTTGTTCTCAATATAGTTTATATTTTATGTTTGTCTGTTTTGCTTTTGTTTTGTTTTTGAATAGATGTAAAATTGTTTAAGTATAGATTTTGTCGATACTAATAGTGTCGATAGTAGTTGTATCGATACTAATAGTATCGAAGGCATTTTTACCGATACTATTAGTATTGACAATGATGTTGTCGATATTATCAATGTCGATGAATTTTTCTATAAATAGCTAAGTTCTATTTGAACTTAGTATTGATTGAGTAGAATTCTAGATACTGAAATTTGTAATTTTCTCTGATTATATGTACTGAATTCCAAGATATTAATACAAGAAAAGATCTTTGATTCAATTCTATTTTTCTAATATTTCTTTCTACTTGTTCAAACATGATATGATGGATTCCGCACATTATGTTGTGTTATACCAAATCATTAGATCCTAACCATGGACTTTTAAGTGGTATCAGAGCAATAGTGCTCGGTTGTGATCTTGGTTAAACAAGTTTTTGAAGATTTTTGAGATCCTTGGTGATTTTCACGTTATTAGAAGACTTCTTGATGATAATTCAATCAATTTTATTATCAAAATATGATTATTCTTTGAAGATTAGTTGTTGAACTTGAAATTGTATCAAAAATCGGAATTTTTGAATTCAACAGTGTTAGTATCGACAAAAACGGTTTCTGGAGTGTTTTCCATCGATATTATTAGTATCGATATTCTTAATATCGATATTACTAATATCGACACAACTTTTATCGATACTAATAGTATCAAAGCTTAGTATCGTCGATATTGATAGTATCGACAGAGTGACTTCTGAATTTTTCTAAGTACAACAAACTATCTTCAAACGGGTAATATTTCTTCATTATCTGCTTTGTTATCTGATAATGACGCTGGTATAATGACTAAACCACGAAAACTGGTTTCTTTGAGTGAGTACTCATCTTGGAGTGCTAGATTTGAATCATTTATGTCCATAGTCAATCCAAGTCTGATGATACCATTAATTGAAGGATATGAGCAACAACAGCTCAATGTGGTTTATAAAAATGTCTCACTGTTAACTTAGGATGAAAAGAAGCTTTATGATTTGGAAAAGAAAGCCTATGCTTTGCTCACTATGGCACTTCCTAAAGAGATTTTTCAATCTTTTAAATCACACAAAAGATCTAAGGCAATGTGGGATGCTTTAGCAAAAAGATGTGACAGAAGTGATCAACTCAAAAGAGTAAGAGAACACTGCTAAAGAAACAGCTTGAAGTTTTCAAATGCTTAGACAATGAGACTTTTGAAGAATTGGTGACAAGATACACATTATTATTGAGTAAGCTTAGCAATTTGGATTATGAGGTCTCTTTGGAAGAGCATAATGATAAACTTTTAGATGCACTTCCATCCTCATTGGAAACATATGTTATGATCATAAGAGAGAATACTTATGTAGAGATTACAGAACTTGATGTTCTAATTTCTAAACTTCAATCTTTTGATCTGGATATGCAAAAGAGAAAGACTGTAAATAAATTTTCAACTCAAAATCCAAGATTATATATGAAGCCTATTGTAGCTCCTGCAACTTCTTCAAATTCAGTTGCTTTTCTTTCAAGTACTGAAGATGGTGACATATCTGATGTCGTTGACGATACAACAGAAGTATGTTTTACTTCTGCATCTAGCAAAGAGAAAACATCAGGAAGTAGATCCATGCAAACGAATGTGAAGACATCTCAAGAGCATTTAGCATTTTTTTATGCAATTTGTGAATGCATATGATTCGCTGGTAGTAGATGATGCTCAGAGGTTGACATATGAGGATAAGGATCAATTGGATCAAGATGATTAAGAAGAAATGGATATTCAGTGGCAGATGGCTATGTTAACCAGAAGAGCTAGGAGGTTTCTTCAAAGGACTGGGAGAACTAAGATTTCAGGAAATTCAAAGAAAAAGCTTGGTTTTTCTAAACAAAAGGTGAAATGTTACAATTGGGGAAATTTAGGACATTTTTCTAGAGAGTATTAAATGCCAATGAGAAACAATTCAAGATTTGAATCTAGTTCTAAACCTGAAACGTTTGATCCTAGAAAAGGAGTTCCAACTATTTCTTCATCTGCACCTTCTACAAGTGCAAAGTCAATTCCTCCAGCTAAAGATAAAGCTTTGCTTGTTGAAGAAGAATGTGGTACTGATTGGTCATCGTATGCTGAGGAGGTTCAAGTAAATGATGAATCACATGTTACTTTCATGGCTCAAACGATTTTAAAAAAGGTTGAATTATCATCAGGAAGGAATCTTAATCTGAAACCAAATTGTTTAAAATGTTGTTCTTATTCAGCAAAACTTGATATGGTTGCTAAGCACAATCAATCATTGATTGATGATGTTAACTGTTTAAAAGATAATGTTAAACAATATCTAGCCAATGAAACAAAATACAAAAATAAACTTGAAGAATATAGTGCTGATATTAAAACCTTGACTTTGCAGTTGGCGGATAAACATGACATTATCAATCATATGATTGATCAATTGAACGATAGAACAAAGAAATGTAAATCAATTGAGTGTTTGTCTAATGCTCAAGTGATTTTTGATAACATTGTGGCTAATCATGTTAGTTATCCAGGTACCCAAGGGATTGGTTATAAGAGTGTTCATCCTCTTATTAATCATCTTTATGGGTCACTTCCTGAAGAGCCAAATGTTATTCCATATGTTGCTAATTCTTCTAAGAATTTAGATATGATTGAAAATGATTTAACTAATTTGTCTAGTTCTGTCAGTTTTAAATGTACAGGAACAATAATAGAGGATTTAGGGATCAAACAAGAAGTTTGTGATGATGATGAAGATGTTAATAGAGATGTGTCTGGTTTAAATTTTGATGTTAAAAGGAAATTTGATGTATCAAATGTGTTTAATAATAACAATGTTTCTGAGTTTTTCATAATTGAATATGTTGACATTAGTAATGAAACTGTTGAAAAGGAATATGATATTCCTAGAGACAGATGTCTTTTTGCTGAACCAGACAACATTATCTATTATACTTTTAAAGGAAAGGTTGATGATTCTCATCCTTTGAGTTTGATTAATCTAGTTCTGATTGATACTGTTTTTAAGAATCCTAATTCAAAGATTTTTCAAAATCCAGAACGGGTATGTGAAAAGGATTGGGTAACAAAAGGAAAACATAATTTTGTTAAGAAACAAACTAATCAAAATGATCTTGACAAATTATTATGTCAATCAAATGTTGTTTTCTTCAACAATAAGAGTAAAATATCTTCATCACAAACTTCTTCTTTACAAGCATTACCTTCAGTAAACTGGGATGTTAATAGTGATAGATCTGTTGAGTCTAAGATGTCTGGCAGCAATGGATCTTTAGCTTCACTTTCACAAGTGTCTAGTTCAAGGTCTAATATTCAGAAAGTTAGGCTACCAAGGAATGATAGTTCTTCACATGTTGTTCAATCTCAGAATAGTAGGAAGATAATGCCTACTAAGCCAATTAATTTGATTAATTTTATCACAACAGTATTCACTGCACATAATTCAGCATCAACACATAATTTGCAACTAGTGAACTCTGTTCATTCTTTTCCTCTAGAAGAAAAGAAAGTTGTTAAACAACCTGTCAAAAACATTTTTCGAAATCAAAATTAAAAATGGTGTTGAGTCAAAATTTGTTCCAAATAAAATTGTTAATTCACCTAAACAAATTGTCTATCATCAAAATAAAACTATTCCTTACAAACCTATTCCTAATAGAGTATGGACTGTTAAGGCAAAAGTTTCCATTGGTGAAATTCAAGATGTTTCTTCCATCCATGTTAAAAGTCATATGACTAAGACATGGATTCCAGTTTCTAATTGATTTATGTTTATGTGTGCAGGACTCATTATCAAATACTTCAACGGGTACATGGTACATTGATAGTGGTTGTTCTTGACACATGACTGGAAATTTGGATCTTTTGTCAAACATCAAGCGTACTATTGGAGGATTTGTAAAATTTGCTGGAAATACTGGTGGATATATCACAAAAGAGGGAGTGTTATCAAATGACAGAATAAGTTTTGAACATGTCAGTTTTGTGGAACAGCTCAAACACAATTTGTTGAGTGTTTCACAAGTATGTGATAAACATTATTCTGTTAATTTTAATAAGAATGTGTGTTACATATTGAAGCCTGGAGTGATGATACATGATGATTTGATTGTAGTAACTGCTCTAAGAGACAATAATACATATCAGCTAGATATGTCTTCTGCTACTTCATCTTCTCAACTTACTTGTTTCTTTTCAAAGGCTACTAAAAAAGATTCAATTTCATGGCATCGACGAATGGGACATGTTCATTTATGCAAAATTAATTTTCCGATTCGAAATGGATTAGTTGAAGGTGTTCCATCTCAGTCTTTTGTGCTGACTGATCATTGTATTTCTTGTCAAAAGAGAAAACAACGTAGGCAATCACATAAGCCTAAAGTTGACAATTCTATTAACACTCCTCTAACTATGTTACATATTGATCTTTTTGGGCCAGTATCAGTTAAGAGTGTTAGTGGACGATCTTTTTCATTAGTAGTTACTAATGATTTTTCAAGATTTTCTTGGTTTTCTCTTTAGCTGCTAAATCAAAAACTCCAAAAATTTTGAAGAATCTAATTGTCAAGATTGAAAATGACTTTTCTGCACATGTGAAGTTTTTGAGAAATGATAATGGTACTGAATTTAAAAACCATAATCTGGAGTTGTTCTGCATTCAGAAGAGCATTTTTCATCAATTTAGTGCTCCTTATACCCCTCAACAAAATGGTGTTGCTGAACGGAAGAATCGTACTTTAATAGAAACGGCAAGAACTATGCTTGTTGATTCTCATCTTCCGATCACTTTTTTGGCTAAAGCGGTTAATACAGCTTGTTATACATTAAACCGTGTTTTGACTGTCAAGAAGCATGGCAAGACCTTATATCAATTACTTAAAAGTAGAAAGCCTAATATTTCCTATTTGGAACCTTTTGGAGCTACTTGTACTTATTTGAAGATGACTTCTCCAAAATTTGACCCTAAGGCTGTGGAAGGGATATTTTTGGGATATTCAGCTAACTCCTTGAACAAAAGAGTTCTTAATTTGGCTACAAGGGTGATTGATGAAGCATATGAAGTCACTGTATGTAGATTCACTAACACCTTACCTGGAAAAGGTCCAGAATGGCTATTTGATTATGATTCAGTCTTTGATTGTTTTCATAACTTGTTTCCTTCATTTTCGAATGATCTTCTGAATATTTTAGTGATACTATTAACATTCATGGGTTTTTGTTTCCAAGATTCATTTGAATCTTCTGAAGGGAGTTATCCTATTTTTTTACTGATTTGTTTTCTTCTTCATTTGTACCTGAACAACATGAAAGTTCTGAATATTTGCATTCTAAAGATGAATTTCATGATTCAATTAATGATCCATCTGTTATTATTTAATCTGAAATTCAGGGGGGAGATTTTATCAGAAGAAGATACACATATTACAAATCTTGAAGAACAAATGGTTGTGGAGGAGATTGCAACTCATAGAGTTAATATAAATCATCCAATTAAAAACATCATTGATTTAAATTCTAGTGTCAAGACAAGGAGTCAGCTTGTTCAAGATGAAGGAGATGGGGTTTTATTATCAAGTATTCAAAAGACAATGAGTTCATGTTTATATTCATGCTTTATAAGTTAAATAGAGCCAAAGAATGGTAAAGATGCATTGAAGGAGTCTTTTTGGATAACAGCCATGGAAGAAGAACTGAGTCAATTTGAGAAACTTGGTGTTCGGAGGCTAGTAGATTTTCCTGAAGATGTCATTCCCATAGGTACCAGATGGATGTACAAATGTAAAAAGGGTGATAAGGGAATTATTATGAGGAACAAAGCTAGACTTGTTGTTCAAGGTTTTAATCAACAGGAGGGCATTGACTATGATGAAGTATATGCTCCTGTTGCACGAATTGAAGCTATTCGATTGTTCCTTGCATTTGCTAGTTTCAAAAAGTTCAAAGTCTTTCAATTAGATGTCAAGAGTGCCTTTTTATATGGTAATGTGATATGTTATTCAACCACTTGGGTTTGAATATCCGAATAATCCTACTATGTGTTATCGTCTGGATAAGGCTTTGTATGGATTACATCAAGCATCTAGGGCGTGGTATGAGACTTTGTCAACACATCTTTTGGATAATGGTTTTTCAAGAGGGAAGATTGATAGTACTTTGTTCATCTTGAAGAAAGATGATGACATTTTGATTGTTCAGATACAAGTGGATGACATTATTTTTGGAGCAACAAACGAACAATTATGCAAGGATTTTGAAAACGTCATGAAGAAGTTTGAGATGAGTGCTATGGGAGAATTAGCTTTCTTTCTGGGAATTCAAGTACATCAAAAGAAGGATGGCTTATTCATACATCAGAGTAAATTTGTACATGACATCTTGAACAAGTTCAAGATGAATGATTGTACATCAATTTCTACTCCTATCTGTACTCATCATAATTTAGGGAATGATGAGAATGGTATTGATGTTGATCAATATCTATATCGTTCAATGATTGGTTCCTTAATGTACTTAACTGCATCCCGACCTGACATCATGTTTGTAGTTTGTTTGTGTTCTAGATTTCAAGCAAAACCTAAAGATTCGCATATTAAGACTGTGAAACAAATTGTTTGCTATGTGAAGGGAAAACCAAGTCTTGGATTATGGTACCCTTATGATGATAGCATGGATTCTATAGCTTTTTCAGATTCTGACTATGGTGGCTGTAATCCTGACAAAAAGTCAACGACAGGAGGTTGTTAATTCTTTGGTAATAAACTGGTACCCTGGCAATGGAAGAAGCAACTTACTATAGCTATCTCTACATGTGAGGCTGAGTATGTTGCTGCTCCAAGTTGTTATTCACAAGTTGGAGATTACGGTTTAAAATATACAACTCCTATTTTTGTTGATAACACAGCTGCCATAGCCATTACTGAAAATCCTGTTTCACATAAAATAACAAAACACATTGATATTCATCATCATTTTATTTCAGATTGTGCAGAGAAAAAGTTAATCCAGCTTTTGAAAATTAATATTGTTGACAATATTGCAGACATTTTTAAAAAAGCTTTTAATTCAACTCGTTTCGCTTCTCTTGTAGAAGGTCTCGGGATGATCAATTTTGAATGAAAGATTTTGAAAAATAACACTTGAAAGTTTGTTTTTATTTTTAGTATTATTTTTGGTACTGAAAACTTTCACATTTTGTTATTTGTTAAAATTTTCAAATATTGAAAATTGTATCTAAATTTTATGAAAAATGGTAGAATTTTGACTTATTTGATTTAATGTTTTTAAATGATTAATATTTTAATTTGTTAACATTTTGGCATATGAATTTAATTATATTTATTTGATGTATTCAAGCATAGAAGTAATATTTAATTGGATTGAATGATTGAATTTGAATTTAAGAAACACTTAAATACTTTACTTTCAATGATACTAGGTAAAAATTTTCAATGAATTAATGAGTTCTCTAACTTAAAATTGATTTGCACCAACTGAGTTTCAATAAAAATGGATTGAGAGTAGATTCATATATACACATATTATGCCATCAATGATCTTTTAATACACATACTGAATTTCCTTTGCTATATGTCAATATAGATCTGGAAATTCATAGCATTCATTTATTAATATGCATAGTGACTCTTTGTTGTGTGTTTTACACAGACATGTTCTCACTAGTGCATACCATTAAATTATTGATCTATTAAGATTGATCAAAATAAAAATTTCATTCCATTAATTTATTGCATATGTGAAAAGATCAATGGCAGTATATATTTTATCCTCAATAAATTCTGAGGTTGAATAGGTTAATATCTAATTAAGTATGAGACTCATTTATATTCATTAATTAAAATTTTTAATAATAATGCTTGGTATCAAATTTAAGTTGTAGTATTTTGAGTTTATCTGAATAATCAAATTTTTAATTGTTCATAATTTGATTATATTACTTATATGTTTGGCTCAGTATGTCACCAACATACTTGGTTTGATGAATAAAGATTCCTTCCTCAGTTTGATCTACCTGCAATCCAAGAAAGAACTTCATCTCTCCCATAGAACTCGTCTTTCATTACATTCTCAAACTCTTTGCACAAAATATCATTTGTGGATCCAAAAATGATATCATCCACATAAACTTGTACCAAAAGCAAATCTCCATCTTTTTCTCTAATGAACAACATACAGTCAATGGCACCTCTTCTGAACCCGTTGTTCAGAAGGTGAATAGAAAGTGTCTCGTACCAGGCTCGTGGAGCTTGATCACGATGCCTTGCCCATACAATGCCTTGTCTAACTTGTAAACTTGATCACGATGCAATGGATCTTCAAACCCAGGAGGTTGGAGGGCATACACGGTTTCGTTGATCACACCATGAAGAAAAGCACTCTTGACATCCATTTGATAGATTTTGAACTTTTTTGTATGATGCATATGGCAAGAAAATTTGGATTGCTTCAAGACGAGCAACCGGTGCGAACACTTCATTGTAGTCAATTGCTTCAATATGTCTGAACCATTGCACAACCAGACGTGTTTTTTTGTGCACTACGATTCCTTGATCGTCTCATTTACAGCGAAGAATCCATCGAGTGCCAATCACCTTTGCACCCTTTGATTGGTCAACTAGTTGCCATTCTTGAACTGGGGCAGTTCTTTTGGTATCGCATCAACCTACGATTCTTCCTTTAATGCTTCTGACGCGGTTTTGGGTTCAATCTATGAGATGAAACATGAATGAGCACAAAAATTTACGTCCCCAGACTCAAGAATGTCAACAAACCCTCCTGAAATCAACTGCCTATGAGTTTTGACTCCATTAGTCAATTCTCCAATGATGTTTTCTTAAGGATGAATGTTATTGATTCTGCCAACTGGATAAGCAATAACAACAACATGAGGATGTAGATTGTTAATAAGATCCTCAAGAGCATGAATTATATTTTCAACAGCTTGGTTGACAACATCTGGCTGAGAGTCATGGTCATCTAAATCCGAAGTGTCATCATTTGTCAGCAAGTGAGTTGGAACACTAGATTGATCTGAAGAAGATGTAGTTGAAGCTTTCTCAGTTGCTTTGAATATAAAACATGAAGCTGAAGAAGATGTAGTTGAAACTGTGGCCATGTTAAGAACATACAAATCCGGTTTCTATAGAGCTGACATCAGAATCCAGTCTTCAGGATTGATGATGTCTCTTTCGAGAATATAACATTTTGCATCATCAAACAACACTCTATACTTCTTGTCACATATCTGTGACACAGAAAGAAGATTATTCTCAAGTTGTTTCACATATTTCACTTTGCCAAAAGAAACTTAACCATTTGATAGAATGCATTCACGAGTAATAAATCCACCTTTGTCACCAGCGAAAGTCACATATCCTCCTCTGATTGAATTGACATTTGAAAGAAGAGATATATCACCAGTCATGTGCCTGAATGCCCCACTATTAACAATCCAAGTGTTGTTAAAGAGCAGCATTTGGAGCAACATGCACAACCACAAACAATTAGTTGAGATTAGGAACCCAAGCCTTTAAGGTCTTGGGTTGACCTAATGAATCAAGGATTGTCATTTCAATCCACTGTCCTTTTGAAGTCATCTTTGCTGGAAGGTTTGGAGCCTTAATATCTTTAAGTCTAGAAGTCTCATAGGACTTTACCTTCCAGGTAGTGTTTTTGTTAAGAGAATGTTTCAGATAAACTGAAGATGACTTTGATGGCTGGACAGAAACAATTTTGGGTGTATCACGATCCACGATTACTCTTTTACCCTTATCCTGAATTTTAGGTGAGGTTGAATGTCTAGGTTTGAATGGGGCAGATGCCTGACTGATTTGATTTTTTTTTTCAGGAGACATACTGGTTTTTCTATATGGTGCATGTTGTTGTCTAATCACACGAGGGCAATGTTAATGTGCCCTAATATATCACACTCAAAACATGTTCTCTTGTTATCATCTCTTGAAGAAAAATGTTTAGCGAAATTAGTTTTTGAAACCTGTTGCTTATACGTCTGTTTATCGTGATTAAAAACAGTGGGTTTCTTTAATTAACTTGATTGAATTTTTTCAGCCCCTAATCCCAGCCTTTTCATGCTGTTAAAAGCAAGACTATCCAACTTTTTAGACAATTTTTCTTCACCATTCTGTGAAGCCCTCACAAATATAATACCTTTAAATGTTTTAGAAATGGAAGGTGTGGTCTCTGATTTTGAGGGCACATTGTCGATTTTCTTCACATAAGGAGTGTGACTGACTATCAAGGGTAGCATCACTAAAGGATGTAAGTAAATCGTCCTTAGAATCAGAAACCCAGTCCTCAACAATACCCTCCACAAACGATGGTTCGGATGATATAATGACTCACAGCTTAAGTTAAGTCCAATTGGGTCTCTACTACCAATGGTGCTTTGACTTGAAAATTTTTGATGTCATTATCATTTGGAGAGTTTACAAAACAGTTTAGTCACACTCAGCGATCGCCAACTTCTTCTTTGTCTCATTGATGATGTTGAGATAAGAATTGATGGCATCTTGCTTATTCAGCACAGTGATCTCAATCTCATGTAACTGCTTGTTTAAGGTCTCAATTTTAGTTGTGAAATCTTTTTCATTTGATTTTAAAACTTGATTTGCTTCAATACATTGATTAAGATCACTAACAAGAGCAGCATTGTGCTCTTGATATGCCAGGACCTTACTTTCAAGGTCAATACATTTAAAACATCTATAGAATCAACCGATGTTGTAGAATCAACGTGGAATCAAGAAACGATCGATTACGGGCGAAATCACGAAGTTGGAGGCAGGGGACGGGCTACTGAAACCTAGGAGGATTGTGGGTAATGTGACAACTACATAAACATTTTGTTTTGCAGGGCATATATAGTCTGAGGTCATTCGTACGAATGAGTAAAAAAAATGACTCATTTTAGCAAATGACCTTAGACGAATGAGCCATTCATGCGAATGAGTCATGCTAATGACTTATTCGCCTAAGATAGGCATTCGCTAAGCGTTCCTTCGTACAAATGAACTCATTTTTATGTCTTATTTGCACGAATGGTCGGCCAGTTAACTAAATTCAAGCTTTACACATTTATAAAAAACTATTATAATAAACTAGGAACAAAAGGTGCATCTAAATTACCTCTTTGTTGTTTCATTAAAAAAGTATTTAATAAATAAAGTAGTAGGTATCATGTTTTGTTGTTGCTACTTGAACTCGATATGCTTAAGCACGTTCATATGTGTATGTTAGACCTATATTATTTAAGTAAAAATCAAAAATAAATTTTAAATTAAGCTGGAATTTTTTTTTGCTTCAGTTAAATAATTTGGATATTTTTTCACGCACATCCAAAAGATCATGTATTTCACCCATTAATCAACTCATATAACATTCAAAAATAGGTTCAAAACGACAATGCAACTAAACAAAAGTGATAGTCTAATTCACACTGATATTTGAATTTTAAAAAATAAAATTTCAAAATTTCTTTTCATTTTTAACACCATCTTAGTATACTACAACTTACATTGTTGTAACGGGATTGAAGTGTCTGGAATCATGTTAGTAACCATTGATTAACAAAGCAACCAAACAACGCTTTTTACATCACAAACGTCATCATTAAATCACGATTCATATCTACATCACAATGAAAAATTTAATACCACCATCCATTTGTGTTTGTTAAGTCTCATAATTATTCTTCAATGTTATGCAAAATGGTTTGTTAATGTGTTTTATTTAAACTCAAGCTTGATTCTTTTGCTAAAATTTCACCATAAAACTTGCAACAATGCAACAAGCCTCTTGAGATCCATAACTCGTCTCAACTAAAATCTCACTTTCACTTAGGGCTGGCAATTTCAAACACGAACACGTTAACACGACATGACTTTAACATTTTTCGTGTTTACCCTTAACATGTTTCGTGTCTAAAACAGGTCGACACATTAAGACCTGTTTATTTTTCGTGTCTAAACAGGTAAAACCCGCTAAGACCTGTTAAGATCCGTTAATACCTGTTAAGACATGTTAAGACCTATTTAAAATTTAAAATAAATAATATAATAAAATATGTAAGTAGGCGATTAGTTTCAAAAAAATTGTAATTGTCTAACCCTAGTTCTTTAACAGGTTCTTTAATGGATTTTAACAGGTCATTTATAGTGTTAACAGTTAACAGGTTCCTTAACGGATCATTTCATGTTTACGTGTTTTTAACGGGCCGTGTTCGTGTTTGAAATAACACACAATAAGAATTCGTGTCTAACCAGTTCGTGTTTCGTGTCTTAACATGTCGTGTCTGACCCGTTATGACAGCCCTTAGTAGTTTCACTATACTTTCATGTTCATGTTTCTATTACGCAAAATAACACGAAGAGCTGACTCGGTATTAAAACTTTAGCCAACGAATAATTACAAGTGATCCATTGTTTAACACAAAGAAACTTAATAAGAACATTTAAGAAAAAAAGAGAAATGAATTTAAAGAGTATTTTTTGCATTTAGTTTTTATTTTCACGTTTAAATCGGTTTAATAATTAGCCGATTCATCTTACATTAATTTATACTAAGCGAAGGGGCTAAAACAAACATACACACAAAACGAGTGACGCCGCCGCCGCCGACGACAATAACAATAATAATCGGGTTCCCACATCTAGAAATCAGCCTCCAACGTCTGGTAGAACCAGTCCGTAAAATATTTAAAATCTAAACCAAGTTGAAATCGGCAGGTTGGATTGGTTCTTGTGTATATACCGATTTGGTTCTAGTTCCGGGTCAAATCTTCGGCTCTAATTCAAAACGAGATTTTAAGCACATCTCTAGACTACATTGCAAATGATCGATGGCATTTATGTTATATATATTTGTTTTATATTTATCGATATTATTATGGTACAAGGCCAAAAAGTACTCGCCAAAACTTGAAGAGGTTTCAAGATTATTGGAAATATTTAGTATATGTGAAATTAGTTTATTTCATAATTAATTAATCAGCCACTAAAATCAAAACAAAACAATCCATTAATTACCTATGAAGCAGGAAACTGAGCATCTTCTCAATTATCCTGGGTTTCATTCATCAACAGCAGCAACCCTCAAACCAAAACCTAGAAAAATAAAATATCAAGGGGCAAAATAAAGAAACACAATAAAATAATAAAATAAAATTTTGAACCATGACACAAAGTCTTCCTTATTAATTAGGCATAGAGTGGTCTCAACTCATGAGAAAAAAACTGGTAATACACAAAATCCCCAGTAAAAAGAAATTGTCTTTGTTATAACCGACAAGTTGACGATCATCATACAAGGGTTTAAATGTATATAGTTTTCACCAGCTACAAAGTAAAATAGTTACTCAAACCATATCATTCATTCAGGAAAAAAAAAAAAAAAAAGAAGATTGCATTTCACCTGCCATCTTTTGTAGGCTTAAAGAAAATGCAATGACCAGAAAATTTGTAGAAAAACCAACCAACATTACCCCATTTGTGATTAAGTTTAGACATCCAAGAAAATACCTGTAACAGCCACAGCCACAGCCACCAGCATAGATATTTATGATCAGCCACTCGCTCCATCCACATTTTAAAACACAACCATTTAGCTGATAAAACATACCAAGCATACCCACAAAATCTTATTTGTAGCAGGAGGGCTATTTGTAAATTGTAAGGTCTGAGTAGAGTGAGAGCGAGACAAATGCAGACTTACCTCTTATCCCTGAGGAAAGAGAGACTGCTTCCCGTTAGCCGATAAAACTTAACAATTTTATAACACCCATAGTGACCTCACCATAAAAACAATCCTAGCATAATGCGTGCTAATACCATAATCATAAAATTTCAAAAACTATCAAAAACATCCTTTTTTTTTCAAAACATAATAAGAGAATCAAAATACTACACCATTCGTTTCAAAAGATCTCAAAGTAACAGAAAATAAGGAAAATACGGGTTTACAAATCTGCTCTTTACGCAAATGTTTACTTTTTTCAACAGATAATAAAGACTTCATTTGCATAACTTTCCAGAACTTGAGAAGATTCAGCAAAAAACACGATGGATCTGCACAATCAATATGTATATTATAGAAACTTGATTTAGAAAACAATGTTCCAAGCTTAAAACAGTTTAACTAAAACTGAAAAGACAATAAAGTTCACTGGTTTAGAGAACAGTTTTAATAGATATACCATTTTACCCAAAACTTCATATAAAGAAACTACATACATCTTTCATGGATAAAAATTTCCTAGCAAATTGCATCAAAAGCAAAAGTTTGAATCCGAACGAAAAATATAATATACTTGGATAAATTCAATTAGTTTTGCTACAATATGCAGCATCCATAAATTATGATCTTAAATTAAACACACATAGGTAAATATCTAGATTAAGAAAGCAAATGAAGAGAAATTTACATAAAACTCTTATGATGACATCAAGATGGCTTGCACCAGCAGCCCTGCATGTAGATATAGATAAATACACAAGCATGTATCTTAAAACAGATTTGATTAGCAATATGGCAAGGTGTAAGTAAATGCAATGCATGATGAACCACAGTACAACTACTAAGCAAGCAACCTAGTATCAGTAATTGCCTTAGATAAGAGGTGTTGCAATAAATGATTCCAATGAAAACTGACTCAAAAGCCACTTGTAACACACATGTCAACTCCAATGCATTTTACTTGAAATAAAATTTGAATTTTAAAATTATATTAAATTAACTTTTGCTATACAACATGTTAAAGAGAAAAACAAAACAATACAAAGGAAACAAAAATGCTGCTTTTAAAAATTATGGTGAAGCAAAACAAAGAGACATAATAAAATGCCATTTAAACCTAAATGCACCACAAATCAATGTCTTTGAATTAGCAGTACTGTAACAGGTCATCATGTAATAAATAATATACATATACAACTGGTAAAATTTATACTTCCAGCCATCTAAAACAAGCCAACAGGTTACCTTTCAAAAGACTTGACCTTTTAACTTCAATATTTTTTTCAAAATTTTTTAGAAGACCTATCAGTTATCATTACTAAAAGGTAATTGTTGAAAAATCCACCAAGCAGATGTCAAGAGATAAAAAGGTAATTGTTGAACAATATGTAATTTTATATTAAAAATGCCCCATCAAAAGATCAAAATGCTGCAGAAAAGGCACCAATACAAGTAGATGTGCATGCCAATGAACTTAACATCAAATTAAGCAGCCCACAACAGCAAGTGCATAATTTCAAGACAGATTTTACTCACCTAGTGACCATGACCCATGTATGGTGCACCACCTTGCTGCTGCCTATTGCCTCCGTGGCCACCCTGTGGATTGGGATACCCGCCGGGTTGAGCACCATAGCTTGCACCAGCTTGATTCCCATACCCTGCAGGAGGCATCCCCTGTGGAGGCCCACCAAGCCCTAAAAGATTCCCCAGTCCAGCTCCCTGTGTAGCAAGAAGTGCAGTCAGCGCTTGACCTAAAGCAGGAGTCAATGCAGGAGGAACCGCAGGGTTGTAACCCATTGACGGTCCAGAAGGTGCCATCAAATGACCATGTCCTCCACCACCACCACCACCTGAGCCCGAATACTTGCTCTTCTTTGAAGGGTGGTGATGACCACCACCAAACTGTTGATGCTGATGTGTTTGTTGAAAGAAGGGCTTGTTTGGCTTCGGACCATCAACTGCCTTCTGGCAATGCAGAGTGTGCCCTTCAAAAATCTTATGGGGCTCTTCCAGAGCCTTTTTTGCACTTTCAACACTCTTATAAACAAATAGAGCAAACCCTTTAGGCTTACCAGTCTGCTTATCTAACCCCAATGGCCCATCATCGATTTCCCCAAATTTTGAAAAGAACTCCAAAAGCTTCTGAGGATCAATATCCGCAGCTACATTACTCACAAATATCTTCCTTTGCGTTAACTCAGACACCTGAGGTGCAACCGGTGGAGGAGCCGGAACAGGGCCAGCTGAAGCCAGCTGACATGAAGTCATCCGGTTCCCAATCTTCTTCTGAGGCTCCTTCAAGGCCTTCTGAGCCCCAGCCCGATGTTTAAACAGTATAAATGCATAACCTTTAGATTTACCGGAGACCTTATCAACAACAGCTTTGCAGTCCTCAATCTCACCATACTTGCCGAACTCACTAACAAGAACCTCAGAATTGGTATCCCAGCCTAGACCATGAACGAATATCTTCCGGTGAGCCGGATCCGCATCAGCGATTTTCTGAACACTTTCGATGAACTCAGGGTGCTTCGATACGGCCTCCTTCAGCAATAACACGAGTTGTTCTTTAGAAAACGGCTCGAGAAGCTTCTCTACAGGCTCGTCGTCCAGATCCTCTGTTTCTTCTCCGTTGGCTTCAATCTTGACCTCGTTTACGGTGGTTTCTTCATCGCTTTCTTCCTCTTCATCTTCCTGGTTATCTTCCACCTCTTGTTCGTGATTTTCGTTCACATTTTGGGCGGTTTCATCGCATACCTGCTCTGGCTCGAACCCACCGACAGCATCATTGGAGGTGGGCTCCGGATCTTGATGTGTTTCATCGATAGTAGCTGATTTTTCAACGGAAGGTTGTGGAGTTCGAGATTTTCGCTTCTTGGCCATGGAAGAGGGTTGGTTTTAGGGTTTGTTTGGATTACGGTTGGATATCGAGATGGGTGGAGGGTAGGGTTTCAGTGATACCGGCTTCTGAATTAGGGTTATAAGGTGAGAGGAAGGGGCCTCCTTTCGCCCGTTCTTGTCAATACTAATGAGAAATCCTGCTAAAAGTGCGTTTTCTTGCTAAAATTCCAACTTTAATAGGTTTTCTATTAGATGAATTATTTGTTAAAATTGCATTATCAATAATATAATTAATGTTTTGAAAATTGATTTTGTCATATAAGATACGTTTTAACTTATACATACATACATATTATATATATAGGGTAAAAATTAAATAAAAAGTATATTTTGCCTAAAAAAGCTAAAAAGGATTTTAAAAATCTCTAAAACCATCCCAAACGAACTCTGATTGAACTCATTTCGATGTCATTGGAACCGTCTCATCGAACCCTACAATATTTGCTTTTTGGTTTTGTCTTTAACAACTAGGTTTAGAGTTTGGATTTTAGGGCATGTTTTTTTAGCTTTTAGGTTTTATCTTTAGGTTTAGGGTTTGTTTTTATAATTTTGGTTTCATTAATAGGTCTTATTGTTTATGATTTAAGGTTTAGGTTTTAGGGAATTACAAGCCGGTTCCAATGATGTAAAAATGAATACAATCGGAGTTTGTTTGGGTCGGTTTTCGAGTTTTTAAACACCATTCTTAGGCAAAAAAGACTTTTTAGGGAAACATTCTCCTATATATATATATATATAGAATGTATGATGGATTTACAAATGACATATGAAGAAAGTCAGGAATATTTTAATTTACCGTTAGTAGAAAGTATATCACAAGGAAAAACAATTATATCAGACTTTTACAAAGATAAACAAATCATAGAACAAACATTTGTGGATCAAGGCTATGAAAGAAAAAGAACAAGACCAGAATGGAGTAAAACAGGATATGATGCAGAAGAAAGAGTAGGAAGAGAACCATGGGAAAAACCATCGGTTACCTATTATCAAGAAGACAACAGTATAGGTAGAGGAAATAGATTACCAATAGGTAATATACACAGTAATAGCATGCTACTCTTAGAATCACAAAAACCACAATTATGGATTGATGAAATATTAATATGGGAACAAACAGTAGTAAGAATGTGGGAAACAAATAAAAGAGATAGTATGAATATGTTCTCATATTTAGAAACTACATTAGGACTAACAACTTTAGGAATTTGGCAGAGTAAGAAAACTCAAGATCCAAACAAAGTAAACAGATTAAAAGCTTTAGGAGATAACCCTTATAATTTTACATCACAAATTAGAACCCTTATTATAGGAGTAGATCCAACAAAAAATAACACATTAATACAAGATACAGCCATAAGAAATTTAGAACAATTAAGTATAGCAGATATGAAATATATAAATGAATTTACATTAGATTTTACACGACTATTATCACAAACAGGACAAGCTATGGAGGATGATTTATGTGATAAATATTTTATAAAATTACCAGGAGATTTAGGAAAAAGTATACATGAATCATGGAAACAATTATATGGTCAACAGAAAAATCTAGGAATAGGACCTAGAATAACTTATACATTTGGAATATTAGAAGAAAAATGTAAGGAAGTGGCATTACAAGAACAATTAAAAAGAAATGCATATGCGTTTTGTAAAACAGCAATATACACACCACAAGCATATGGATATTATGATAAAAAGAAAAAATTAAGAAAAAGCAATACTTACAAAAAAGAATATAGACCATATTATAAAAATAAATATAAATATGTAAATAAACCAAAAACAAGAAAATGTAAATGTTTTATTTGTGGAGAAGAAAATCATCTGGCAAATAAGTGTCCAAATAAAAATAAAAATACAGAGAGAAGTAGTTTAATAGAACAATTAAATGAATATGAAATAGAAGTATTAAAAACTGATAATACTGACAATGAATCTATATATAGTATATATAATGATGAAGAAAAACCATTAACAAAAATAACATATACATATATGAACAAAGAAGAAGAATGTGAACATGACTGGAACCATAAAAGAGGAAATTAAAATATTCCTGTAATTTATTATAACTTTCTTCATATGTCATTTGTAAATCCATCATACATTCTATTATCATATCATCTACTTCTTCTTGTATATTTAATTATGTGAATTTTTTATTAATTATTTGTTCTATAGTTTTATTTGTTTCTTCATTTTTAAATATTGGTTCGTCTATTAATTCTTCTTCTTCAAATAAACTATAATCCATTTCTTTTTGTTCAAATTTTATAAATTCCGAATTTATTTCATTATCTTCCTCTGTTTCATATTCTGTATCATAAATTGGTAATTCTATGTCTGATTCATACTCTATATTCATGTAATTAAACTGTACTTGTGTTTCACTATCTGTTTCAGGTATATTTTCTTCTTTATAATTTGTGAATCTTAAACTCTGTGTTCCATCAATACCCTCATATAAATAGCTTTTCTTTGGTATTAATGTTGTTGTTTCTTCTTCTTTTATATCATCTATTTTTCATTCTAATCCTGCTAATTTTTCAGGATCAATTTTAATAGGTTCTATCATTTGTATTGATTTTGATGCAATTGTATTTACTATTCCTTCTATATTAACTCTAAAATTCATTCCTGATCTGTTACTAGCTCTTCCTAGTACTCCTATACTTATGACTATATTATTTCCGTCATATTTTTCATATCCTTTTGTTTGTAACGCTATTTTTAAATTCTTAAGATCATTTACATCTTTTAGAATTCCTGGTGTACAATAAAATAGTGTTGTATTTTGACTAAGATTTATTTCCATTCCAGAAATTATTGCTTTGTTTATTTCTGTTTTCCAACATTTATCTAATATTAAAGCTAATAATTTTGTTCCTAAATTTTTTCTTCCTAGAGCTTTTATTCCTATAACTATTAATCCTGTGTGTACAAAGTTTTTTCCTGAACTTTTTATTTTCTTTATTGTTTCTGGAGAAAATAATTCTATCATTATTGTTTTGTCTATTACTCTTAATATTTATTCTCTACTACTTCTTATTAATGTAGTGTTTATATTTAATGCACCTGTTTGATATAATACTTTTGGGTTTAATATTTCTATTTTATTTTTATTGTATAAATCTATGTTTTTGTTTACATCTATTTCTTCCTCTAGTTGTATATTTTTTGAGCTGCTAGAACATGATCCTTTTCTTATTATTCTGTTTAGAAAGGATTCTGAACTAATTATATCATTTATATTACTTGTAGAACTTCTTACTTCGTGTATAGATATGCTTTTATTCATTTTCTTGGTAGCCAATGTTTATAGGGTTTTTGTTTCTTTTCAATTTTTATTTCGTCTATGTTTAATTTATTTTAAAGCTTCTGTTATTTTATCTATTTCTCCTTGATTATTTATTACTTCTTTATTTTTATTTTTGAATTCTCTTAATATTTGATTATTCTGTTCTTTAATATATTCTAAATTTTCTGTTAAACAGTATCATGAACAGTAAACAGGTACGAATCATATACATTTCTGTATGTTTCATTATTCATATCATTTATCATTGTCATTTTGTGTGATCATAGAACAAATTCAGAAACATATAACAGAAACACAGTTCAGAACAATGATTCGTGAGTCAGATAATTATCTGGCAATACAGAACCATCATGTGATTATTTTGTTAGGATTTCTTATGTATAAACGTATGTGAGACTTTAAATAAACTAACACACGAATATCGTTATGTGAATGCTAAATTTACGGGTTGTTCGTATAGGTGACGATCTGTACGAATAAATCTGAAAATTTAACGCTCTGAATGATATTCTATAATTAGAAAACAAGATTGAAAAGTATAGTTATCGTCGTGTTCGTACGGGTGACGATTCGAACGAATACGCGCGACAACCGTACATTTCGATTTAAACAAGTAATTAATATTTTAAATTTAAAATAAATAGAAGATATTAGTTAATTTATTAGGAATCACAACCTGGAATAATTAAATGATTTCTAATTTTATAATCGTGTCGTTTCGCCGCGAAAACTACACGATCCGGTACATTACGTGAAACCGAACGAGACCAAACGACCGGGTATTTTCCTAAACATTTAATGAGCCATTAAGGCTCCAACCACCACCACCAAGACCCACACTTCTCCTCATTTTCGTCCCCCAATTTTCTCTCTCTAGAAACCGTTTCTCCAACTTCTCTCTAGAGGATCTCACTCGTTTCAAGTCGGATTCAAGTCATCTTTGTGTCACTACGATCCTCTCATGATGTAGATTTCAGAAGTACAAGCATTGTGAAATTCCATCCACGAAATCTAAGGTAAAAGATCATTTTATTTTCGGTTTTATAGGGTTTTCACGAGTTCATGTGATTTTTGTTATTATAATCGATATCGAACACTTAAAACACATAGGTGAAGGTGTCTTGCATGTTTAGGCGACCATAGGGATGAGTTGTGACAGGTTTAAGGTCTTGAGAAAGATGCTGGAAGCCATAGAAACGCGCAGGTTCGTGAGATCCAGTCGGCCGAACCTTATCCTCAACAGAACTCGAGGGTGGTTAGGCGAACCCTGGCAACGAACCATACAAGATCTGGACACCGAACCCTTGTTACAGACTCACGAACCCTGCAACCCTGCAACGAACCCTGCAGGGCTGCAGCCGAACCTGTGTCACTCGAACTACTCTGCACCGAACTTTTCTTTTTCCTGCAACGAACCTGTATGAGCTGCAGGTGTTGACCAGCCGAACCCTGCAGCCCCCATGCAAACTCACGAACCCTCACCTAGTTGGAACGAACTCTCTTAGATGCGAACCCTAAAGCCTCACGAACCAAATTAAGTCACGAACCTAGGTTAAAGGGTGGCCGAACCCTAAGGGTTCGTGGGTGAGGTGATGTTAGCCGAACCTAAGGAGGTTATCTTAAAGGGTTCGCTGCTCCTTGGAAATGCCGAACCTGAAATGTTACCAAATTAGAGTTGTGATGGACTAAGGACCATGAGCTTAAGTCTAAGAACCACGGGAAAGTACATACAAGAACTCGAAGTCTAGAAGCAAGCGAAGGATACATGCATGCATGAATTATGTTACGTGTATCCTATGCATGAACAAATAAATAGGGTTAGTAATGGATATGGGTTTCATGACAACACAATAACACATCAATATAAATATTGACATCTTTTGTATTAGTCTAACACATGTGAGGAATTTTCTAAGAACTCATATGGATTACAATCAAAGTTGGATGATCAAGTTGGAATCAACGACCTTCATTTGGGCTTAAATGGGCCCAATGGGACTTGATTAAGTCCATCAAATGTTAAGCGTTTAATTAGATTTAAACAATAATGTTTTTAATATCAACTTGGAAATGTGTGAATGTTTTCAATTAAAAGCTTGTCTAATTTGAAATGTGATTTATAAATGTCCTTTATTTTCTTTTAAGTTTACTTAGTTATACCAGTTTGTTGTAACATCATTGATGGGGATTTTGTTATAAAATAGACAATATAATTGTCTGGAATTGCTTTAAAAACAAAGGAGACTCTGCCGAAATTTTCTTAAAATTTTAAAAGTAAGATATTATAATAAACATGGGATTGGGATCAAAAAGGGTAACTAGGATAGATTAGATCTTAGTTACACTTAGCACGAAGACACTTAGTTGCACACACAACAAGACCCAACTCTAGGCACAACGAGTATTTCGCGTACTTATTACATTCGAATTCTTATAAAATAACTCAGGAACTGAAGAAACCTTAGCTTACAAACAAGAGCGCGTATTCTGTGATAGTACATTAGACATCAACACAGGTGAGTTCATTGCCCCTTTTCTAACATTTTGTTTTTTTTAAAACGCGGGGCTGAGAAGCATGCGTAAACTGTTTATTAAATTGTTTACTTAAATGCTTTTAATTTTATATGTTTACATATATATAAAAATGTTATCTTAGACCATGTCTAGGAAGATTTTATGCAGGTTTACTAACTGATTTACTTATAAATCAAGTGAATAATCAGATTTAAACTAAAAGATTTCAACAGCTCAAAACATTTCAAAAGAATCACATCAAACATTTTGACAAAACAAGTGTGGGAGTTCAAGGAATCAAACTAATCATTTTGACAAATCAAATGGGTGAATTCAATGAATCAAATGAAACATTTTGGTGAAACAAGTGTGGGACTTCAACAAATCAAACAAAACAATCTTTGCAAAGACAATATTCAATGTTCTCCAAATCAAGTGTTTGTTGAACTATGAATCAAGTGTACATTTGATCAATGAATCTAGTATTCTATGATCAACGAATCAAGTACATCTTGTGACAGAATCAGACGAATCAATAAATCATTTTCAAGGGAAAACCTGGGAAATATCAGAGATAACATATGCCAAAACAGACGAAACAAAAACCCTACATTTCAAGAAGTCCTAGCTAGACCGTTTGATTTGTAGGTCATATGTTTGAGGATATTTAGAGATTCCCTAACTACTAAGTACCTAGATTGACAGACTAGTCTACTCGAGTATGACCAAAGGCCCCAATCAATAGGACTTAGATTTTATTAAATGTTTATTTATTTATTTAATTAAGCATTTATGACTGTTTATACAATTACTGTAGTTGATCATAATGTGTGATGAACTTGTGAAATCAACATGGATTTCAAATGATTGTAATGACAGGGACAACAAACAGAGGAACTTATGGAATTGTGTTAAGGGTAAAAATGCTTAATTATCATTAACAACAGTGTCATATACGGATTAGTATGTGGTGGGACGGTGGCTGGGCGGGCGGTAAGTTCGACCCTACATATGCCCTATATATAAGCATACCGATTCGGATATTACATGTGGTGTTAATGAGGTTAGGGTCTTTACCAAAGGAGGTTTTCAAATCATTTTCAATTACTAAGAACTATATGAACTCACCAACCATGTGTTGACTTGATCTTTTTGCATGACTTCTCAGGTGACGAACAGGTTAATTAAGAAGTCATTTCCTTTGGACTAGGGCTTCAGATAGGAGACTTAGTATTTTGGACCTGCATACTTTTGAAGACATCATTATACAATTTATTTTGTATATCTTGTGTAAATACAAGATAGTTATTTCATGATGTTTACAATAGATTTACATTGTTAAATTATAAACGATACTGATGTAATTTAACTTTGTAATTCTATTATATTAGCATTTCTCAGTTATATCATGTGCAATGTAAACAATCTGATCACTTCTGATTATCACTCCCGATATCGCGCCCCGGGAACCTTCCGCCCGACGGGGACTCCGATCCTACCCCGCCGGCTCGGGGTGTGACACAAACTAACCATCAAGAATCGGTATCCATTGCCGAGGATTGATGATTTATTTGACCAACTGCAAGGAGCTCAATACTTCTCAAAGATTGACTTGCGGTCTGGATATCATCAGCTGAGAGTTCAAGATAAGGATATACCGAAAACGGCCTTCCGAACAAGATACGGGCATTACGAATTCATGGTGATGCCTTTCGGATTGACAAATGCACCAGCGGTTTTCATGGACCTCATGAACCGAGTGTGCAAGCCATACTTGGATCAGTTTGTCATTGTCTTTATTGATGACATACTGATTTTTTCCAAGACCAAAACAGAACATGAGCAACACCTTAGAAAGATCTTGGAGCTGTTGAAAGAAAAGAAACTTTATGCTAAATTCTCCAAATGTGAATTTTGGCTAAGAGAAGTTCAATTTCTGGGTCATGTAGTCAACAGCGAGGGAATTCATGTAGATCCTGCCAAGATCGAGGCGATAAAGAATTGGGACACTCCGAAGACACTGACGGAGATACGGTCTTTTCTGGGATTGGCAGGTTACTATAGAAGGTTCATCTCGAATTTTTCTAAGATAGCTCTACCACTCACTAAGTTAACTCAGAAAAGTGAACCGTTTGTCTGGGAGCAGAAACAAGAAGATGCTTTCCAGACATTGAAACAGAAATTGTGTGATGCTCCAATTCTATCTCTCCCAGAAGGCTGTGATGACTTTGTCGTATACTGTGATGCTTCCCATCAGGGACTCGGTTGTGTGTTAATGCAACGGGACAAAGTCATAGCCTATGCATCAAGATAGTTAAAAGTTCATGAAAAGAACTACACTACTCATGATCTTGAACTGGGAGCAGTAATCTTCGCCTTGAAGATTTGGAGACATTATTTATATGGCACCAAGTGTACCATATTCACTGATCACAAAAGTCTGCAGCACATCTTTGATCAGAAGGAGCTCAACATGCGACAACGCCGTTGGGTTGAACTTCTGAATGACAACGATTGTGTGATCAAGTACCATCCGGGAAAGGCGAACGTTGTAGCGGATGCCTTGAGCCGGAAGGAATGGGTCAAACCCATACGTGTTAGGGCAATGGGGATAACCGTGCAGACCCGTTTAAGTGACAAGATTATCCAAGCACAACAAGAAGCAATTGATCGAGGTAATCTGAAGAAGGAACTTGATTGCGGAGCGGAGAAACAGTTTGACACGAAGTCTGATGGAAACAGTTTGACACGAAGTCTGATGGAATCATCTACTATAAGGATCGAGTATTGATTCCTGCGGTAGATGAATTGAGAAAACTTATCTTCGAAGAAGCACACAAGACAAAATACTCTGTTCATCCAGGCGCTGATAAAATGTACCAAGACTTGCGTGGATTTTATTGGTGGCCGGGAATGAAGAAAGACATAGCCGAGTACGTCGGTCAGTGTCTTACGTGTGCGAAGGTAAAGGCGGAACACCAGAGACCGTCTGGTTTATTGGAACAGCCTGAAATTCCACTCTGGAAGTGGGAACAAATAGCTATGGATTTCATTACCAAGCTACCCCGCACTTCCAGTGGTCACGATACAATTTGGGTGATCATTGACCGTTTAACCAAATCTGCTCATTTCTTGCCCATGCGTGAGAACTTCACCATGGATAAACTGGCAAGATTATACATCAACGAGATAGTGGTACGCCACGGTGTGCCATTATCTGTTATCTCTGATAGAGACAGCATATTCACATCAAGGTTCTGGCAATCACTGCAGAAATCTCTAGGAACACAGTTAAATCTGAGTACAGCTTACCACCCACAAACGGATGGTCAAAGCGAACGTACTATTCAAACTCTAGAGGACATGTTAAGAACCTGTGTATTGGACTTCGGTGGGAATTGGGACTCCCATTTGCCACTGATCGAGTTCTCCTACAATAACAGTTACCACAGCAGTATCGGATGTGCACCATTCGAGGCTCTTTATGGCCGGAAATGTCGATCACCGATCTGTTGGACTGAAATTGGAGATAATCGAATAACTGGACCAGAACTTATCCAAGAAACCACCGACAAGATAGCTCAGATTCAAAGAAGACTACAAGCAACAATGAGCAGACAAAAGAGCTACGCCGACAAACGGCGCAAGCCGTTGGAATTCCAAGAGGGAGATCGTGTAATGTTGAAGGTATCCCCATGGAAAGACGTTGTACGCTTTGGAAAGAAAGGCAAATTAGCACCACGATACGTGGGACCGTTCGAGATCATCGAGCGTATTGGTCCTGTGGCTTATCGACTGAGATTACCAGATGAACTCAGTGGTGTGCATGACGTGTTTCACGTCTCAAACCTAAAGAAATGCCTTGCTGACGAGTCTCTCGTCATTCCAATCGAAGAGATTCAAGTCGATGAACAATTACATTTCGTTGAAGAACCTTTAGAGATTATGGATCGCAAGGTTAAACAACTAAGGCGAAGTCGTATTCCTATTGTAAAAGTTCGATGGAATTCAAGACGCGGGCCCGAATTCACTTGGGAACGTGAAGATCACATGAAGTTAAAGTATCCCCAACTATTTGAAGAGGAAGCTGTACCTGATAACAACTCTTAAATTTCGGGACGAAATTTCTCTAACAAGGGGAGACTGTAACATCAGTGCCGGAACCGCCACCGGAACAGTGATCTTAAACAGTATCATGAACAGTAAACAGGTACGAATCATATACATTTCAGTACGTTTCAGATTCATATCATTTATCATTGTCATTTTGTGTTATCATAGAACAAATTCAGAAACATTTAACAGAAACAAGTTCAGAACAAGGGTTCTTGAGTTAGATAATTATCTGACAATACAGAACCATCATGTGATTATTTGTTTAGGATTTATTATGTATAAACGTATGCGAGACTTTAAAGAACAAAACACACGAATATTGTTACGTGAATGCTAAATTGACGGATTATTTGTATAGGTGACGATCTGTACGAGTATATCTGAAAGTTTAACGTTCTGAATGATATTCTATAATTAGAAAACAAGATTGAAAAGTATAGTTATCGTCGTGTTTGTACGGGTGACGATTCGAACGAATACGCGCGACAACCGTACATTTCAATTTAAACAGTAAATTAATATTTTAGTTTAAATAAATAAACAGATATTAGTTAATTTATTAGGAATCACAACCTAGGATAATTAAAAGATTTCTAATTTTATAATCGTGTCGTTTAGTCGCGAAAACTACGCGAACCGGCATTTTACGCGAAACCGAACGAGACTAAACTACCCGGTATGTGTTAGACATTTATGGGGCATTTAATTTCCCCATCCACCACCACCAACCTCTCCTACCATCACCATTTTCGTTTTCTTCTTTCTCTCTCTAAAAAGAAATTCTTCCAACTTCTCTCTACAAGTTCGTGACCATTTCTCGTCGGATTCAAGCCATTTTGGTTTCATCACAACCCTCTTATCGTGTGGATTTCAGAAGTACAACTTATTCAAGCTTTCATCCACGGAAATTGAGGTAATGTTTAAGTTTAAACTCGGTTTTATAGGGTTTTCATGAGTTCATGAGGTTTTGTTATTATAATTGACATAAAACACTTAAAACACATAGATAATGGTGCCTGGCATGTTTAGGAACTGTTAGGAATGAATTTTGTAACAGGTTTAACCCCTAGGATGAAGAGGATGATGCATAACCGCGACAGGTTCGTGGGTTCACCGAACGAACCCATGGGTAGACGGCCGAACCCTTTTTGCTCCTCACTAGCCGAACCTTGATCTGTAACGAACTTGTAAAGCCTCTGACCCACGAACCCTGCGTGGTCTGCAACGAACCTGCAGCTTGTCTGTGCCGAACCCTGCAAGTTTGGAGCCGCGAACCCTGCATCATCAGACCACCGAACCCTAAAGCAAATGCAGCGAACCTTAGGTATCCCGAACCTTTAATCAGTACACGAACCAAAGGGCCTAGTTTCACCGAACCTTTGTGCATGCAACACCATAGAAACTGAACGAACCTTGAGGGTTCGTGGGTGGCAAATTGAGAGCCGAACCCTAAGGGTTCGTTGGTGATGAATGTTAGCCGAACCCAAGGTCAGCACCTCCAAAGGTTCGCTGCCTTGGGATGATTCCGAATATCAAACAACTTTAAATCTGAGATGTCTAAGATGCATGGGGGTTAGATACGTAGGTATGTGCTAAGCAAGGTATGTGAGTGCATGGGAACCCACATAATCTATGCATAGGATAAATAATTTGGAATTTTGCATGGGTGCATGGGATTAATACAAAGTGTTAATTATAATTAATGAAGCCAAATGGTGGGGATAGAAGTTCTATAACTAAAGATCATTGATACACATTAACAACATTAAATGGGTTCTTAACATGAACGAGTTGATATCTATGTCACATGGTTCAAATATTTTTGGTTATGATCAAGGAAGAATCAAAAGGTTGTCAATGGGCTTAAGTGGGCCCAATAGGGCTTAATTAGGCCCATCATACCTTAAGTGGTTACTTAAACTCAATTGCTGATGTGACAATTAAAGGAAAGACATGGTGAATTTATAAGAGTTGGTCTAATAACTTCTAAAGTTTTGCTTAGTTTGAAATGTGAATTATAAATGGCATTGTTTTCCTTTAGTTAAATTTGGTTATAAAAGATTAATTGTAATGCTTTGGTTTAAATATTTGTTTGAATTGATTGAATTGAGACTTTGTTATAAAATAGACAGTAAAAATTTGTCTGGATTTTAAACATAAAACAAAGGAAAATCTGCCGAAATTTTCTAAAAGTAAGTTATTATAACTAATCATGGGAATTGGGATCATAAGAAGGGTAATTAAGATAGATTAGAATCTTAGATATACTTAGTACTAAGACACTTAGTTGCACACACATCAAGACCCAAACCTTAGGCACAACGACTACTACGTGTACTTATCATATCCGAATTCTTATAAAATAACTCAGGAACCGAAGATACTTAGCTTACATACAGGAACACGCATTTTGTGATAGATCAAATTACATAGCAGCACAGGTGAGTTCATTGCCCCTTTTCTAACATTTTGTTTTAAAACGCGGGGCTGAGAAGCATGCGTAAACTGTTTATTTAAATTGTTTACTTAAATGCTTTTAAATTTATATGTTTTACATATATATAAATGTTATCCTAGACCATGTCTAGGAAGATTTTATGCAGGTTTACGAACTGACTTACTTATAAATTAAGTGAATAATCAAGTTAAACTAAACATTTCAACAAATCAAAACATTTTAAACGAATCAAACTAGAGATTTTGACAAAACAAGTGTGTGAGTTCAAGGGATCAAACGAAACATTTTGACGGATCAAATGGGTGTTTTCAACGAATCAAATGGAACATTTTTGACAAATCAAGTGGGTGAGTTCAACGAATCAAACGAAACAATCTTTGCAAAGACAATAGTCAATGTTCTACAAATCTTGTGTTTGTTGAACAATGAATCAAGTGTACAATTGATCAATGGATCTAGTATTCTATGATCAACGAATCAAGTACATCTTGTAACAGAATCAGACGAATCAATAAATCATTTTCAAGGGAAAGCCTGGGAAATATCAGAGATAACATACGCCAAAACAGACGAAACATGAAATCCTACTTTTCAAGAAGTCCTAGCTAGACCGTTTGACTTGTAGGTCGTATGTTTGAGGATATTTACAGATTCCCTAACTACTAAGTACCTAGATTGACAGACTAGTCTACTCTAGTATGACCAAAGGCCCCAATCAATAGGACTTAGATTTTATTAAATGTTTATTTATTTATTTAATTAAGCATTTATAACTGTTATACAATTGCTGTAGTTGATCATAATGTGTGATGAACTTGTGAAATCAACATGGATTTCAAATGATTGTAATGACAGGGAAAACCAACAGAAGAACTTATGGGATTGTGTTAAGGGTAAAAATGCTTAATTATCATTAACAGCAGTGTCATATGCATATTAGTATGTGGTGGGATGTTGGCTAGGGCTTGTCCCTTACATATGCCCTATATATAAGCATACCGATGTGGATATTACATGTGGTGTTAATGAGGTTAGGGTCTTTACCAAAGGATATTTTCAAATCATTTTAAATTACTAAAACTATATGAACTCACCAACCATGTGTTGACTTGATCTTTTTGCATGACTTCTCAGGTGACGAACAGGTCAATTAGGAAGTCATTTATTTTGGACTAGGACTTCATTTAGAAGACTAGTATTTTGGACCTGCATACTTTTGAAGACATCATTATACAAATTATTTTGCATATCTTGTGTAAATACTAGATATTCATTTATTGATGTTACCATAGATTTACATTGTTAAATTATAAACGATACTGCTGTAATTTAACTTTGTAATTCTATTATAGCATTTCTCATTTATATCATGTGCAATGTAAACAATCTGATCACTTCGATTATCACTCACGATATCGCGCCCCGGGAACCTTCCGCCTGTCGGGGAAACCCGATCCTACCCCGCCGGCTCGGGGTGTGACAATTTGTAAATTATATCCTAGATTTATAACTAAATCTGTTAAGCTATTTAGATGTGCGTTGTCTGTATGTAAAATATGATTATGTTTTTCTTTTATTCGACAAATAAAATTATAAAAGTTACCAGATATCTTAGTTTCACCTTTTTCAGCGAATTCAAGATTTAGTAATTCTAGATTTTTTGCAATTTTTGTTCGATCTTCCATCTTCCTTTATCTCTCTTCCAAAATTTTCCCTATTTCTTAATATTTTCTTATATCTTGATTAATTTTAAAACATATGATCTAGAATATTTAATTTAGACAATAATTTACAATAATCCTTAAAGTATTGATTTCAAAGCAATTTACAATCCCTAATCTTCATCTGAGAGAGTTCTCTAAAAATAGTACTTAAGCAATTCAAGCTGCCTCACATAGAGCTTGTCTCAGTCTTTTAGATTATGAACCGTCTATGCTCTGATACCAATATTTTTTGGTTGAGCAGTAAAGACAAGAACATAAATTAAGAACATAAATTAAAACTCAATTTTTTTTTATTTTTTTTAATTGAGTAGTAAAGATAAGAACATAAATAAAACTTACTTGTAATCAGAGTAGCGGGAGAATTTTTGTAATCAGGATAGCGGAAGAATTTCTTGAAGAGTATTTGCAGCAGAAATTCTTTTTTTTTTTTTATAATATATTCAAGATATGATATTAAGCTCGGATAATAGGGAAGGTATTTTTGGAAGATTTATTGGAAGACGGAAGGGATGGTTTAGTGTGCCATAGAGAGATTGAAGATTTCAAGTATTTTTATTGAAATTTCGGGGTGTCTACAAACGAAACAATGAATGCCTTATATAGGCTTACAAAAGAAACCTAATTATTTACAATTAACGACCTAGATCATATTTTCTAAAAAGAACGGTGAAGATTAAAAATTACAACATATTATTTTCAAAAAGAGAAAGCAAACAGAAAGGTGCCGACTATTTGTCTTTATATGTGTAGACGTCATCCATGACAATGTCTTCTAGAAATCTTGTGTAAACGTCATCCATGACAATGTCTTCTAGAAATCTCGGTGTGTATCTGGAATGCTATCCATTGAATGTGGTGATCCTGGACGACTATCGCTATCTTCTTTATTAATTATGTGTTCTAACTCCAGGTCTTCTCCTTCTCCAACGAATGGTAGAAGCATTTTCCAGTTTTCATGTGCAAAAATTTGAATATAATGTCCTTCTCCACTTAGAACATAATTTTCCCATCTAAAGCTATCAGGCAATTTTGGAGTCTGTTGATATTTTCTGTAGAATTCTGAGAATTTTTGTTTTTTATAGGGATCTTCATCTTCTTTTAACATATCACTAACCCATGGAAGATTCCCAAAATCAATGTCACCAGATACTGCTAGATCTTTTAAATAATTATGTAAATACATTCTATGAGATACAAAAATCCTTTTTCTAGCAGGTCTGTAAGAATTTTCATCTAGATATGGAAACGAAGAAAAGAATTTACATCCAATTATAGGATCTCTTGAATGTGTAGATATATTGCCAATAATTACTGTGAATTTTTCTCCGAATCTTTGTAGCAAATCTTCTGTCTTTCTGTTTAATCTTATTTCTAGATAATCAATCATACCATAATGATAAAATTCGTGTCACACCCCCAAATTTTCAACTAACGGAATTATACCGTTTGGGAACGTGACAAACCAGGATCTCAGATCATTAGACATAACGAAGACCTCTATATGAATTTCAAAACATATGTTGGTCAAAAACTGTAATATCAAAGTTTCAATGTTTGCGGAAGCGTTTTAAAACCAATAACAATACTTAACGGTTTGAAAATGTAAAGTACAATTTCAAAAACATTCAATGTCTTAATTGAACAAAACTAAAACACTTGAACTGAAATGCATGCATGAGACTCAACATCCTAGTCCCTGCTTGTCCTTGCTTGTGTCTTAGTGTCCTGAGAAAACATGTAAATCAAGTCAACACAATGGTTGGTGCATACACAGGTTTAAGCATTCACAATGTTCAAAACAGCAGTTTGAATATCAAGTTTGTAGATAACATAATCACACATGTACAGTCATGATAGCTAGTCATATAAACTATTTACACAAGTGGTCGACACCGAAGCTGACGAGTTGCCATGCTATAGAATGTTTTTGCCTTAACACTATTGTCTAGCACGAACAATAGCAATATGTGTGTTTGGTCAGTCAAACACCTGCGTAGATCCCATCTACCAAGTGAGGTTTGTCAAACCCAATAGATCTATCTTCAACTACCACGCTTTGCACTCCGGCAAATTAAACGGTTCGAAAGAGAAGGCTTTGTAATGCTATGTTTGCACTTAATGTAAACAGCTAACTCATGCAAGTGATATGTATCTAAAAGCGTTTGTTGCACATGTTTTCTCCCCCAAAACAGTTAAAATAAGAAAGGGGCCGTGTACGCACCTTTGATTGTTGCAGAATGATCAAACACACTTAAAATCGTGTAGAAAGTCCTCCTACGAAGAACCTGTGTTGTAACAATAACCTAGTGTTATTCGGATTGTTGTTTTGTGCTTGAAATCACATACGTGTCAACACACGTATGTGAGAGTGTTAGGAATATGCATACGTATGTAAGCGAAACTTTGAAATCGTTCAATAAAATCATATCATCGCTTATGATTTTATAAGCGTAATTATACGCGATTTCGTTTTCGGGTTAAAATATAAATTTTATTATTTAATTTCGTTCGGGATTTCGTTACGGTTCCAATGCAACTGGAATGAACTAAATCGGAGTTAGAACGAGTGATTTAGGATTAAAATACTAAAATTAGTTTTTGATATCAAAAATCGGTGGTGCATGGGGTCGAACCCATGACCCCCCACCCTCAACACACACTATCTACCAACTCATCTGCTCTTACGATTGTATTTGAATTGTTTTCAACTCGTTTTAAGCATCCATAAGTCGGGTTCCTTCCCATTAACCTTAACCGAACCATAATTCCGTCAATTAACCCCCTGATTCGAATCCGATCGAACCTAAACTCATGGGGTTTTGTTTCTGGGATCCAACCGATCCTATGGATGGTTTTAATTCGAAAATGAATTAATATAACTCGTTTAATTGGTTGTGTAAACGTTCGAACTTGAGTTCGCCCGTTCCCCATTCAAATTGTTTAAATTCTCGAATGTTAATCATAAAATCTATAGGGCTTTCATTAATCTAGGTTTTCCGAAACATTCTGTGTAAGTTAATTTAATTATATAGCCCATTCAAATAGGAATCCCCAATTCGTTTTTAACTCCAAACCCTAGAACTTGAAATCCACGAATTCGTTATAATTTCATGAAATTGACTTAGGGGTGTTATTAATCGGAGGCTTCTGAAACCACCCGTATGGTTTAATTTGATTTTTAACCTCGTTTACACTAAAACCCCCAAATTGGTTTTGTCTAAGAACCCTAGTAATCGTGATCATAGAATTCGTGATATGGTTATGAAATTGAAAAAGGTTTTTCCATTAACATAGAATTCCGAAACTATCTGTATAGGTTGATTTGATTTTAAAAGTCGTTTGAACCGAGACCCCCAAAACGTTCTTGATGAGGAACCCTAGAATTAACACATTATCAATTCCAGATTAATAGATGAATTTGTGTTAGGGGTACTCTTAGTCGGCCATATTAGAGGGTTTATAAGTGATTACTTACTTGATTCTATATCGAATTGATGAATATCGACTTTTAGCTTGATATTCGACCGACTCCCAATCAAATCCTTCAATCCTCAACTTTTTGCTTCGAATTGTGGTATGGAATATGTTCAGAAAGTTCCGAATGAAGTTTGGGAAGGTTCAATTTCGAGAATTTTGGTTGATTAATATGAGATTGGTAGTTAATGGTGACGGTTTCATTCTTTTGAGTGGTTCTTGGTATAAATTCGAGGAGTTAATGATTCTATAACTGATGATACTTGATAATAATCATTAACATGACAGTTATGCATGTTAATTTCGATTGATTATAATGAATTAATAGGAATTTCGAATTTTAAGTTGATAACTCATAGAATTTTGACTTTTCAAGTCAAAATTAACCTTTACTTCCAACTTGTAAATTTAATCCTTGAATTTAGAACACTTAGAACCTGATTTATACATAATCTTAACTCCTATAAATTATTTTGGATCAATAACATATCATTTCGATTTAACAAAGTTACATCAAAATCCCGAATTATCACCAATTGATTCAATTGAAATATTGTTGGGCTAAGTTAACCCATTTGAGCTTCTTGAATACAATTGGGCCTACATTAATCTCATTGGGCCTACCCTGGGCCTACTTTGGCATTATTTGACCTACTTGGGCCTCATTGGGCCTTCCTTGGCCTTACTGGGCCTTCTTTGGTCCTACTGGACCTTACATGACTTGTTGGCCCTGTGATCTAACCATTTTCAGTTAACAAGGTTAATCCAAAAAGTCAGATTGTCACATCATCCCCTTGTTGAAGGAATTTTCGTCCCGAAAATTAATAAGTGTTAGGAGTAGTTAGGAAACTACTTACGAGTTTAAATCGTACGTGTTAGTGTGATTTGATCATTCTGTGTGCTTGTGTGTATTCACACACAAAATCTAATGCTTGCAACATCACAACTAAATGTGATCGTTCAAGGTGACTGTTTGCGTGTACACTAGTTAGTTCACCTAACTGTGACTGTTTGTGTTTGATCATACAGTGTTGTGTAACCTCACACATAGTGAGTGTCTGTAACTGTTTGTACTATGCAACCTCGCACATAGCAAAATGTATGTAACTAATCATGCATGTACTACCATAACATGTAACATATGAAATGTAGCACATAAAATGTATAAAATGTAATGTAGCACAAATGTTTGTAACAAAATCAATTGAATAAAGTGTTTGCATACTGTACTATGTAATCTCACACATAGCAGATGTTTGAATGTAGTCGACAAAATAGAAACTTCCAAAATTCATGTGTACCTGTAAATTCACGAGTACATGGGCCCCTGTATTCGTCAATTTACCTTACACAATTATTCTAGTTCCTTCTATATGTAACTCCACCATTGTTTAACCAATATCAAATGTAATGTTTTCAATGTAGTACATTGTTTGAAATCAATCATGTATGTACTACTATGAAATGTTTGTGTTTGCCTTCTGCAAGGCTTCACTTGTGTTCAGCACAATAGTTCCTACTAATTTCAATAGTATCATGTGTTTGTGCTTACAGTATCATGTGTTTGTGCTTACAGTTTGAAATCTGAAAATGTTAGGGTGTGAACTATCACATCAACCCCTTGTTGAAGGAAATTTCGTCCCGAAATTTAACGTGCATTCTTAATGTTTGTTGTTGTTTTGAATAAGTGGGGATACTTTTTCATCATTCGGTCTCCCCTTTTCCATGTGAATTCAGGACCCTGTCTTGAATTCCATCGTACTTTGACTATCGGAATCTTGCTTTGTTTGAGTTGTTTGACCTCTCGGTCCATGATTTCAGCTGGTTCTTCAATGAATCGTAACTGTTCATCTACTTGTACTTCTTCCAAAGGTACAATCAATGTCTCATCAGAAAGACATTTCTTCAAATTCGATACGTGAAAGACATCATGAACTCCACTGAGTTCATCCGGTAGTTTGAGTTGATACGCAACCGAACCAATCCTTTTCAGGATCTCAAACGGTCCTACGTAACGTGGACTAAGCTTTCCGCGCTTGCCGAATCGTATCACACCTTTCCAAGGTGCCACTTTTTAGAAGACTTATGTCTCCTACTTGAAATTCCAACGGTTTGTGGTGTTTGTCAGCGTAACTCTTTTGTCGATCCCGAACCGCTGCCATACAGTTCTGGGTTTGTAAGAGAATTCCACCAACGGTAAATGATTCTCCCAGCTGTCACCAAAGTCAATTACACAAGCTCGTAACATATCCTCGAGCGTTTGAATCGTACGTTCACTTTGACCGTCGGTCTGTGGATGATAGGCGGTACTCATATCCAAGCGAGTCCCCAATGACTTATGAAGTGATTTCCAAAAGTTGGAAGTAAATCGGGCATCCCGATCTGATATGATAGAGATTGGCACGCCATGCCGTGCTACCACTTCTTTGATGTAAATGCGAGTCAGTTTCTCCATCTTATCAGTTTCCTTGATTGCTAAGAAGTGTGCAGATTTCGTTAATCGATCGACAATTACCCATATCGTATCACAACCACTCGGTGTACGGGGTAACTTAGTAATGAAATCCATCGAAATCTGTTCCCACTTCCACATCGGTATCTCTGGTTGTTGCAGTAAACCAGATGGCTTCTGATATTCAACTTTGACTTTCGAACAAGTCAAACATTTGCTAACGTACTTAGCAATATCCGCTTTCATGTGAGGCCACCAATACAGTGCCTTCAAGTCATGGTACATCTTGTCTGATCCCGGATGGACTGAATATCTGGACTTGTGTGCTTCATCCATCACGAGTTCCCTTAAACCTCCATACAAAGGTATCCACAGTCGATCTATGAAATAACGAATTCCATCAGACTTGACATCCAACTGTGTTTCCATCCCTCGTAGAGATTCCTGTACCAAGTTTTCCGTTTTCAAGGCCTCGATCTGAGCACTGCGTACCTTGTCAGGTAAATCAGTATGTATCGTCATCATAAGTGCGCGAACCCGTCTTGTTCCCGTTGTATCTTTTCTGCTCAAAGCGTCAGCTACCACATTAGCTTTTCCCGGGTGATACTTAATCGCACACTCATAATCGTTCAAAAATTCAACCCATCGTTGTTGCCTCATATTAAGCTCCTTCTGATCAAAGATATGTTGCAAACTCTTACGATCAGTATAAATAGTACACTTAGTTCCATACAAGTAGTGCCTCCAAATCTTCAAAGCAAAAACTACTGCTCCTAACTCCAAGTCATGAGTAGTGTAATTCTTTTCATGTGTTCGTAGTTGTCTGGAAGCATAAGCAATCACTTTTTCACTTTGCATCAACACACATCCCAATCCCTGTGCAGATGCATCACAATACACCACAAAGTCTTCCGTCCCTTCCGGTAAGGACAGAATCGGTGCACTGCAGAGTTTTTGTTTCAATAACTGGAATGCAGTTTCCTGTTTATCCGTCCAGTTATACTTTGTTCCCTTGTGCGTAAGAGCTGTAAGTGGTTGAGCGATCTTTGAGAAACCTTCAATGAATCGTCGATAATAACCCGCCAATCCAAGGAAATGTCGTACCTCGGTAGGGGTCTTTGGTGCTTCCCAATTCTTAATCGCTTCAATCTTCGCTGGATCAACATGTATGCCCTTTTCGTTGACTATATGACCCAGAAATTGTGCTTCTCGCATCCAGAAATCACATTTCGAGAACTTAGCGTACAGTTGTTCCTGTTTCAATAATTCTAATAATAATCGAAGATGTTCAACGTGTTCCTCCTCAGACTGTGAATAGATGAGAATGTCATCAATGAAAACAATGACAAACTTATCAAGATAAGGTTTACAAACACGATTCATGAGATCCATGGATACAGCTGGAGCGTTTGTCAACCCAAATGGCATGACCAAGAACTCATAATGGCCATAGCGTGTCCTGAATGCTGTCTTCGGTATATCCTCCTCCTGAACTCTTAGTTGATGATAACCAGACCTGAGATCAATCTTCGAGTAGTAACTCGAACCTTGCAACTGATCGAAAAGATCGTCAATTCTGGGTAACGGATACCGGTTCTTGATAGTAACCTTGTTCAATTCCCAGTAATCGATACACATACGGAAAGTTCCGTCCTTCTTCTTTACAACAAAACTGGAGCTCCCCATGGTGAAAAACTAGGTCGTATGAAACCCTTATCCAACAATTCTTGCAATTGTGTAGATAATTCTTGCATCTCTGACAGTGCAAGTCGATAAGGTGCCCTAGCTATCGGTGCTGCGTCTGGTGTAAGGTCGATTCGGAATTCCACCTGTCTGATAGGTGGTAATCCCGGTAGGTCTTCTGGAAATACTTCAGGGAATTCACAAACTACTGGAATGTCTTCTATCTTCTTCTCAACTACCGGCTTCTCAGTTATAAGTGCTATAATTGCCGTATGACCTTTACGCAGATATTTGTGTGCCTTCATACAAGATATGAGACGCAGTGGCGTACTGCTCTTCTCACCTTGCACATACAGTGTCTCTCCATGCGAAAGAGGTATACGAACTATCTTTTGATGGCATACTATTTTTGCCTGGTCTTTGGACAACCAGTCCATGTCAATGACTACCCCAAAACTGCCTAAAGAGGTAGACATAAGGTCAATGTCATGTGTTTGACCTATCAAGTCAAGAACACACCTTTTAAGAAGATGGTTTACAACAACTAACTTATCATCAGTCAGTTCTATAGTGCATGGATTTTCTAAAACAGTGGGACTAATACTTAGCAATTCACAAGATTTGCTAGATACAAAATCCCGATCTGCACCGGTGTCTAATAGCATAGAGGCAGAGTGACAATTCAAGAGAAACGTACCCGTAACGACGTTGGGGATCTTCCCGTGCCTGACGTCCTCCAATCACAAAAGCCCTGTTCTAGCAACATTTATGTTGTTGTTGCTGTTTCCTTTTGTAGTTATGGCATTAGCCCTTCTTTTCTTGAGTTGTGGGCACTCCTTCTTGAAATGTCCTGATAAGCCACACTCAAAACATCCTTTCTGTGTGTTGTTCCGGTTGAGTGAGCTTGCCTGAAGTTCCCCTCGACAGTCTTTTGCTACATGACCTATCTTTCTGCATCGCTGACATCGGTACTTGTCACATTGTTTCCCAAAGTGATGGAATCCACATTTGTTGCACTTTGGGTATTTGCCATTATACCCTCCCGATGACTGTTGGTTATTGTTTGGATTGTGATGAGTCTTGTTGGATTCCTGCTTGCGATTCTGCTGAAATGACTGCTGAGTGAAATTCTTGGAATCAATGCTATCCATTTTCTTTTGTGGTCTCCCGCCTTAGCTGTTACTGTTCATTTGGGTAATGTTCCCCCTTGCATCACTTGATCAGTCAGTTGGTGTGCCAGTCGAACAGCTTGCTGTATGGTAGTAGGATTTGCAGATATGATCAATTTTCGAACCTGAGATACCAGCCCTCCAATGTATCTCTTGATCCATTTGCTAGATGGGGTTACCCTGTGCGGTAAGAGTCTTGCTAATTGCTGGAATCGAGTAGTGTATTCCTCAATATTAGAACCTTTCATCTTGAGTTGCCCGTATTCATCCTCAAGTCCTTGCATTTCATTACGGGAACAATACTCTTCCTGTAACAGGATTTTAAAGCCGTTCCAAGTAAGTGCATTGGTTGTATTCAAACCGAGTGTCTGCACGATAGAGTTCCACCATGTCAAGGCTGAACCCTCCAAAGTACAAATAGCGTATCTGACCTTGTTTTCTTCCGGACAATTGCTCGTCTCAAATACCGATTCTGACTGTTCAATCCATCGAAGAAGTCCAACGGCTCCTTCCGATCCTTTGAAATTACGTGGTTTGCAGTCCAAGAATGTCTTGAACGTGCATATTTGTGGGTTTACCAGTCCCCCCATTGAATCATGTGGTCCTGTTTGGTATGTTTGCGTATAGTTTGCGATTGTCTCGGTAATTCGAGTGTTAATAAGTGCCTCAACTTCCGTTGCGGTCATGTTAATGTTTCCACCAACCATGATATTCCTATTTACAAATATACATAATGAGACTACACCCATCGCATAATCATCACTCATGCACAAAGTAAATGTAACACACTACCATAGTCATTAAGATAACAATTCTTAATCATTTATGATAAATTAGTGCTCACAATTGTTTATCAAAGAGATGCAAAACAACTAAACACTAAGTCTACTTTTATGAGTACAACCCACTCATATAAGTTTGTTAAATAGAAGGTAAATGAAATAACTATATTCCATCGTTTGGTTGATCAACGGTTGATGATGAATCTTCCAGTTCTGCTGGACCAGTCGCTGCACCATGCTGGTAACGCATATGCCCAGTGATGAGGGTCATGGCCTCCCCAGCCAAATCTCTCCCTATATTGGCTTCAATCGCCGCTGCACCAGCCCGTGCATTGGCTTCCTCAGCCCTTGCCTCGGCTACAGCTACACGTAACTCAGTAGTTTCTAGTCGTGCAGTGAGTTCGAGTATCGTCCCTTGCATCATCCAGATCGTTTCCACCAAATTTTCCTGTTCTTCATTAGTCCTAACCAACTTCTCAGTGAGGTTATCCCACATTTGTGTCAGCCAGTTGTTATTCTCAAGCAATTCTGTGATCATTCCCGCTACTTCTCGCATGTTGCGGATTTCACGCTCCATGTGTGCAACAAAAGCAGCAAATGCCTGTTCTAGCGGATATCCTAGAGCAGGTAACGTCCAAAGGCTATTAGCAGTGCTGGCAGTTGGTGGTGGTGGCACTCGTTCTTCCCACACCCAGCTGCGTATGAGATCAGGAAACCATTGCCAATATTGGTTGTTCCCCCTTTGTTGAACATGTGTTTCCTCCCCATAGTGGATCGTATCATCCACTGGTTCGATCCTCCTTGTCATGATGTCTAACAATGCTACAACTTGTTCCTCAGTGTGAGTAGGTGTAGATAATGATGCTATGTCTGTTACAATATGCCATATGTAAGTGCTATACAAACTATCGTGTAAGCAAGTGTCTAATGTCTAACAGTTATAGTATAAGTCTACAAATGCAAACCTAGTTCGCTATAACCAATGTCTCTGATACCAATCTGTCACACCCCCAAATTTTCAACTAACGGAATTATACCGTTTGGGAACGTGACAAACCAGGATCTCAGATCATTAGACATAACGAAGACCTCTATATGAATTTCAAAACATATGTTGGTCAAAAACTGTAATATCAAAGTTTCAATGTTTGCGGAAGCGTTTTAAAACCAATAACAATACTTAACGGTTTGAAAATGTAAAGTACAATTTCAAAAACATTCCATGTCTTAATTGAACAAAAATAAAACACTTGAACTGAAATGTATGCATGAGACTCAACATCCTAGTCCCTGCTTGTCCTTGCTTGTGTCTTAGTGTCCTGAGAAAACATGTAAATCAAGTCAACACAATGGTTGGTGCATACACAGGTTTAAGCATTCACAATGTTCAAAACAGCAGTTTGAATATCAAGTTTGTAGGTAACATAATCACACATGCACAGTCATGATAGCTAGTCATATAAACTATTTACACAAGTGGTCGACACCGAAGCTGACGAGTTGCCATGCTATAGCATGTTTTTGCCTTAACACTATTGTCTAGCACGAACAATAGCAATATGTGTGTTTGGTCAGTCAAACACCTGCGTAGATCCCATCTACCAAGTGAGGTTTGTCAAACCCAATAGATCTATCTTCAACTACCACGCTTTGCACTCCGGCAAATTAAACGGTTCGAAAGAGAAGGCTTTGTAATGCTATGTTTGCACTTAATGTAAACAGCTAACTCATGCAAGTGATATGTATCTAAAAGCGTTTGCTGCACATGTTTTCTCCCCCAAAACAGTTAAAATAAGAAAGGGGCCGTGTACGCACCTTTGATTGTTGCAGAATGATCAAACACATTTAAAATCGTGTAGAAAGTCCTCCTACGAAGAACCTGTGTTGTAACAATAACCTAGTGTTATTCGGATTGTTGTTTTGTGCTTGAAATCACATACGTGTCAACACACGTATGTGAGAGTGTTAGGAATATGCATACGTATGTAAGCGAAACTTTGAAATCGTTCAATAAAATCATATCATCGCTTATGATTTTATAAGCGTAATTATACGCGATTTCGTTTTCGGGTTAAAATATAAATTTTATTATTTAATTTCGTTCGGGATTTCGTTACGGTTCCAATGCAACTGGAATGAACTAAATCGGAGTTAGAACGAGTGATTTAGGATTAAAATACTAAAATTAGTTTTTGATATCAAAAATCGGTGGTGCATGGGGTCGAACCCATGACCCCCCACCCTCAACACACACTATCTACCAACTCATCTGCTCTTACGATTGTATTTGAATTGTTTTCAACTCGTTTTAAGCATCCATAAGTCGGGTTCCTTCCCATTAACCTTAACCGAACCATAATTCCCTCAATTAACCCCCTGATTCGAATCCGATCGAACCTAAACTCATGGGGTTTTGTTTCTGGGATCCAACCGATCCTATGGATGGTTTTAATTCGAAAATGAATTAATATAACTCGTTTAATTGGTTGTGTAAACGTTCGAACTTGAGTTCGCCCGTTCCCCATTCAAATTGTTTAAATTCTCGAATGTTAATCATAAAATCTATAGGGCTTTCATTAATCTAGGTTTTCCGAAACATTCTGTGTAAGTTAATTTAATTATATAGCCCATTCAAATAGGAATCCCCAATTCGTTTTTAACTCCAAACCCTAGAACTTGAAATCCACGAATTCGTTATAATTTCATGAAATTGACTTAGGGGTGTTATTAATCGGAGGCTTCAGAAACCACCCGTATGGTTTAATTTGATTTTTAACCTCGTTTACACTAAAACCCCCCAAATTGGTTTTGTCTAAGAACCCTAGTAATCGTGATCATAGAATTCGTGATATGGTTATGAAATTGAAAAAGGTTTTTCCATTAACATAGAATTCCGAAACTATCTGTATAGGTTGATTTGATTTTAAAAGTCGTTTGAACCGAGACCCCCAAAACGTTCTTGATGAGGAACCCTAGAATTAACACATTATCAATTCCAGATTAATAGATGAATTTGTGTTAGGGGTACTCTTAGTCGGCCATATTAGAGGGTTTATAAGTGATTACTTACTTGATTCTATATCGAATTGATGAATATCGACTTTTAGCTTGATATTCGGCCGACTCCCAATCAAATCCTTCAATCCTCAACTTTTTGCTTCGAATTGTGGTATGGAATATGTTCAGAAAGTTCCGAATGAAGTTTGGGAAGGTTCAATTTCGAGAATTTTGGTTGATTAATATGAGATTGGTAGTTAATGGTGACGGTTTCATTCTTTTGAGTGGTTCTTGGTATAAATTCGAGGAGTTAATGATTCTATAACTGATGATACTTGATAATAATCATTAACATGACAGTTATGCATGTTAATTTCGATTGATTATAATGAATTAATAGGAATTTCGAATTTTAAGTTGATAACTCATAGAATTTTGACTTTTCAAGTCAAAATTAACCTTTACTTCCAACTTGTAAATTTAGTCCTTGAATTTAGAACACTTAGAACCTGATTTATACATAATCTTAACTCCTATAAATTATTTTGGATCAATAACATATCATTTCGATTTAACAAAGTTACATCAAAATCCCGAATTATCACCAATTGATTCAATTGAAATATTGTTGGGCTAAGTTAACCCATTTGAGCTTCTTGAATACAATTGGGCCTACATTAATCTCATTGGGCCTACCCTGGGCCTACTTTGGCATTATTTGACCTACTTGGGCCTCATTGGGCCTTCCTTGGCCTTACTGGGCCTTCTTTGGTCCTACTGGGCCTTACATGACTTGTTGGCCCTGTGATCTAACCATTTTCAGTTAACAAGGTTAATCCAAAAAGTCAGATTGTCACAATTCGATTATCTCATTATCTGTTAGAGTAGTTGGATAGAAGATTTGTAATAGGAGTAACCCTGTTGATTTTCCTTCTTCAATTCTTTCTATAGTTTTAACTCCTATAATGTCTCTATCATGTGTAAAAGCAATTTCAAGAATTTTTTGTTGTAATTTATGCAAAATTAATGGAAATTCTGCACAAATTTTTTGAGAAATCATTGCTTCAAATTCTGGAAATTTATCTGTAAGAGGCTTCAGAGTTGTTTTCCAGGGTGTATCTATCATTCGGTATTTAAAAGCATCAAAACTACTAGAATACCATTCAGAATTTCTGAAAGAATCTATATTTTTCTCAAATCTGTTTAGTATATGTGTATTTTTTGATTCTAATATTTTCAGTTGTTGCTTTAACAACTTATTTTCGATAGCAAGCTATAGATTATGTGTATCTTTACTACTTGTTAGGAGCTGCTCTTGTAACTGTGTAATCTTTTCTTTTTGCTTCTTTATAAACTGTTCTGGATTGGTTTTTACCATATCCGAAAAAGTGTATACCTGTTCAGGTTCTATGTAAAATGTAAGCCCAAGGTTTTCCCTTATATATATATATATATATATATATATATATATATATATATATATATAAGGGAAAACCTTGGGCTTACATTTTACATAGAACCTGAACAGGTATACACTTTTTCGGATATGGTAAAAACCAATCCAATATATATATATATATGTATAGGGGATGGAATTTTTGATAACCCTTATGTTTTGCTACAACTACATAATCATCATCCAATGGTTACTTTAAAAGGTAAGTGTATAGGATCGTGACACGTGTCAGATTCCTTTTTTTTCTTTTTTTTAATATAAAGGGCATTTAAGACATTTGTTATTTAAGTAAAGTTTACCCCTTTTTTTTAAACATTCATAACTTTTTTATAGTATATTATTTTTTTAAAAAAATTGCATCATTATACTCGTCTCATTTTTCTCTTTAATTTCGTTATAGTCTCGACTAGTTTTTTTTTTTTATGATGTCATGTATTTACATCATTGTAACAAGCTTAAAGATAGCAAATTAATTAGAAATTTTTTCTAACAATGGTAAATTACAGTAATGTAACAAAAAATGAAGTAATGTAACACAAAATGAAGTAATTTACAATGACATAATTAACGGTGACGTAACACATTATTTTTTTCTCTAACAATGATAATTACAATGATAAATTACAGTGATGTAATAGAACACATTATTTTGATTTTTTTTCTCTCACAATGATAATTATAGTGATGTAATTTATCATTGTTCGAAAAAAATTTAAACTAATTTGTTGTCAATGTAAATTACATCACTGTAATTTAAACCAAATTCACCGAAAAAAACCGAAACCGAATTCGAATTTTACGTCAATGTAATTTACATCACGATAAATTACGTCAATGTAAATTACATCATTGTAATTTATCATTTTTAAAAAAATTTCAAATAAATTTGTTATATTTAAGCTCGTTACAATGATGTAAATATAGGGCATTTAAAAAAAGTAAAAAAAATTAGTCGAGACTATAATGGAATTAAAGAGAAAAATGAGACGAATATAATGGTGCAATTTTTTTTAAAAAATAATATATTATAAAAAAGTTATTAATGTTTAAAAAAGAGAGGGGGAAAACTTATAAGGGGTAAAATGACTATGATGCCCTTTTTAATATTTTAATGAAATGCTTATGTGTAAGTTTATGATTGGTTGAAATGGGTTATGTAGTTGTAGCAAAAGATGAGGGTTATTTTTGTCACACCCCCATATTTCAACTAACGGAATCATATCGTTTGGGACGTGACAAATCAGGATCTCAGATCATTAGACATAACGAAGACCTCTATATGCTTTTCAAACATAACTTTGGTCTAAATTGTAATATCAAAGTTCTAACGTTTGCGGAAGCGTTTTAAAACAATAACAAACATAACGGTTTGTAAAATGTAAATTACAAATCAAAGTCTTAAATGTTTAAATTCAAAACAACTGTAATGTAAAGCATGCATGAGACTCGATCTCCTAGTCCCTGCTTGTCTGTTCTTGTACCTTAGCGTCCTGAGAAAACATATAAATCAAGTCAACACAAAGGTTGGTGCACACACAGGTTTGTATAATTACAATTGTTTGAACAACAATTCAAAATGTAAATGTAGCAGATAACATAATCACACATTGCATAGTCATGATAGCTAGTCATTTGCACTATTTACTTAAGTGGTTGACATCGAAGCTGACTGTTGCATGCTATTGCATGTTTTGCCTTTCCACTATTGTCTAACACAAACAATAGTAATGTTGAATTGGCTAGTTAAACACTTGCGTAGATCTCATCTACCAAGTGAGGTTTGTCAAACCCAATAGATCTATCTTCAACTACCACGCTTTGCACTACGGCAAACTAAACGGTTCGAAATGTAAGGACTTTGAGTGTTATGTTCGCACTTATAGTAAACAGCTAACTCATGCAAGTGATATGTATCTAAAATGTTTGTTGCACATGTTTTCTCCCCCAAAACAGCTAAAATAAGAAAAGGGGCCGTGTACGCACCTTTGAATACAGCAGAATGATCAAACACACGTGAACTCGCGTAGATAATCCTCTACGAAGAATCTCTGTTTAAACAATAACATTGTGTTATTCGAAATGTCGTCTTGTGTTTGAACTCACATACGTGTCAACACACGTATGTTAGATTGTTAGAATCGTGCATACGTAAGTACGCACGACTTTAAACTCGTTTGATAAAACCATATAGTCCGTATACGATTTTATTTAAATAAGCGTAATTGTACGCGATTTCGTTTTCGTGTTAAAATGTGAATTTTATAATCTTATTCGGTTCGGGATCTCGTTACGGTTCCAACGCAACTTGAACCAGTCGAAACGGAGTTATAATGAAGGAGTTATGATAAAATCACTAAAAATGATTTAAAAATTCAAAACCGGTTGGAGCCGGGTTCGAACCCGCGACCCCTCACTCATATCATACCTACCCTACCAACTCAACTGTTTCTAATTTTGTTAGCAAATTGATTTTTAATTTCTTTTAAACATCAAGAAGCTGAATTCCCTTTATTTAACCACAGCCGAACCAAGAACTCCAGTTGGCCCCCAATTCGATCACCAATGAGTCTGAAACCATAGGGCTATGGCTACATAGGTTTAGACGCATCCATGGGTGGCTTTAATTTGTCAAAATGATTCGACTAAGTGCTCCAAATCAGTCCCGAACATAACCCGGTTCGAACGGCCTAATTCTCTATTCAATTGAGTCAAATTCGAGCTTGTGGGTGCTCAAATCAATAGGGTTTTTTCATTCTTGCATCAAAACGAACCTATCTGTGTCATAAGATCAGATTTTTGAACCTTGCTCGTTTAAAATCCCCAAACCCGATTGCCATTTAAGCCCTAGAATTCGAATTCGAATTCGAAAAATTCATGTTTGTTTTACACAATTAACATATGGTTTTCACTAAATGATGAATTTCGAAACTTTCTGTAATGACTATATTGAAAATCGATTTCGTTTGGGCCGAAACCCCCAAAACGATTTAACCCACAAACCCTAGAATTCGTTCTCCTTCAATTCGTGGTGGTTTTCTGAAATTGAATAAGGTTTATCAAACCACAGAGAGTTACGAAACTCTCTGTAGGGTTTAATCTAAGTTTTGAATTCGATTAAATAGAAGTCCCCAAAACGTGTTCTAAGATGAACCCTAGAATTAGAACATTATCAATTCGAGATTTTTAGATGAAATTGTGTTAGGGGTACTCTTAGTCGGCCATGTTAGAGTGTTTATAAGTGATTACTTACTTGGTTCTATGTCGGATTGATGAAGGTCGACTTTTAGCTTGATATTCGGCCGACTCACGATCGAATCCTTTGATCCCCGACTTGTTGCTTCGAATTGTGGTATGTAATATGTTCTGAAAGTGCCGAATGATGATATTGAGTGATCAATTCGAAGTGTTGAAGCCTAATGATGTGATTTCTAGTGTAACCGTGAACGGTTTCGACTTTTGGTCTCATTAGGCCTTTAATTCGATTGATAATGATGTTAATAACACCTGGTAACTGATTATCATCATCATTGCAAGTTAATTGAAGCTTTAATTTGTTTAATTACTGGATTTTAAAGCTAATTCGAATTTTATTTTGATTTTTAAACGAATTTTGACTCTTAAAAGTCAAAATTTTCATTTTCACATAATTACAACTTAACCCTTGTAATTTAATCACTTTGTGATTGATTTTGTTTAATTCTAACCCTTTTCGTTTGGTTTCGTGTGATTTCGTATCGTTTCGGTTAGTTTTGGACTAGCGGTGTTAATCCGGAAAAGCCGGATTTTCACATCATCCCCTTGTTGAAGGAATTTTCGTCCCGAAAATTGCTAGATGTTAGAAGTAGTTAGGGCACTACTTTGTAAGTTCAAAGTGTACGTGTTAGTGTGATATTTGATCATTCTGCGTACTTGTGTGTACTCACACACAAGGTTCGATGTTTGTAACATCTCACCTAAGTGTGACCATTCTGTGTAACTGTTTGCGTGCACACCAGTTAGTATACCTAACTGTGAATGTTTGTGTTTGATCATACTGTGTTATGTAACCTTGCACATAGTGAATGTTCGTAACTGTTTGTACTATGCAACCTCGCACATAGCAAATGTTTGAAACTAATCATGTATGTACTACCATAGCATGTAACATATGAAATGTAGCACAAATGTTTGTAACAAAACCAATTGCATAAAATGTTATCATGTATGTACTACCATAGCATGTAACATATGAAATGTAGCACAAATGTTTGTAACAAAACCAACTGCATAAAATGTTTGTGCTTACAGTTTGAAATTCGAAGTGTTGGAATGTGAAGCATCACATCATCCCCTTGTTGAAGGAAATTTCGTCCCGAAATTTAACGTGTCTTCACAGTGTTTGCAGTTGTTGTTTTGAACAGATGAGGATACTTCTTCATCATTTGATCTTCTCTTTCCCATGTGAATTCAGGTCCACGTCTTGAATTCCATCGGACTTTGACTATCGGAATCTTGCTTTGTTTAAGTTGTTTGACCCCTCGGTCCATGATTTCAGCTGGTTCTTCAATGAATCGTAACTGTTCGTCCACTTGTATTTCTTCGAGTGGTACAATCAATGTCTCATCGGAAAGACATTTCTTTAAGTTCGATACGTGAAAGACATCATGAACTCCGCTGAGTTCATCCGGTAATTGTAGTTGATACGCAACCGGACCAATCTTTTTCAGAATCTCAAAAGGACCTACGTAACGTGGGCTAAGCTTTCTGCGCTTGTCGAATCATATCACACCCTTCCAAGGCGATACTTTCAGAAGAACTCGGTCTCCGACTTGAAATTCCAACGGCTTACGACGCTTGTCAGCATAACTCTTTTGTCGATCCCGAGCCGCTGCCATACGGTTCCGGATTTGTACAATCTTCTCAGTCATTTCATGTACTAGTTCTGGACCTGTTATCTGACTGTCACTAATTTCAGCCCAACAAACTGGTGAACGACATTTACGACCGTACAAAGCTTCAAACGGTGCTGCCTGAATACTTGTATGATAACTATTGTTGTAAGAGAATTCCACGAACAGTAAGTGGTTTTCCCAACTATCGCCAAAATCAATAAACAAGCTCGTAACATGTCCTCGAGCGTCTTAATCGTACGTTCACTCTGACCGTCGGTTTGCGGATGATAGGCAGTACTCATGTCTAAACGAGTCCCCAAGAACTTATGGATTGATTTCCAAAAGTTTGAAGTAAATCGGGCGTCCCGATCTGATATGATGGAAATTGGTACGCCATGTCGCGCTACCACTTCCTTGATGTGAATGCAAGTCAATTTCTCCATTTTGTCAGTTTCCTTAATAGTCAAGAAATGTGCAGATTTCGTTAATCGATCGACAATTACCCATATCGTATCACAACCACTTGGCGTACGGGGTAATTTAGTAATGAAATCCATCGAAATCTGTTCCCATTTCCACATCGGTATTTCTGGTTGTTGTAGCAAACCAGATGGTTTCTGATATTCAACTTTAACTTTAGAACAAGTCAAACATTTGCTAACATACCTAGCAATGTCGGCTTTCATGTGAGGCCACCAATACAGTGCCTTCAAGTCATGATACATCTTGTCTGATCCCGGATGGACTGAATACCTGGACTTATATGCTTCATCCATCACGAGTTCCCTTAAACCACCATGCAAAGGTATCCACAGTCGATTAATGAAATAACGAATTCCATCAGGTTTGACATCTAATTGTGTTTCCTTCCCTCGTAAGGATTCGTGTACCAAGTTATCCTTTTCTAAGGCTTCAAGCTGAGCACTGCGTACCTTGTCAGGTAAGTCAGTATGTATCGTCATCATAAGTGCACGAACCCGTCTTGTTCCTGTTGTGTCTTGTCTGCTTAGAGCGTCAGCTACCACATTAGCTTTTCCCGGATGATACTTGATCGCGCATTCGTAGTCGTTCAACAACTCGACCCATCGTCCCTGTCTCATATTGAGCTCCTTCTGATCAAAGATATGTTGCAGACTCTTATGATCAGTGTAAATGGTACACTTGGTTCCATATAAATAATGCTTCCAAATCTTCAAGGCAAACACCACTGCTCCTAACTCCAAATCATGAGTAGTGTAATTCTTTTCGTGTGGTCTCAGTTGCCTTGAAGCATAAGCAATCACTTTATCACGTTGCATCAACACACATCCTAAACCCTGTGCAGATGCGTCACAATACACCACGAAGTCTTCTGTCCCTTCCGGTAAGGACAGAATCGGTGCACTGCAAAGTTTCTGTTTCGATAACTGGAATGCAACTTCCTGTTTATCCGTCCAGTTATACTTCGTTCCTTTGTGAGTAAGAGCTGTAAGAGGTTGAGAGATCTTTGAGAAACCCTCAATGAATCGTCGGTAATAACCCGCCAAACCAAGGAATTGTCGTACCTCAGTAGGGGTCTTTGGTGCTTCCCAATTCTTAATCGCTTCAATTTTTGCTGGATCAACATGTATGCCCTTCTCATTGACTATATGACCCAGGAATTGAACTTCTCGCATCCAGAAGTCACATTTCGAGAACTTCGCGTATAACTGTTCTTGTTTAAGTAATTCTAACAGCAATCGAAGATGTTCAGCGTGCTCCTCCTCAGTCTGAGAATAGATGAGAATGTCATCAATGAAAACAATAACAAACTTATCAAGATAAGGTTTGCAAACTCTATTCATGAGATCCATGAATACCGCTGGAGCGTTTGTCAACCCGAATGGCATGACCAAGAATTCGTAATGGCCATAGCGCGTTCTGAATGCTGTCTTCGGAATATCTTCCTCTTGAACTCTGAGTTGATGGTAACCCGATCTGAGATCAATCTTCGAGTAGTAACTCGAACCTTGAAACTGATCGAACAGATCGTCAATTCTAGGTAACGGATACCGGTTTTTGATGGTAACCTTGTTAAGTTCCCGGTAATCGATACACATACGGAAAGTCCCGTCCTTTTTCTTAACAAATAAGACTGGAGCTCCCCATGGTGAAAAACTAGGTCGTATGAAACCCTTATCCAACAACTCTTGTAGTTGTGTAGATAACTCTTGCATCTCAGATGGTGCAAGTCGATAAGGCGCTCTAGCTATCGGTGCTGCATCTGGTGTAAGGTTGATTCGGAATTCCACTTGTCTGATAGGTGGTAATCCCGGTAAATCTTCTGGGAACACTTCAGTAAATTCACAAACTACTGGGATATCTTCGATCTTCTTCTCAGCTACCGGCTTCTCAGTTATAAGTGCTATAACTGCTGTATGACCTTTACGCAGACATTTGTGTGCCTTCATACAAGATATTAGACGCAGTGGCGTACTGCTCTTCTCAGCTTGTACGTACAGTGTCTCTCCATGTGAAAGAAGTATACGAACGATCTTTTCATGGCATACTATTTCAGCCTGGTGTTTGGACAACCAGTCCATGCCAATGACTACATCAAAATTGCCTAAAGTGATAGGCATAAGGTCAATTTCCAGTGTTTGACCCATCGCACCAAGGATACATCCTTTAAGGGTATGTTCTACTACAATTAACTTGCCATCAGCTAATTCTACAGTGCATGGATTTTCTAAGACAGTGGGACTAACATTTAGCAACTTAGAAAATGAACTAGATACAAAACTCCGGTCTGCACCAGTATCAAATAGCATAGAGGCATAGTGATTATTCAAGAGGAACGTACCCGTAACAATGTTGGGATCCTCTCGTGTCTGACGTCCTCCAATCACAAATGCCCTGCCCCTAGCACCATTATTGTTGTTATTATTGTTGTTATTGATGCCGTTGCCATTGCCATTTGCATCATTAGTCCCGCCCTTATTGAGTTGTGGGCAATCCTTTCTGAAATGCCCCGGTTTGCCACACTCAAAACAACCCTTCTGTGTGTTATTCTGGTTTGTTGGGTTTGTCTGTAATTCTCCCCGACAGTCCTTTGCAGCATGACCCATCTTCCCGCACCGTTGGCATCGGTACTTGTCACATTGATTCCCAATGTGATGAAGTCCACATTTATTGCATTTTGGGTATTTACCAAAATATCCTCCCGATGACTGTTGATTATTGTTTGAGTTCTGATGGGTCCTGTTGGATTCAGACTTGCGGTTCTGATGAAACGACTGTTGGTTGGAACTCTTGGAATTGCTACTATCCCACTTTCGCTTGTGGTCTCCCACCTTAGTAGCTGTTGTTCGTTTAGGCAGAGTTCCTTGTAGAACTGCCTGGTTAGTCAATTGGTGCGCCAGTCGAACAACTTGGTGAATCGTTGTGGGATTTGCAGAAGTGACCAACCCTTGAATCTGAGGCACTAATCCCCCAATGTACCTCTCAATCCACTTGCTCGGTGGATTAGCCATGTGTGGTAGGAGTCTGGCTAATTCGTGTGATCGAGTAGTGTACTCCTCAATGTTAGACCCCTCCATCTTAAGATGCCAGTACTCATCTTCCAGTTTTTGTATTTCACTACGAGGGCAGTACTCCTCTTGCAGTAAAGTCTTGAACCCATTCCAAGTTAGGGCATTGGCCTCACCCAATCCCAGAGTTTGAACATTGGAGTTCCACCAAGTCAATGCTGGACCTTCCAAAGTTCCCGTAGCATACTTAACTTTATGCTCATCAGGACAGTTGCACATCTCAAACACTGATTCCGCTTTTTCAATCCATCGTAGGAGTCCAATGTCCCCTTCCGATCCCTTGAAGTTGTGTGGCTTGCAGTCCAAGAACATCTTGAACGTGCACATCTGTGGGTTCACCAATCCCCCTGCTGGACCCTGTGGTCCTGTCGTGTGTGTCTGGGTGTAGTTCGCGATAGCCTCCGCGATCCTGTTGTTGATCAGCTCATTGAGCTCAGCAACTGTCATATTGATGTTTTCGCCGGCCATTATCTTCACATTTACAAATATACGTAATGAGATTACATAATCACCATTCATGCATATGCAAACACAACAATCAATCATTGTTATCAAAACACTAGTTCTCATGAAGATAATTTCTTTTCATTAATTGTAGGTAATCAACTAAACATGATATTTTATTTGTTATGAGTACATCCCACTCATATAGGTTTATTACTGAAAGATAAATAACATAAACTAGCTAGACTCCACCATTTGGTGGTGCAACACTAGGAGATGAATCAGCCTGCTCTGGTGGATCACTCCCTGCACCGTGATCATATTGTATGTGTTCGGTGACAAGTGTTAGTGCCTGCTCAGCAAAATCCCCAACTATGTTGGTTCCATCTATAGCCTCATTAGATAGTGCAATGGCCTCTTCGGCCCTTGCCTCGGCCATAGCCGCACGTAGTTCCGTTTCCTGTTGTCGTGCCTCGGCCATAGCTGCACGAAATTCAGCATTTTGCAGTCGATCGGTGAGCTCAACAATAGCATTTCGCATTACTTCCACATCTTCCACCATATTCTCATGTAACTCGTCTGTATGAGTCAGCTCCTCCTTAAGACTCCTCCATTTCTCCATAATCCAGTTATTGCTTTCCAACAATCCTGTGATTGCCCCTGCTGCCTCGCGCATATTACGGATCTCCCGATCCATACGTGCCACGAATGCAGCAAACGCTTGCTCTAGCGGATACCCTAGAGCCGGTAATGTCCAAATGCCTGTAGTAGATGAAGTAGCGGGTGGTGGAGGCACTCTCTCCTCACGTACCTAGCTACGGATAAGATCAGGGAACCATTGCCAATAATGGCTGCTCCCTCTAGGTCTAATGTGAATATCCTCACTATAGTGGATAGTATCATCCACTAGCTCCAGTTTCCTTTTCTTAGCTGCTTCAATTTCCCCATGTGACTCCTCATCAAGAATACGCTTAGACAATGATGCCATATCTGTTACATAACACTTATGTAAATACTATGCTAAAAGCAGTTGTGTAAACAAGTGTCTAATGTCTAACAGTTATAGTCTAAGTCTACAAATGCAAACCTAGTTCGCTATAACCAATGGCTCTGATACCAATCTGTCACACCCCCAAATTTCAACTAACGGAATCATACCGTTTGGGACGTGACAAACCAGGATCTCAGATCATCAGACATAACGAAGACCTCTATATGATTTTCAAACATAACTTTGGTCTAAATTGTAATATCAAAGTTCTAACGTTTGCGGAAGCGTTTTAAAACAATAACAAACATAACGGTTTGTAAAATGTAAATTACAAATCAAAGTCTTAAATGTTTAAATTCAAAACAACTGTAATGTAAAGCATGCATGAGACTCGATCTCCTAGTCCCTGCTTGTCTGTTCTTGTACCTTAGCGTCCTGAGAAAACATGTAAATCAAGTCAACACAAAGGTTGGTGCACACACAGGTTTGTATAATTACAATTGTTTGAACAACAATTCAAAATGTAAATGTTGCAGATAACATAATCACACATTGCATAGTCATGATAGCTAGTCATTTGCACTATTTACTTAAGTGGTTGACATCGAAGCTGACTGTTGCATGCTATTGCATGTTTTGCCTTTCCACTATTGTCTAACACAAACAATAGTAATGTTGAATTGGCTAGTTAAACACTTGCGTAGATCTCATCTACCAAGTGAGGTTTGTCAAACCCAATAGATCTATCTTCAACTACCACGCTTTGCACTACGGCAAACTAAACGGTTCGAAATGTAAGGACTTTGAGTGTTATGTTCGCACTTATAGTAAACAGCTAACTCATGCAAGTGATATGTATCTAAAATGTTTGTTGCACATGTTTTCTCCCCCAAAACAGTTAAAATAAGAAAAGGGGCCGTGTACGCGCCTTTGAATATAGCAGAATGATCAAACACACTTGAACTCGCGTAGATAATCCTCTACGAAGAATCTCTGTTTAAACAATAACATTGTGTTATTCGAAATGTCGTCTTGTGTTTGAACTCACATACGTGTCAACACACGTATGTTAGATTGTTAGAATCGTGCATACGTAAGTACGCGCGACTTTAAACTCGTTTGATAAAACCATATAGTCCGTATACGATTTTATTTAAATAAGCGTAATTGTACGCGATTTCGTTTTCGGGTTAAAATGTGAATTTTATTATCTTATTCGGTTCGGGATCTCGTTACGGTTCCAACGCAAATTGAACCAGTCGAAACGGAGTTATAATGAAGGAGTTATCATAAAATCACTAAAAATGATTTAAAAATTCAAAACCGGTTGGAGCCGGGTTCGAACCCGCGACCCCTCACTCATATCATACCCACCCTACCAACTCAACTGTTTCTAATTTTGTTAGCAAATTGATTTTTAATTTCTTTTAAACATCAAGAAGCTGAATTCCCTTTATTTAACCATAGCCGAACCAAGAACTCCAGTTGGCCCCCAATTCGATCACCAATGAGTCTGAAACCATAGGGCTATGGCTACATAGGTTTAGACGCATCCATAGTAGCTTTAATTTGTCAAAATGATTCGACTAAGTGCTCCAAATCAGTCCCGAACATAACCCGGTTCGAACGGCCTAATTCTCTATTCAATTGAGTCAAATTCGAGCTTGTGGGTGCTCAAATCAATAGGGTTTTTCATTCTTGCATGAAAACGAACCTATCTGTATCATAAGATAAGATTTTTGAACCTTGCTTGTTTAAAATCCCCAAACCCGATTGCCATTTAAGCCCTAGAATTCGAATTCGAAAAATTCATGTTTGTTTTACACAATTAACATATGGTTTTCACTAAATGATGAATTTCGAAACTTTCTGTAATGACTATATTGAAAATCGATTTCGTTTGGGCCGAAACCCCTAAAACTATTTAACCCACAAACCCTAGAATTCGTTCTCCTTCAATTCGTGGTGGTTTTATGAAATTGAATAAGGTTTGTCAAACCACAGAGAGTTACGAAACTCTCTGTAGGGTTTAATCTAAGTTTTGAATTCGATTAAATAGAAATCCCCAAAACGTGTTCTAAGATGAAACCTAGAATTAGAACATTATCAATTCGAGATTTTTAGATGAAATTGTGTTAGGGGTACTCTTAGTCGGCCATGTTAGAGTGTTTATAAGTGATTACTTACTTGGTTCTATGTCGGATTGATGAAGGTCGACTTTTAGCTTGATATTCGGCCGACTCACGATCGAATCCTTCGATCCTCGACTTGTTGCTTCGAATTGTGGTATGTAATATGTTCTGAAAGTGCCGAATGATGATATTGAGTGATCAATTCGAAGTGTTGAAACCTAATGATGTGATTTCTAGTGTAACCGTGAACGGTTTCGACTTTTGGTCTCATTAGGCCTTTAATTCGATTGATAATGATGTTAATAACACCTGGTAATTGATTATCATCATCATTGCAAGTTAATTGAAGCTTTAATTCGTTTAGTTACTGAATTTTAAAGCTAATTCGAATTTTATTTTGATTTTTAAATGAATTTTGACTCTAAGTCAAAATTTTCATTTTCACATAATTACAACTTAACCCTTGTAATTTAATCACTTTGTGATTGATTTTGTTTAATTCTAACCCTTTTCGTTTGGTTTCATGTGATTTCGTATCGTTTCGGTTAGTTTTGGATTAACGGTGTTAATCCGGAAAAGCCAGATTGTCACAATTTTTTATACCTTGCCCTATATATATATATATATAGGGTAATGTTCCCCTAAAAAGTCTATTATGCCTAAGAAGACTAAAAATGATTTTAAAAAACTCGAAAACCGACTCAAACAAACCCCGATTGAATTCATTTTTGCATCAATGGAACCGTCTTGTCGAATTCTAAAACCCAAACCTTAAATCATAAACAATAAACCTTAATACTAAAACCAAAACTTAAAAAACAAATCTTTAACATAAAGATAAAACTTTATAGCTAAAAATCAAGCCCTAAAACCTAAAACCTACATCTAGTTGTTAAAACGAAAACTTAAAAGCTAATATTGTAGGGTTCGATAAAACGGTTCCAATGCCATCGAAATGAGTTCAATCGGAGTTCATTTGGGTCGGTTTTGGAGATTTTAAAAACCCTTCTTAGCCTTCTTAGGCAAAATAGACTTTTTATTTGATCTTTCCCCTATATATATATATGATTATGAAAAAATAAGAACTTATGGATCCAGATATAACCCAATAACTAGCACCAATGTTTTATCAAAAAATCAAGTAAATAAGATAATGTCTTGTGTCATATTTCTTTTTTTGATATGCTAAAGTATATTGAACATTTTGTTATTATTAAAATGCTACATTTAATATGGTAGTGACACGTATTTTAATTAATATTCTTTTTTAGTAAAGTTTACCTCTCTTTTTTTTATATATTCATAACTTTTTTATAATATATTATTTTTTTATGGTTATTGAATTAAAATACTCACAACTTTAATCTTTTGGCCGGCGATACTTCCTATTTAGAAAATGTTTCACATCACTCCCTATTTTAAACTTAGTTTTTGCTGGCACTCTCGTCCCAACAGAACTGTAACTCCGTTAACTTAAATCGCAAAATCGAACCTAACAATCACAATAACTTCTCTCAATCAAAAATTAAACTCACATAAACTTATTTACACTCATTCAGTCATAATTGTGGTCTCAGTTTCATGGAACATCATTCTTCCTATCGATTTTGAATCCAAGAAACAATCACGGCTACTATATACACGAACTCAAGCAACTCAAATCCGATCCAGGTAATCTTGAAACCATTAGCCTTGTTTTTGTCACACCCCAACCGACGGCGGAATACTTCGGGGCGCGAGTTTGACTGTTCATTAGCTCATGGTGCTATTAAAATGTTTCAATATTTAATGCGTCATTATTACAAAGCAATCATAACATTCATTGAATCACATGCGAACATTTCATTAATTTGAATATACAATAATTACATTTGAAATGCAAAACATTGTTTACAAATTAACTAGGTCAACTAATTCTTATCCTATGTCTTCATCATGTCTTCCTTAGCCTGTTACACATGTAAAATAAGAGTTTGTCAACTATTTGCATAGTTGGTGAGTTCATACACTAAGTTTAAATAATAAGTATAAAAAGGATGCAAACTATAGCCTAACTAGATATGTATCATAAGCACAACATGAATACAAGTTTGAATAAATAGAATGAATAAATGAACAACAATTGCTTGTGTCCAAACAAGTATCCTTACAACATGTTAATTCGAGTATGGCCATACTATACATTAACAGTTATAATTCAACAAGTTTGCTAGGTGTACTTTTCGCCTTTTTGACACAAAGGCAAAAGCCTTTGCGAAGATAGTATCTAACCATCTTATGCTACTAAGTACTAGATTGCTTGACTGGCAACACACATAGAATCAACACATTGTATAAGCCTAGCCTCTAACACATAAAGCTAACTAGGTCTAAGGCTTGCATCATAGATTGAATGAATAATAGAATGATTAAAGCTTTAAATAAGACATGTGTAACATCCCAAAAACAAGAATGTAAAAGGGAGTGTGAAGAAAACTCACATGTTTAGATGCTTAGCTAGTTCCAAGGTCATTGAATAAAGATTGAGGAAGTAAGGCTATCTTCTCATCCTAAAGTTTTGAGAAATCAAGCCTTAGTATCCTAATAATTCAAAATTCAAGAATCTTAAAAATATGCCTTTCTAATGGAAGTCCTATTTGAAAGAATCTATGTTTAAATGGATACTTGGAATATTTATTCAATAGATATTAATAAATATTCTCATATTATCGATTAATAAATAAAATAGAATATAAAATATTCTTTTTATTTATTTTTATCAATATAGTTGTATGAATGATCAAAATAATGTTTTAAGAATATTTTATAATATTCTAGTAAGTTTGTATAATATATAAAAAAATATATAATATTGAATATTCTATTTATTTATTATTTTATAATTTGAATTTCTAAGAATAATGTTTGAATAATATTCCATCCATTTGTTCTTACTTTGATTATTTATAAACAATGCCTGATGTTTATGTGTGTATATGATAATCTATGAAAATTGTTTAAAGTAGTTATAAAACTATTTAGAATAATTGCAAAATTATTCATGTTTATAAAGTTAATAATTTTAGGGTTTAAAAGTTTATTTAGAATATTTTTTAGAAGATATTCTATACTTTGTTTTTATAAAATTTGATTTTAAAATAATAGTTAATTAATTTTGTTTAAATAAATAATTTATCTATTTATTTTTATTATTATTATTATTTTAACACAGTACTTCACGTTACTTTTAAATTTATGTATTTTGCCAAATTGATTTTTGAATAGGCATATATATATATATATATATATATATATATATATATATATATATATATTTAAAGTAGTTTTATAGTAAATTGTTAATATTTAATTATTTATAATATCTATATGTTTTATGAAATTATTTCAAGTTTATGCTGAATATTAGAAAAAATGATAATAATAATAATAAATATAAATAAATATAAATGTTCTAAAGGATTCTAAGAAATAATAAAAAAAAGGTAAATGGAGACCAAAACCGGCTTCAACGGGTTTCCAACCCGGGTAGCCCGGCAGCCAAGCTCCACACAAACACCAAGCAACCAATTGATCTAAGCTCTATCATTGGATGTCTCCCATTTCGAAAATAGATAACATGCAGGTTCTGATATCCCAAAACCATCTCAAAAACCAACGAACCCTAATACCCAAATCAAGTTCAATTCGATTCGTCCGGTCATTGTTTGTATTCCTAGTCATAGGGTTATTGATCTACATCAAAATCCGAACAATATAAGCATAAACTTACTTGGTATAGATCTGAATTCGATGTGTTTGAGTTGTAGGATGATTGCGAATGAGATGCTCGATCAATCCCTTAATCTAGAACGATTCTGATAGGGCTTTTAGGTTCTTATGATTCAGACTAAGGTCGCAAATGTGTATGTGTGTTTAATTTTGTTAAAAAATGTTTCTGTATATTTCAATTTGGGTTTTAAACTTCTCACAACGGTTGTGTAGCTGTAAACGCGTATTTTATGGTCTATTTTTGGAATTGCAATCTCAGATTGATTCAAAATTTAGTGCAGGACGCGGTGGAATTCGAAATTCGAATTTAGATCGAGTCTAGATTGATCTTGGGTTGAATCGGTCGTGGGTAGTTCGAACGAGGGGTGGTGGGTTTGGGAAGAAGGCTCCTACCCCAAATTTTCACATTTGGTCCCTCCACTTTGACTCTTTTAACCCTTCCATATTAAACTTTCATAGAACTTTATAAAGGTTTAAAAATTTATACTTTTACCCCTTTGTTTATATGATTTATTATCTTATGTATTGAAAGTTTATAAAAGCTTAGAAAGATATATTATATATTACTTAAATGATCTTGTAAAAAAAAATTCTTTATTAATTGATTACCTTTTATGCTAAAAACTTTTAACACAATACAACATATTATTTTATAAACTATTTTAAGCTTATTTTATTATTTTGCATTTAAAAATAATCCTATTAGTATGCATGTACTTATTCGAGTTTAAATTTGTTCTTAGTTTGATATTAAAAGAACTCATGTTGTTTTAATATATTTGTGTATGTCTATGTGTTTATGAATATAATATTTTGTTATTTATTTATTTATTTATTTATTTATTTATTATATTTGAGTAAGACTTCAGTTTCGAATTCGTAACGGAAATTTCCTGGGAATTACAGTTTTTAGGTCTAGAACGAAATCCCTATAGTTAATTTGATCAAACATCATCCTTCCTATCGATTTTGAATCCAAGAAACAGTCGTGACTGCATTTATAACCAAACTCAAGCAATTCGAATCCGATCCAGGTAATTCTTGAAACAATTAGCCTTGTTCTTAGGTCCAGAACGAAAGCCCTGTGGTTAATTTGATCACCAGATGATCATTTGATCAATTTGGATCGGGGTTCAAAACTAGGGTTTATGTAGAATTGGGGATAATCATCAAACCTGTTAACAGTGTTACACTTCCATTAGGATGGGAATGCCAGCACAAACTATGTTTAAAGTAAGGAGTGCTATGAAACATTTCCTAAGTAGGTAGTATTGTAGACTAAAAGGTTAAAGTTGAGAGTATTTTAATCAAATAACCTTTTTTTTATTAAAATTGCACCATTTTACTCATTTCATTTTTCACTTTAATTCCGTTGTAGTTTTGACTATGTTTTTTAATTTTTTTTATGATCTTCTTGTTTACATTAATGTAACAAACCTTGAAAACTTACAATTCCCTATACTATTACATCACTGTAATTACCATTGTCAGAAAAAAATTAAAATAATGTGTTATCTTTAAGTTCGTTATATCGATGTAAGTAAAGAACATGTGGGAAAAAATAAAAAAAAATTAGTTGAGATTATAACGTAATTAAAGAGAAAATTACATTATTGTAAATTATGTGTTACATCACCGTAAATTACATCATTGTATATTACGTTACTTAATTTGCCGTCGTTAGAAAAAAATTAAATATTTGTGTTATGTTTTATGCTCGTTAAATCAATCTAAACCATGATATATAGGGGGAAAAACTAGTCTAGTTTAAAGGAATTAAAGAGAAAAATTACATTAATATAAATAATATATTACATTATTGTAAATTACTTCATTTTGTATTACATTACTTTAACTTATTGTTGCTAAAAAAATTAAAATAATGTGTTATGTTTATGTTCGTTACTTTAATGTAAAATGGGATATTTGGAAAAAAAAATTAAAAAACTAGCTAGTCTAGATTAAAACAAAATTAAAAAAAATTACATCACTGTAAATAATAAATTACATCTCTGTAAATAATGTGTTACATCACTGTAATTTACCATAGTTAAAAAAATTCAAATTGTTATCTTTTAAGCTCATTATAATGATGTTAATACGAGTCATCAAAAAAAAATTAAAAAACCTAGTCAATACTATAATTGAATTAAAGAAAAAAATGAGACGAGTAAAATGGTGTAATTTTTATAAAAAAAATAATATAATATAAAAATATATTAGATGGTGACAAGGGTCACCACCATATTAAATCCAGCTTTTTAATTAGAACAAAATGTCTAACATGCCCGTGCATATTAAAAAAAAGAAAAATACCACATGTCATAATCTTATGTATTTGACTTTTTGATTAACCATTAGATTATAGTTATTGGGTTATAACTCTATCTAAGGTTTTCATTTGAACACTTCCTTATATATATATAATGTGCTTTATGGCACCATAAAATCAAGCATAAATGTGTTTTTATGGTGTTTAGGGTAGGGATATTTACAAAGAAGAAAAACCATAAAAAGCGTGAGAAGCAACAAGAAAGTGACATGTGTACATTAGGTTATAGGGTATATATGTCAAAATAAAAAAGGAGGTTGCACATGCAAGTCACATGCAATTTTATCCATTTTTTTAAACATTCGTAACTATTTTACAAGTCAACATTTTTTTAAAAAAAGTACTTCATAAAATCAAGCGTTTTTTTTACCTTTTTAACGAGTATAATATTACTATATTAAAAAAAATAACAAAACTAGATGTTCATAAAACTTGCGTTTTTGAACACTACTAGCAGAACATAAAACATCACAGGGCATTTTATGGTGTTTTTGAATACAAAAAACACCATAAACACTTAAGTTTAAACCTGGTGTTTTTTAAGTTTCGTTTTATGGTATTATCGAATAAAATATATTGAAAAACACCATAAAGCACATTTATGCTTGATTTTATGGTGTTTTTGCTTTATGGTGTTTTTGCAGAATGAAACTAAATGTTTTATGGTGTTTTTGAGCACTAAACAAATTAATAACTCCTAATTTTGCACATGGTGGTTTTAAACTACATAATTTTACATAGGGGCATTTTATGGTGTTTTTTATGTGTATTTGCTGAATAAAAACACAGCATGTATTTTCAAGATAAAACACCATAAAACATTGTTATTCGAAGAAAATTGTGAACATAAGAAAAAACATATAGAAAAACACCATAAAGCATCATTTTTCTTTTTGTTTATTCATTAAAAAACATTATAAAACAAGTAATTTTATGAACATCAAAAAAACATAAAATGTTTAGTTTTCATGCACTTACGATAAAACACCAAATTTTGCAAAACACCACCTTAATTTACAAAATAAAACAAATGTATGTATTCAACAACATGTACATTTGCTGAATGAAAACACCATGTGTATTTTCAAGATGAAAACACCATAAAATATTGTTATCTGAGAAAAATTTAGAAAGGACGTAAAATAAACACCATAAAACATTTGCTATCCTTTTTGTTTATTTAGTGAAAAACATCAAAGTGTTTTATGAGCATTCAAAAAAACACCATAAAACGCTAAGTTTCATTAACCTACGAAAAAACACCATAAACAACCAGTTTCTTAAACATATTAAAAAACGACATAAAAAGTCAGTTTAATTTATATTGGAAAAACACAACAAAACATACAGTTCCGTGAAATCCAGTTTAGATTGTTATTTTACTTTTAAAAAATATATTAATATTATATTCGTTAGAAAGATAAAGAAATACTCGATTTTATGATATAATTTTTTTTGTAAAAAAATACTAACGTATAAAAAAGTAATGAACATTTAAAAAAGATGAAGGAAAATGCATGTGACTTGCATGTGCAGGTTTTTGGCTAGATCTTCCCATGTTACCCCTACTGATGGTTTTAACTTATAATTATTTACGAAAATACCACCAGATTAATCTCAACCACCAAACCAATTGATCTAATGGTTGAGATCCCTTCTTAGACTTTTTAGGGTTTTTATCCTTTTTAGCCAAACCTTATACTATATATATATATATATAGGGTGTGGTTTCTTTGTGAACCCATGTTTATTGCGATAACTGAATAACTACATTTTATTACTTTTGGATCCACATTAAAGAAAATCTAAAGGTGTAGTTTTTTTTTTATTTTTGTATTAATATAAGTGGGTCCTACATTAATTACATTAATTAAAAAAAAAGAAAAAATCTACACCTTTAGATTTACTTTAACGTGGTCCCAAAGTAATTAGATGTAGTTATTCGGCTAACGCAATAAACATGGGTTAACATTTGATCCTCTACCTATATATAGGGAGATGATCAAATGTTAACCCATGTTTATTTCGTTAGCCGAATAACTACATCTAATTACTTTGGGACTCACGTTAAAGTAAATCTAAAGACGTATGCTTTTTTTTTTTTAATTAATGTAATTAATGTAGGGCCTATTTACATTAATAAAAAAAGAAGAAAAAACCTAAACCTTTAGATTTACTTTAACGTGTGCCCCAAAGTAATAAGATGTAGTTGTTCGGTTAACGAAATAAGAAATGGTTAACATTCGAGAGAACTCTATAACCAAATTAATTGGTTGTTAATATAATGAATTTGAAATAAATAGTCCATATTAATTCTGGAAAAATAAGTGGTTTAGATTTGTTTAAGGGTATTTTGGAGATTTGCTAGGTATACTTGATTTCATTTTAAAAATAAAATTTTACCCCCAATTTTTTAAAGTTTCATAAATTTTATATAAAGTATTATTTTTTAAAAAAATTACACCATTAAATTTGTCACATTTTAATCTTTAATTCAAGTGTAGTTTTGCCAAAATTTTTTAAAGTGTTTGTAATTACATGGATGTAACAAGCTGAATTTTTTCAAAATGTTCATAATTACACTGATGTAACGAGCTGAATTTTTTCAAATTGTTAGTAATTACACTCATGCAACTATCTAAATTTTTTCAGAGGGTTCATAATTACACTGATGTAACGAACTGTAACATTAGATACAGATCGTTACGCTGATGTAACGAGCTGTAAATTATTATCTTTTATAAGAAGTTTTCGTTATTTTAGAAAAAAACTTTTTTATCTTTAGTTGTTACAATAAAAAAAGTTTAAGAGTGTGACACTTGTCACTCTCTTACTAAATCTGATTCTTGTAACTAAGACAAAAGACTAAAATACCCTTTTCTATTTAAAATTAGTTAATGACACATGTCACCATCTTGTTAAATCTAGAAAATTTGAACCATTAGGTTTACTCAATTAAGGTGGGTTCTCATTTGATCCCTTCCATATATATATATATATATATATATATATATATATATATATATGTAAGTGTTCAAATAATAACTCACTATTAAAGCAATAACCCAAATAACTTTGCCAAGATGAAGCCAAATCTTGGATTTTTTTGAACATCATTGTAACACATTTTGAACACTATGTTCTTTTATTAGTTTGTGAAAATTCATTACCGTTTAAGAAATATCATCGTTGTAAGTTTTTGATTTACAGCACTGTAACTGTTTTAGGCCCAAAATTTACAACGATGTAAACTCTCAAACGGTGATGAATTTTAACAAACTCATAAAAGAACACAGTGTTCTAAATGTGTTACAATGATGTTAAAAAAATCCAAGATTTGGCTTCATCTTGGCAAAGTTATCTGGGTTATTGCTTTAAGAGTGTGTTATTATTTGATCCTAATCCTATATATATATATGTGACAATCCGGCATTTCGGGTTAACGTCGTTAACTAGAAACTAGCAAAACGATACGAAATCGAAACATATCAAACTGGAAGGATTAAAATCAATTACAACAAGTCCAAAAACATTTAAATTATAAGAAATTGGGTTGCAATTAGTTAAAAAGGTTTCATTTTGACTATTTAAGTCAAAATTCGTGTGTTTTATCAAATTAAAATTAGAGTTAGAGTTCATATTAATAATAAGTTATGAATCGAATTAATCATCCTATTAACTCCCATTGATGATTATCAACGGTTATCATCAATCATTAAACCCATAATGGTTGAATTTAACGACTAATTAATCAAAAATGTGAAACCGCCACTAGGAGATTATAGAACTCACACAACTCGATCATAATTCACAAAATTGAACTCCTAGAACTCTTAGTCGACATCTTTAGGGCCTTTGGCATTCAACAATTCGAAGCAGAAGCTGCGGGAGGAAGGATTCGATCGAGTGCTTGGCAGAACTCCACCTTCAAGTCGAGCTACTTCAAATTGACATCAAACCAGGTAACAAACTACACTCACACATACTAAAAGGGCCGACTAAGTGAATCCGTAACTCAATTTTGTCAAACAATATTGAATTACATGAGTTCGACTTCTAGGGTTCTTGAGCAAATACGTTTTGGGGGTTTTTACTCAAACGAGTTTCATAATAAAATTAAACTATTTAGAAAGCTTCTAAAACATCTCTTTAATGAAAAACATATGTTAATTTTAATAAACATACGCGAATTCTATGAATTGTATTTTTAGGGTTCATGGGATGAATGAATTTGGGGATTTCGATTTAAATGTGTTTAAAAACCAAATTAAAAGGTACCGGTAGTTTCAGAAGGTTCCGATTAATGATACCCCTAAGTTAATTTCATCAAAGCACAACGAATTATGAGGATTCAAAATCTAGGGTTCTTGAGTCAAAATGGTTTGGGGGTTTTGATTCAAACAGGTTGTAAAACCAAATTAAACCACACAGAGGGTTTCGGAATCATGTGGAGAATGAAAACCATAGGTTAATTCCATCAAACAATATCAAATGTTATGATTTCTAGTTCTAGGATTAGTCGGTCTAAAGGTTTTGAGTGTTTTGACTCAAACGAACTTGGAACTCGAATTAATCACCACAGAAGGATTCGAAATATTGTTTTAAATGAAAACCCTATGTTGTTTTGGATTAACATACATGAATTGAAACAATTGTGAATGGGGATTAGCATAATCACGTTCGAAGCTATGATTATCACGAATTGGAACTTGTTGTTGATTGAAAATCAAATTAAAGTCATCTTTGAACTCGTTTGGATCAACGGAAACCAAGCCCTATGTTTTTAGGGTCGATCGGATTCGATTCGGGGGCTAATTGGAACCAAGTGGGTTCGGTGGGTTAACAAAAGGGGATACCGACCCTGTGTTGCTTAAAAACATTTAAATGGTATCTGTTAACAAATGTGTGGCAGAAGGAGATGGTAGGGAAGGTGTAGCATGGAAGGGAGGTCACGGGTTCGAACCCGGGCCCCAACTGTTTTTGGGCTTTAAACCATTTTTAGTATTTTGGTCGTAACTTCCTCGTTCGAACTCCGTTTTAACTCATTCCAGTTGCGTTGAAACCAGAATTCAATTTCGAACAACATGAAACGATAAAATTCATATTTTTAACCAGATTCAATATCGCGTATAATTTCGCGTGTTTAAAAAGGAATCGTATATATTTATACGGTTTAAACAATCGAATACAAAGTCACGCATACTTTTGTATGTGCATTTCTAACACTCTAACATACGTGTGTTGACACGTATGTGATTTCATGCACAAAACGACATCACGAATAACACTAAGTTATTGTTAAAACACAGGTTCTTCGTAGAGGATTTTCTACGCGAATTCATGTGTGTTGATCATTCTATTCACAATCAAAGGTGCGTACACGGCCCCTTTTCTACTTTTACTGTTTTGGGGGAGAAAACATGCACAAACAAACACTTTTAGACACATAACACTTGCATGACTTAGCTGTTTACTATAAGTGCAAACATAGCATTACAAAGCCTTACATTTCGAACCGTTTAGTTTGCCGTAGTGCAAAGCGTGGTAGTTGAAGATAGATCTATTGGGTTTGACAAACCTCACTTGGTAGATGGGATCTACGCAAGTGTTTAACTGACCAAACACACATTACTATTGTTTATGCTAGACAATAGGGAAAAGGCTATCAAACATTACAACAGTCAGCTTCGGTGTCGACCGCTTATGTAAATAGTACAATGACTAGCTATCATGACTATGCAATGTGTGATTATGTGATCTGCAAACATTATATACAAACAACTTGTTCAAACAATTGATTCAAACATTTGTGATTACTCATACAAACCTGTGTATGCACCAACCTTTGTGTTGACTTGATTTACATGTTTTCTCAGGACACTAAGGCACAAGCAAGGACAAGCAGGGACTAGGACGTTGAGTCTCATGCATACAGTTTATATTGATTATTGATTTACAACATTGAACATTGTATTTATGGTTTTGCAACTGTTACACTTTGTTATTGGTTTTCAAACGCTTCCGCAAATGTTAAACTCTGATTTTACAAATTAAGACTGAATTATGTTTAAAAGCATATAGAGGTCTTTCGCTGTGTCTAATGACTGAGATCCTGGTTTGTCACGCCCTAAACGGTATGATTCCGTTAGTTGGAATTTGGGGGTGTGATAGATTGGTATCAGAGCCATTGGTTATAGCGAACTAGGTTTGCATTGGTAGACTAGACTATAACTTTTATACATTAGACACACTTGCTTACTCGATAGTTTGCATAGCAATTTCATATGGTATTATGTAACAGACATGACATTATCATCCACACCTACTAGTGACAATGAACAACGAGTCGTATCATCATCAGCATCCGAGAGGAGGAGACTTGAGCCAGTGGATGACACGATTCGCTTCTATGAGGAGATACACATATGACCAAGGGAGAACGACGAGTATTGGCAGTGGATCCCTGATCTAATTCGCAGCTGGGTGCGTGAGGAGCGAGTACTTCCGCCACCTACTCCTGACACTACTACTAGTAATTGGACATTACCAACTCTAAGATACTTACCAGGGCAAGCATTTGCAACTTTTGTTGCACGTATGAATCGGGAGATTCACAACATGCGAGAGGCAGCTGGATAGATCACTGGATTACTAGAGAGATGAAATAGGCTCTATGATTCACAAAAACAAGTCAAGGGATGAAATAGGCTCTGTGACTCACTAAAACAAGTCAAGGGATGAAATAGGCCCTATGACTCACTAAAACAAGTCAATGGATATTATAGATCCTATGGCTCACTCGAACAGGTCAGGGGATGAAATAGGCCATGTGACTCACTCAACGAGTCGGCGGATGAACTAAGCCTAATGACTCAAACAATACCATCCCTTAGCTTGGGACTATATCTGCTAGTTCCACGAGATCTCTAGTTTTGACAAATGATTTGTCACTCTTTACAACACTGACGACAGTTAATAAGGTTGTGTTTTAGCCTTGATAAGAAAATATCAATTTTCTTTCTAACTCCTCGACAGCATTCTTGTAGCTCTTTGTACTTTCACATGTACGGTTTTCAAGGACCACTTTATGAACTCATCAACTGTCAGATGAGAATTCAAACCCAACATCTTGTCACGCTTGAAGTACCACCAAGCGGACACTAGGGGGATCGTGCGGGAAAGAATTCTATTACAAGTGCATACGTGAAGGCAAGTTACATTATATGAAAATCTTGGTGACCTCTATTGTGAATCAACTATCAACTTGGGAACTTATGGGAGATACATTGACTGCAAGGTGGTCAATTACAAACAGCTACACTAACACCCACATATCGAGTGTTTCGACATCAGGCTACATAAGAAAAACACACTCAAGCCGAATAGCTATCCTCAAAGGATCTACACTAGACCCTATAGTAGCATTCAACTCGAGTAACTATCCCTCAGTATTTTTTTTGATAGGCTATCCAATCATACCTCATGTGACTATTTTCTGAATCCTGATGTCATGAAATAAACCCTGAATCCCGCAAAACCAAATAGCTCAAGGTAGGAGGAACTAGAATTTTTATGTAAGGTAAATTGACGATTATGGTGCGCAACGTAATCGTGAATTTACAGGTACGCATGAATTCTGGCAAATTCTATTGTGAGCCTATTTTCGAAACGCATACATAAAATATTCGCCTATCCTTCATTCTGGTAGTGGTAACGAATTCAGTTAACATATCGGGATTGCAACATAACACTCAACCGTAGTTCTGGTTACCCTGTGTTCATAAAACCCTCACGGTGCGACTTTGCACTTCACTTGGATAACTTCAAATGTATGTCAAAACACCTACTTGTGGACATCTGTAAATATTCCCTATCAAGCGAAGAACGAAGTCTGATTTCATGCGTCTACCAAGCGGAGTTCTTATGACCACAACAACAACAAGAAACACTCAAAGGATGCTTTGGGCACATCAATTGAAACACGCTAGTAGTAACAACAAGAGAAACAAAAACAATGATTTGAGGGGGACAAGCCTTCATGATCATAAGAAGCATAGAGAAAGGCTCGGCCTTATTGCAAGTACATAAATGATAAACAAATGTTATGCTCTTGTGTTGTTTGATACTGGAACAGAAAAGAGCTTTAGATCTAATGAAATTAGGGAAATATTGGCCATAACCCCAACACCATTAGAGGTTGAATATACTGTAGAACTAGCCGATAGAAAGTTAGTTGCAATAGAACAAATTCTCAAAGGATGTATTCTTGATTTGATGGGTCAAACACTGGACATTGACCTTATGCCTATTGCCTTAGGCAGTTTTGAGGTAGTTATTGGCATGGACTGGTTGTTGAAACACCAGGCTAAAATAATATGCCAGGAAAAGGTTGTTCGTATACCTCTTCCACATGGAGAGACACTGTATGTACAAGTCGAAAAGAGCAGTACACCATTGCATCTCATATCTTGTATGAAAGCACACAAATGTCTGCGTAAAGGTCATACAACAGTTATAGCACTTATAACTGAGAAGCCGATAGCTGAGAAGAAGATCGAAGAAATCCCAGTGGTTTGTGAATTTCCTGAAGTATTTCCAGAAGACTTACCGAGATTACCGCCTATCAGACGAGTGGAATTTCGAATAAACCTTACACCAAACGCAGCAACGATAGCTAGGGCGCCTTATCGACTTGCACCGTCAGAGATGCAAGAGTTATCTACACAACTGCAAGAGTTGTTGGATAAGGGCTTTATACGACCTAGTTTTTCGCCGTGGGGAGCTCCAGTCTTATTTGTTAAGAAAAAGGATGGGACTTTCCGTATGTGTATCGATTACCGGGAGTTGAACAAGGTTACCATCAAAAACCGGTATCCGTTACCTAGAATTGACGATCTGTTTGATCAGTTGCAAGGTTCGAGTTACTACTCGAAGATTGATCTCAGATCGGGTTATCATCAACTCAGAGTCCAAGAGGAAGATATTCCAAAAACAGCATTCAGAACGCGTTATGGCCATTATGAGTTCTTGATCACACCATTTGGGTTGACAAACGCTCCAGCAGTATTCATGGATATCATGAATCGAGTCTGCAAACCTTATCTTGGTAAGTTTGTCATTGTTTTCATTGATGAAATTCTCATCTATTCTTAGACTGAGGAGGAGCACGCTGAACATTTTCGATTGCTGTTAGAATTACTGAAACAAGAACAATTGTACGCTAAGTTTTCGAAATGTGACTTCTGGATGCGAGAAGTTCAATTTTTGGGTCATATAGTCAACGAAAAGGGCCTACATGTTGACCCAGCGAAAATTGAAGCGATTAAGAATTGGGAAGCACCAAAGACTCTACCGGGGTACGACAATTCCTTGGTTTGGCGGGTTATTATCATCGGTTCATTGAGGGTTTCTCAAAAATCGCTCAACCACTTACAGCTCTTACTCACAAAGGAACGAAGTATAACTGGACGGATAAACAGAAAACTGCATTCCAGTTATTGAAACAGAAACTCTGCAGTGCACCGATTCTGTCCTTACCGGAAGGGACGGAAGACTTTGTGGAGTATTGTGATGCATCTGCACAGGGTTTGGGATGTGTGTTGATGCAACGTGATAAAGTGATCGCTTACGCTTCAAGACAACTACGACCACATGAAAAGAATTACACTACTCATGATTTGGAGTTAGGAGCAGTGATATTTGCTTTGAAGATTTGGAGGCATTATTTATATGGAACCAAGGGTACCATTTACACGGATCATAAGAGTCTGCAACATATCTTTGATCAGAAGGAGCTTAATATGAGACAGCGACGGTGGGTCGAGTTGTTGAATGCTTACGAATGCGCAATCAAGTACCATCCGGGAAAAGCTAATGTGGTAGCTGACGCTCTAAGCAGAAAAGACACAACAGGAACAAGACGGGTTCGCGCACTTATGATGACAATACATACTGACTTACCTGACAAGGTCCGCAGCGCTCAACTTGAAGCCTTAGAAAAGGATAACTTGGTATAGGAATCCTTACAAGGAATGGAAGAATAACTGGATGTTAAGCCTGATGGAATTCGTTATTTCATTAATCGACTATGGATACCTTTGCATGGTGGTTTAAGGGAACTCGTGATGGGTGAAGCACACAAGTCTAGATATTCAGTCCATCCGGGATCAGATAAGATGTATCATGACTTAAAGGCACTGTATTGGTGGCCTCACATGAAAGCCGACATTGCTAAGTACGTTAGCAAATGTTTGACTTGCTCGAAAGTCAAAGTTGAATATCAGAAACCATCTGGTTTGCTGCAATAACCAGAAATACCGATGTGGAAATGGGAACAGATTTCGATGGACTTCATTACTAAGTTACCCCGTACACCGAGTGGCTGTGATACGATATGGGTAATTGTCGATCGATTAACGAAATCTGCACATATTTTTTTAGCAATCAAGGAAACCGACAAGATGGAGAAACTGACTCGCATTTACATCAAGGAAGTGGTAGCGCGACATGGTGTGCCAATTTCCATCATATCAGATCAGGATGCTCGAGTCACTTCGAACTTTTGGAAATCACTTCATAAGTCATTGGGAACTCGTTTGGATATGAGTACCGCATATCATCCACAGACCGACGGTCAGAGTGAACGTACGATTTAAACGCTCGAGGATATGTTACGAGCTTGTGTAATTGACTTTGGTGATAGCTGGGAAAACCACTTACCTTTAGTGGAATTCTCTTACAACAACAGTTATCATACAAGTATTCAGGCAGCGCCGTTTGAAGCTTTATACGGTCGCAAATGTCGTTCACCGGTTTGTTGGGCTGAAATTGGTGACAGTCAGATACAGGTCCTGAACTAGTACACGAAACGACAGGGAAGATAGTTCAAATCCGGAACCGTATGGCAGCGACCCGAGATCGACAAAAGAGTTACGCTGACAAACGTCGTAAGCTATTGGAATTTCAAGTAGGAGACCGAGTTCTTCTAAAAGCATCACCTTGGAAAGGTGTGGTACGATTCGGTAAGCGCGGGAAGCTTAGCCCACGCTACGTAGGACCTTTTGAGACCCTGAAAAGGATTGGTTCGGTTACGTATCAACTCCAACTACCGGATGAACTCAGCGGAGTTCATGATGTCTTTCATGTTTCGAATTTAAAGAAATGTCTTTCTGATGAGACATTGATTGTACCACTAGAGGAAATACAAGTAGATGAACAGTAACAATTCATTGAAGACCCAGCTGAAATCATGAACCGGGAGGTCAAACAACTCAAACAAAGCAAGATTCTGATAGTCAAAGTTCGGTGGAATTCAAGACGTGGTCCTGAATTCACAGGGGAAAGGGAAGATCAAATGATGAAGAAGTATCCTCATCTGTTCAAAATGACAACTACAAACACTGTGAAGACACGTTAAATTTCGGGACGAAATTTCCTTCAACAAGGGGATGACGTGATACTTCACACTGCAACACTTCATATTTCAAACTGTAAGCACAAACACTATATTTTATACAATTGGTTTTGTTACAAACAATTGTGCTGAACACAAACACTGTAGAATTCAAACACTTTCAAGCATGATTAGTTATAATCAAGGTGCTACATTACATTTTATGTGCTACATTTAATGTGTTACATTGCATTGTAGTACAAACATTGTTAGTTACATACACTTTACTATGTACGAGGTTACATAGTACAAACAATTACAAATATTTGCTATGTGTGAGGTTACATAGTACATTATGATCAAACATGAACAATCACAGTTAGGTGCACTAACTGGGGTGCATACAAACAGTACATGGAACGATCACACGTCGGGGTGATGCTTCCAAATACTGAACATAGAACGACCACACTTAGGTGTGGTGTTGCAAACATTGAACTTTGTGTGTGAGTACACACAAGTACACAGAATGATCAAGTATCGCACTAAAACGCACACTCTGAACTCACAAGTAGTGTACTAGCTACTTCTAACATTTAACAAATTTTCGGGACGAAAATTCCTTCAACAAGGGGATGATGTGACAATCCGGCATTTCGGGTTAACGTCGTTAACTAGAAACTAGCAAAACGATACGAAATCAAAACATATCAAACTGGAAGGATTAAAATCAATTACAACAAGTCCAAAAACATTTAAATTATAAGAAATTGGGTTGCAATTAGTTAAAAAGGTTTCATTTTGACTATTTAAGTCAAAATTCGTGTGTTTTATCAAATTAAAATTAGAGTTCATATTAATAATAAGTTATGAATCGAATTAATCATCCTATTAACTCCCATTGATGATTATCAACGGTTATCATCAATCATTAAACCCATAATGGTTGAATTTAACGACTAATTAATCAAAAATGTGAAACCGCCACTAGGAGATTATAGAACTCACACAACTCGATCATAATTCACAAAATTGAACTCCTAGAACTCTTAGTTGACATCTTTAGGGCCTTTGGCATTCAACAATTCGAAGCAGAAGCTGCGGGAGGAAGGATTCGATCGAGTGCTTGGCAGAACTCCACCTTCAAGTCGAGCTACTTCAAATTGACATCAAACCAGGTAACAAACTACACTCACACATACTAAAAGGGCCGACTAAGTGAATCCGCAACTCAATTTTGTCAAACAATATCGAATTACATGAGTTCGACTTCTAGGGTTCTTGAGCAAATACGTTTTGGGGGTTTTTACTCAAACGAGTTTCATAATAAAATTAAACTATTTAGAAAGCTTCTAAAACATCTCTTTAATGAAAAACATATGTTAATTTTAATAAACATACGCGAATTCTATGAATTGTATTTTTAGGGTTCATGGGATGAATGAATTTGGGGATTTCGATTTAAATGTGTTTAAAAACCAAATTAAAAGGTACCGGTAGTTTCAGAAGGTTCCGATTAATGATACCCCTAAGTTAATTTCATCAAAGCACAACGAATTATGAGGATTCAAAATCTAGGGTTCTTGAGTCAAAATGGTTTGGGGGTTTTGATTCAAACAGGTTGTAAAACCAAATTAAACCACACAGAGGGTTTCGGAATCATGTGGAGAATGTAAACCATAGGTTAATTCCATCAAACAATATCAAATGTTATGATTTCTAGTTCTAGGATTAGTCGGTCTAAAGGTTTTGAGTGATTTGACTCAAACGAACTTGGAACTCGAATTAATCACCACAGAAGGATTCGAAATATTGTTTTAAATGAAAACCCTATGTTGTTTTGGATTAACATACATGAATTGAAACAATTGTGAATGGGGATTAGCATAATCACGTTCGAAGCTATGATTATCACGAATTGGAACTTGTTGTTGATTGAAAATCAAATTAAAGTCATCTTTGAACTCGTTTGGATCAACGTAAACAAAGCCCTATGTTTTTAGGGTCGATCGGATTCGATTCGGGGGCTAATTGGAACCAAGTGGGTTCGGTGGGTTAACAAAAGGGGATACCGACCCTGTGTTGCTTAAAAACATTTAAATGGTTTCTGTTAACGAATGTGTGGCAGAAGGAGATGGTAGGGAAGGTGTAGCGTGGAAGGGAGGTCACGGGTTAGAACCCGGGCCCCAACTGTTTTTGGGCTTTAAACCATTTTTAGTATTTTGGTCGTAACTTCCTCGTTCGAACTCCGTTTTAACTCATTCCAGTTGCGTTGAAACCAGAATTCAATTCCGAACAACATGAAATGATAAAATTCATATTTTTAACCAGATTCTATATCACGTATAATTTCGCGTGTTTAAAAAGGAATCATATATGTTTATACGGTTTAAACAATCGAATACAAAGTCACGCATACTTTTGTATGTGCATTTCTAACACTCTAACATACGTGTGTTGACACGTATGTGATTTCAAGCACAAAACGACATCCCGAATAACACTAAGTTATTGTTAAAACACAGGTTCTTCGTAGAGGATTTTCTACGCGAATTCACGTGTGTTTATCATTCTATTCACAATCAAAGGTGCGTACACGGCCCTTTTCTACTTTTACTGTTTTGGGGGAGAAAACATGCACAAACAAACACTTTTAGACACATAACACTTGCATGACTTAGCTGTTTACTATAAGTGCAAACATAGCATTACAAAGCCTTACATTTCGAACCGTTTAGTTTGCCGTAGTGCAAAGCGTGGTAGTTGAAGATAGATCTATTGGGTTTGACAAACCTCACTTGGTAGATGGGATCTACGCAAGTGTTTAACTGACCAAACACACATTACTATTGTTTATGCTAGACAATAGGGAAAAGGCTATCAAACATTACAACAGTCAGCTTCGGTGTCGACCGCTTATGTAAATAGTACAATGACTAGCTATCATGACTATGCAATGTGTGATTATGTGATCTGCAAACATTATATACAAACATCTTGTTCAAACAATTGATTCAAACATTTGTGATTACTCATACAAACCTGTGTATGCACCAACCTTTGTGTTGACTTGATTTACATGTTTTCTCAGGACACTAAGGCACAAGCAAGGACAAGCAGGGACTAGGACGTTGAGTCTCATGCATACAGTTTATATTGATTATTGATTTACAACATTGAACATTGTATTTATGGTTTTGCAACTGTTACACTTTGTTATTGGTTTTCAAACGCTTCCGCAAATGTTAAACTCTGATTTTACAAATTAAGACTGAATTATGTTTAAAAGCATATAGAGGTCTTTCGCTGTGTCTAATGACTGAGATCCTGGTTTGTCACGCCCAAAACGGTATGATTCCGTTAGTTGGAATTTGGGGGTGTGATAATATACGTATATATATATATATATATATATATATGTAGGGAAAGGATAAAAAATAACCACTAAATATGTAATAACCCGAAATAACCAGTCAAGATTAAGCCAAATCTTCGATTTTTTTTAACATTATTGTAAACACATTTATCACACTTTCTTATTTTACGAGTTGGGGTAAATTCATCACCGTTTGAGAATTAACATCGTTGTAGGTTTTGGCCAATGATGTTAACTCTCAAACGGTGATGAATTACGCAAACTCATCAAATAAGAAAGCATTCTAAATGCGTTTACAATGTTGTTAAAAAAATTCAAAGATTTGGCTTGATCTTGACGGGTTATTTCGGGTTATTGCACATTTAGTGGGTTATGTATACTTACATTCCCTATATATATATTTATATAGGGAAGTGTTCAATTGTTAACCCTTCCTTATTACGATAATCGAATAACTACATTTTATAACTTTGGGCCCATAATAAAATAAATCTAAAGGTCTAAGTTTTTCTTTCTTTTTTAATTAATGTAACTGGGATCCACATTAATTAATTAATTAAAAAAGAAAAAAAACTTACACCTTTAGATTTATTTTAATGTGGGCCCCAAACTAATAATATGTAGTTATTTGTTTATCTCAATAAGGAGTGGTTAACAATTGATAATTTCCCTATGCATGCATGCATGCATGTATAACGCCTTCATTCTATTACGCTACGAAAAGGTTTCGAACTGAATAAGAGAGAGCGAAAGAATTTTCGCCAAATGACCGCCCCTAATTACTAGACCGAGAAGGCAATCCCCATGGAATGCCTATAGATTTCTGGATTCAAGGAACGAAGATGGCCCTCAGGCGAAGCAAACAGGGTGCCCTCACTATGCTTTTTCTAACATTTTTAGGACCAACTAGCACAATCATTACAACTTGGGCAAAGCTTATTGCTTTATATATATGGGTGGTGTTATACTTACACCATCTTTTTTAAAAAGTATACCACGTGTGCGGGGTGTACAAGTTAGTACGGCCCGTCTCACTCCTCGCACCAGACATTGACATGCTGACCCAATGATTGTGCAAGATGGCCCGCCGTCCCTGTACGGATTGTCTTTATTTTTTTTTCTATCAGGCGCTGCTAACAGTATAAGACAATGATTGGGTGCAATACGAGCCAGGCTGTATGGGTCGTATTGGTAATTTCGTAAGATTCACACTCAACTATTAATAGTTCGAGTGATTCAAACGAATGAATCGTCTTTCAAACATACGTTTTTGATATTAAAGTCAAATATTTAACAATGGTGTTTTGGGATGGGAGTTTTTTCAGCGGTTATAACAACATTTCATACGTGCCAGAAAGCAATAATGAGGTATATAAGCTTCCAAATTTGAATAAATAGCCTCCTTTTGACTATTATTACAGCCCGATAGATCTGAACGTGGAACCTCATGTTGATATCGGTTTCGAAAGTCAAGCAAGATACTTCTATGAAAGAAATCAGGATATCAGTTTTGAAAGCCAAGCATCATACACGAAACAAAGCGATTATGGGTTCGTGTATTCCGGCCTTCAACAAAGGAACACAGAAGTGACTTATGTAGAAAAACATACCCATTCACATGTGGATTGGAAAACAAACGAGTTGCACCTAAATTAAGTATATATTTATATATTTACGTGTGTATTTAATAATTATTTACGGTATTTGTTATTATTATTTTTCACAAATTTATGTCTGAAGAGATGTTGGTAGGTTGGGTGAAAAGTATAGCATTAGACAACGGTTACATTGTAATGAAAAGAATAACAAATATATCAAAGACAACAAGCAATGTCATCAAGGTCTGGCTCATGTGAGATCGTTGTGGTGACATAATAGCATAGCCATCTTAAGACGATCAGGAAGCAAAAAAATTGGGTGCATATTTAAAATTATTGGGTTATATAATGAAGATAATGGCTGCTGAGCTTGCAAATCTGACTTTTCACAGCTAACCTTTGCTTCAGATAGCTCGAATTTGCATACTATATATTTTTCTTGTAGCAAGTCAAATTGAGCTTGCAAATATGACTTTTCATGCTTCAAGGATGAAATATGGTTATTTTTATCCTTTATTAATTTTTCAACCTCTGAGTTTTTATTTGTAAGAAGTTGTTCAAGGTCTAGGTTTTGCTCTTGAAGTAATACATTTACCTTCTTTATGTTAGAAAATGCTTCAATGCAGGCTTAAGAACATAGCTTCTCAATTAGAGCAGGGGAAACCTGAGCATCCTATGAAGAGGTTTCAGCAGCAGATGGGGTAGAGGAGTTGGATGGTTCATCAATGGCAATGAGGGCATATTTATTTTGCTCATTGACTATGAGAGCATTGCCTGCCTCATCAGGCGAACTGCTCCGATCCACACATTCATGTGAGAAAAGAGCAAGCTGACTAGGTTGTGACCTTTAAAGAGTTGGGCTTGGAGTTTTTGCTTGAGATGGAGATGGAGCCACAACTTTAATGGTGGGATTTGTAGGCATGAGTTGATACAAACTGCCATTTGTAGCTCGTACATATTGTCCTGTTATTTTAGAAGGAGAGTGAACAATATGAGCAGTACCTTGATTCGGATTGTGCTTAAGAAGGTGAGAAGAAGAAGAATAAGAGTTTGAAGAAGGTGAGGAAGGATAAGTCACATAGAACGGTGTGTGACTGTTGGCAGCCATTTTGCATTCCCGAGCAAAGTGTCCAAAGCCATGACATCTGTAGCATTGGACATTTGCTTTATTTAGACCAACCTTGGTCTTAGCATGGATACTAGGTAAATTTCTCCCAGTTCTTTTGTAGAAATTGTTTGTTCTAATACTAAAAGGACAAGGTGATTAAGAATGTCCTTTCCTCTAGATCATCACTAGGGATGTGGTGGAGGTTGTTGGTCCAAATCTGATCAAGACTCTAGCTTTATGGCTCCAATCGACACCGAATGACTCTAAAGTGTGTGGAAGCCAGATTAGAATCACAAGAAGAGATGTATAAATGCGATCTTTGTATATTTCATGAAGTTCTCAAGAACAATGCCTCAATACGTCTAGAGAGCAGTTGCCTCGGGAATCCAACCTAGAACAGTACAAAATACGTCTATTTATACTACTCTAGGAGTACTCAAACCCTATACATGAAAATGGTTCGAGTACTCGAAAATCTAAGTACACGAAAATAACTATACACTAAAATAAACAAAATCAGGTCTTCAGCTGGTCACATGTTGACTTTGTCCGTCTTCATCCCTAAATGGGCTCTACAGAGGTCATCCATGATAAAAACATAGATTGTCAGGGGCAAGAGAAATATCATCACTCGAAGGCATTAAAGCAGAGATTCCCGTGGCAATGTCAATGTACTCATCATAACTCTGATCAGATGTCTCAGAGTTGTGAGAGTGGCTGAGAAGAACAGTTTTCCCTTGAACATACTCATTTGTTGATTTACCAGACTTTATAAGCTTTCTTTCTGGTCAATCTCTTGCTCAAAGGTGAGAAAATTACCATGGATTTGGGTAAGTGAAAGATTGCCAAAGTCTGGAGAAGATCTCATGACAATGGAATATGTCTCCCATTTTTCTGGTAGAGATCTCAAGAAATGGTTAAGGACAGAAATAGTCTGATATTCATGTCCAGCTAGTTTAAGTTCACTAAAAAGGAAGTGAACCTTTCAAACTGTTGAGTCCGTGACTCACCATTCAGTTGGGAGAAGATTTCAGACTGTTTTGCCAATATCTCCCTGGTATTAGTAACAACCTCGGTTGTTCCGCCAAACTGCTCTTTTAGAGCATCCCATAAATCCTTAGTGGATTCATGGTGAAGAAGACCTAAATAGATCTCGATTGGCAAGGCGATGGCCAGCTAAGCATGAGCTTTTGCTTCAAGCTCAAGTTTCTAGTAGTCTTCCTCGGTGTGCTGTCAAGGACCATAGGTTTGTGTGGTCCAATCATTACTAACCTTGAACAACGAGTATAATTGTTGGATAAGAAATGGATCATCCTCCTCTGCCATATGCTATAATGATGACGAACCAGTATTGGAGGCTTGGTTGCTGATCCGGTGTTATGTGGGTCTAAGTTAAATTTCTCGGCCATGTTAATTAGTAAACAACTATGGAAAATCAAAGAAGATGATATCTCAAGTAAGTTCAACATAATGATTTTGAATAATAAGTTATATTCAAAACCAAGCACTCTTAGCAGGTGACTAAAACTTAAACAAGCAAAGAGATGAACAAAGATTTTAAAGAAGAGTCTGCACAACTGAATAGCAAAATGAGCTTTGATTTTCAGATTGGATGATTAAATCACAATCTGAAGAATAAGACTCTGATACCAATTGTTGTATCTTGAAATTGTTAGACTCGATTTGCAAGAGCAAGGCTAGAGCTCTCAAGTCAAGAATCTGGTGCTTAGCTTGTTCTTTAACTCTTCTATTTATATTGAAAGCAGAACAATAATACAAGTAATAATGGGAAAAATCCATATAATTCAGAGAATGTCTGGGTACAAATAAGACAAAGAGTAATATGGCAAACAACTGACATTACAGACTGTGATACATAAGACAGACATACATAACCATGGATAAAACCCAACAACAACTGAAGAGTAAGAGCCGAAGACTAAAGCCTTCAGTGGTTCTTCAGTCTTGGTCATCAGTAGTTTTTATCTGTGGTTTGCTGCAGAGTTCTTTCCACGTTTTCTTTTCTGCGGTTATTCTTGAAAAGAAGAGCTTCCGAAGATATGTTTAGACAAAGCTTCCGAAATTAGATCTTCCGGAGTTATTAAGAGGATCTTCCGATGTTGATTGAATGAAGATCTTCTGATATTATTCTGAGGGAGGTCTTCTGTTGTTGTTCGGAAGAAAGTCTTCCAATGTTACTCGGAAGAAGGGCTGTAGTCAATGATTTATGGAAGGATGGTTATAGCTCCTCATTCCTTATTTTTCAACAATCTCCCTCTAGGCTGCAGTCAAGCATTCATGTTTCCACAAGGAATCCTAACAACCTAGATATCCTTGCAATAACTTAACAATATTCACATATCCCATAAACCCTAATTCGGGTTTCTAAACGGACAACACAACGACTATGTTAAGATATCTACAATACGAGTTTTTAACTCATTACTTTCATCTGGGGTGTTCGCTGTATCACATGGGCATAACCATATCATATTAAATGGTTTATTTTGTCAATACAACCCTATATATACTTATGGAGATAACCTTAACATTTAAAACTTAAGCATAAGCTTGCCTTGCTATATTTGGACAACAGCTTGTTTAACCAACTGGCTAGTCCCGATCACTCGTCACATGTTTCCACACGCTTAAGTAACCTCGAAGGAGGTTTATGGGAGTATTTAGGTTATGAAAATAGGGTTGGAACCCAAAACTTTGGACGAAAATGACGAGGTACAAACTATTTACAGGAAAGGGCACACGAATCAAGATAACCACATTGCGACACCTTGCCAGACATGTGTCAACACATGTCAGCCACCCTAGACACGTGGCAGCCACCCTAGACATGTGGCAAGGGTATGAAACACGTGGCATGCCACCTAGGACATGTGTCTGTGAACATGTGTAGTGTCTTGAACTTGTTTTCGCGATTCCGACTTCATGCGAACTCCTTTTTGCACACCGTTTTCGTGCAAGTTCACGATTTTTAAATACCTTTCTTACCATATAAAGAAATCCTCCTAGGGATGTATTGATTATGTTGGCGCACGTTCACGTTTTCGCTTTCCTTCATTATGATCATTAATTTGATGTCTTGATAATGCGATATTCTTAATCTTTAAACCACTTGCCTGTGTCATGTGATCACTCTATATAGTAAAGTAGCCACATAGCGACTTTATCATGTAACTATCAAAACGCTATTCATTGGAAAATTAAAATACTTCATTATATTTAAATTTGTTACATTAATATTGAAAACCGGTTGTTACAAATTTACCTCCTTACGTTAGGTTTTGTCCTTGAAACCTATTAGATCAAAAACAAATGGGGATAGAATTTACGCATTTCTTCCTCAGTTTCCCAGGTAGCATCAGACCCCTTATGATGCTTCCGCTGAACTTTTACAAGCTTGACATTTTTATTTCATAACTTCTTGTCATCATAATCGAGCATAGCTACCGGATTGTCACACCCGGATCGGCGGGCTAGATCGACTTTCCCTTTAGGCGGAATAGTCCTGGGGCAAGATTCGTAATCGAACTGATCAGATTGTATTCACGCACATGATGTATACTGAGAATCAACTAACGTTAACTAGAACTACAAAGTTAAATTACATCAGATCGAGTTTCATAATTTAACAATGTAAATCTATCAAAAGAATCATAATAGTCAATTTATCTTGTAACTATACAAGATATAAAAAAATGATTTATATGAAGTCATCAAAAGTAAATGCACATAAAACAGCTAGGTCCTCTAAAATGGGCATCCTTGTAGAACCCACTAAAAGACGAAGACTGACAAAGTCAACCTGTGACCAGCTTAAGACCTGATTTTGACCATTTTCGTGTACTATATTTCATGTACTTACATTTTAGAGTACTCGAACCAATTTTCGTGTATAGGGTTCGAGTACTTCTAGAATAGTATATATAGACGTATTTTGTACTGTTCTAGGTTGGATTCCCGAGGCAATTGCTCTCTAGACGTACTGAGGCATTGTTCTTGTGAACTTCACAAAATATACAAAGAAAGCATTTTTTCCATCTCTTCTTGTGATTCTAATATGGATTCCGCACACTTTAGGGTCATTTGATGTCGATCGGAGCCATAAAGCTCGTGTCTTGATCAGATCTGGAGCTACAATTGTATTAGAGCCTTTAAGCTCTTTTCTACATCAAGGTAAAAGCTTTTTCGTGCAAGTTTGACACTTTCTTGATCTTCTTTTCATCATCCAGCTTATGTTAGAATTTGGGGTTCTGAGTCTTGAAGAATTTTTATGTGGAAAATTTTCAAGTATTTTCGAGTTCTAGAATTCGAGATCTGATTTTCGAGTACAGCATTTCGAGATCAAATTTTCGAGTACAGTTTTTTGAGATCTGGTTTTCGAGTACTCCTGTTTGAGTTCAACAGCCTTAGAGGAATTGTTTTTGAGTTTTTGGGTTTCGGGTACTATATTTCGAGAACATGTTTTCGAGTACAGTGTTTCAAATACTTGGTTTTCGAGAACAAAATTTTGAGTACTTGGCTTTCAAAAATAGCTTTTCGAATACTTGTACCTTTGAGTATAGCTTGGACTTCGTGCCTATGTACCAGAGTGAGTTAAATGGGGATCGATTGAGGAGGGGCCTAATGTGCCTATGTACCAGAGTGAGTTAAATGGGCTAATTCTGAAAGATCCAGAGTTGTACACTAAATACGACATCCTATTGAAAGAGAAGGATGACAAGGCATACGCCTCAATTACTATGGCGCTGTCGACTGATGTGGCTCATGGATTCAAGGAGTACCAGGCCGCCAAACATTTCTGGGATGCGTTAGTGGAACGCTTTGAAGGGAATGAGGATATGAGAGAAAGTCGCAATGACATGTTGAGGCAACGGTTCAACATGTTTAATCATGTCAAGGGAGAGTCCCTAGAATCCCAACTCAACCGATATACTCATCTGATGACAGAGATGACTAGTGATGGGATTGAAATGTCAAAGGGTGAAGTTAACAATAAACTTTTGAATTCACTGCCATACAACTGGAACTCCAACTGCACAACAATTAAGAGGACAAAAGACATGTACAAGACTTCTCTCAGTGAGTTGATCTTGATTATCAACTCATATGACATGGATGACAAACAAAGAGCACTTAATCATGCCAGTTCAATGGGCATTACTCCTACATCTGAGAATGCTGCTCTCTTGTCTGCCATCAATTTTCAAGCCTTTGGATCTCGACATTACCAGACCCCTTCATCTCAGTTTGTTCCTTTTGAGACTGCATTCATTTCTTCAGGGCAAGTCAGTTCAGTGCCCAAAATCAACCTAGAAAGTGAGGAGAATCTGCTGCTGTTCAAAGGATTCATGAACAGTCACAATGCTTTCATTGCTGAAGAATTGGCACCGGCCAATCTCACTCATGACAACTTAGAGCAGATCAACCCAGCTAATGTGGAAGAAATGAATATCTCATGGCAGATGGCCATGGCAGCCTTTCAGGAAAAGAAGTTCATCAAAAAGTATGGCAGGAACAGTTTTGGAAACATCCCAGGGAGGAAGCTGGGATTTGACAAGTCAAAGCTGAGGTGCTACAATTGTGACCAGCCGGGTCACTTCGCTTGGGAATGTAAGTTTCCTAAGGTTGTGAAGGAGGCAGAGAAGAAGCCTGATGAGAAGGCTGTAGCTGAAGGAGGAACAAGCACATCCAAGGCATTGGTCATGCAAGAAACTGACTCCTATGACTGGAGTGACCAAGTGCAAGAGCTTGAGATGACTTTGAGCCATGCGTTCATGGCTGAGGTGGATGATAAGCACAATGTGGTAACATATAATATCTGCTCTACTTCTTGCATTGAGAAGGCTTTTAAGTACCGTTCTCACCATGAGGGCTTAATCAAGGAAGTCACCAAACATAAATATTTTAACTCTGAATTCCTTAAAAATGAAACACTTTTCAAAAGAAAACTTGGTGCTGAAAGGCGTGATATTTCACAATTAAAAGAACTTATAAGTGATAAAGAGTCAAACTATCGGGACGCAAGGCGTTGGATAGATGAACTCTCATTAGAGCTAGAACAGGTTAAAACTCAGTTGTCCAAAACTAAAATTTAACCTAATAAATATGAGTATGCAAGTACCGCGGTAGCTAACATGATTGATGTCCAGTGTAGGAGAAAGGAGAAAATTGGGCTTGGTTTTACTAAGGTAAAACCCCCATTTAACCATAACTACTCCATCATGCCCAATATCAACACCTCTATTGTTGATCTGCTGTTGAAGTCAGACCGAAGGTTTGATTTCACCACTGGTTCTAACAAACCAGTGCCTCTTACAGCAAATACTGTTGTGACTGACCTTAATGATTCTAAAAGTTCTAAGGTTTGTGCAGAAAGTGTGAGTGTTTCAGGTTCAAGGGAGAAGAAGGAGGAAAGAAGTGCTACTAGGAGCACATATTGTTCAACTTCACATAGCAAACCACATTTTGTTCCCATAGTTGATTTCGTTGGAAGATTTGAATCAATCACTATTAAACCAAATGAAATGATTAAAGATTTTAAGACTAAGTTTACTAAAATTAATGATGATGTTAATAACAAAACTGTCTTAGAATCAGATCCTTCTCCTTTGATTGAGCAGGAAACTCAAGTTTATTCCACGGTCAGTCCTGAGGCGGGTTCAAAGTTAGACCCTAAATTTGAACCTTATGGAGGATATGTCTCGTTTGCTGGAGACAAAGGTGGGAAAATCAGCATGAAGGGCACAATTGCAAATTGAACCCTAAGCTTTGAAGATGTGTACTATGTTGAAGAACTCAACCACAGCTTGTTGAGTGTTTCTTAGATCTGCGACAAGAGATTTTCAACACACTTCACAAACAAAGAGTGTCTTATCTTAAAGCCCGGATTTGTCGTGCCGGAGAAATGGATCTTGATGAGGACTCCAAGAATCAACAATGCCTTTATCATGAATATGAATTCTGATTCATACGCTGAAAACACCTGTTTGTTTTCTAAGGCATCGGAGAATGACTGTTTGCTTTGGCATCGCCGAATGGGTCATGTCAACTTGAAGAATCTCAACTGACTAGCTAAGGGAGATGATGTTGTTGGCTTACCTTCTAAGGACTTCTTCACAATTGAGAAGTGCATCACATGTGCCAAGGGGAAGCAACACAAGAGACCCCACAAGCCCAAGCTGTTCAACTCAATTTCATCAATTATGCAGCTTCTTCATATGGATCTCTTTGAACCAGTTAATGTCATAAGCATTGGTAATGTAACATCACTGTACTTTCAGTTGTCCGTACGTCCGTACATCCGTACGATTGTACTGTTACGACTGGAGATTTATTAATTATTAATGATTATGAATTACTGATATTATCACTGTACTGGTATGCATGACTACGATTTATTATACGCGTAAACCACAGGAAGTTTAGTTGTAATTCAACTAAACAGGCCTGTAGTGTTCATCGCAGTGCTTTATTATTGATGAGTTAATGGTCTGAGAATAGATTTGGGATTTGAGATGGAGTTGTTTGAGTCTGGTTACTAAACGTAGTCAAGGACCCATGGTCATGGTTTATCGAAATAGCGGTGGGACGGTGGCTAGGGCAGTTGCGACTGACCCTTACATATGCCCTATATATATGCATATTTCGGTCTATCATGGATGTGTCGGTGACTAGGGTTTAGTGGGTTTTGGTTTGGGAAATGATAATAATTAATGATGTTAAATAATGGAAGTTAATTACGCGAAGCGAGGTTACGAACACTATTTAAACGCGAATATTAATTCAGAAATGTTAACTTAATAAATGTATTCGAGTGGGTGACGATTCACACGAATATAATTATTAAGAATAATATTCTGAAATAATGTTCCATAAATTGTTAATCAAATCGAAATACGATACGAGCGTCGGATTCGGAAAGGTGACGATCTTTGCGAATACGTACGCGAGTAACGCGTTTCGACGAGATAAATTAAATAATATCGAACGATATTAAATTAATAAATAAAACTTAAAACGTTTATTAGGAATCACAACCTAAAATGTTTTCGAATAAATTAATTTATTTAAATAATTATTTAACGAAAACGAAAACGGAATTGATTTTACGAAACAATTTATTTAAGTTTATTTTAATTAAACAAAACTAATTTATTTAAAGTGGGTTATTGGTTCAAATATGTTACGTTAGAAGGACCGAGCGTGATATTACATTTCACACGTATTTAACAAAACATTTTACGAGACCGAGGTTATTTAAAATCAATTTAAATAACGAAAACCTATTATTTAAACACTTTATGTTTAAATATGGCTAACGTGTAAAAACCGAACATTTATTAAGTTATCGCGATAAAAACGAGACCGAACACACGGGGATAAAATGCGGTATAATAAAGAAGAAGCCTTCTTTCTTCTTCATTTAACCTACACCCATTCTCTCTCTAAAAACACACACACACATATTCTCTACCTTCTCTCTAACATTCCAAGCTCGTCTCTTGACGGATTCACGAGATCGTTGCGGCTACGCGTTCGGGAGATCGAGAGGAACACGGGGATACTAAGAAAGCTAGCATTTTCTCACGATTCGAAGGTAAAAGATCCATCTTATTTTCGGTTTTGGGTGAAAACCCTATTTTGTTATGGGTTTTGCTTATATCATACGAATACATCATTTTAAATCATTAAACGATTAATCTAAAGAACTAAGATCATGGGATAGATCAGTAAATGTTGAAAGGCGATGATGATGATGCTGAGCAGCCATGGAAGTCAAGGTGCGAGATTAGCCGAACCATAAGCAGGTCGACGAACCCTGCATTTCTTTGGCCGAACCATGTTGGTTCAGCGAAGCTTTCAGCCGCCACCTACGAACCATCATCTACTATCAAACGAACCCTAGGGTGGCGAACCCTAGGGGCCCCGAGCCTTCGTTTCCTTAGAGGGCCGAACCATGACCACGAACCCACGCAGTCACCCACGAACCTTCGGTAATTGTTTTGGCCAACGAACCCTAATCTGGCAAGCCCTTGGATCACGAACCTGCTAGCTGCCAGCGAAACCTTCTTGATTTTTACCGAACCTTGTGGTGGCCGAAGCTTGTGGTGGCCGAACCATGTGATAGCCGAACCCTATTGTTTCTTCTTGGCCGAACCTTCTCCTTGGGACAAGAGGGTTCGCTGCTCATGTGGTGAATAATTTAGTTTGTTATTCAATTAAGAGTTTAAGGACCAATAAACGACATGCTAGGGTAGATATATGTATATACATGTACATGCATGCATGGGCACATCCAACCACCACCTTTTCTCTCTCTCTATACACAAGTTCTTATTTCTTAAATACTATGAATTAATAATGTATTGAATTTGAGGGAATAAGGTCATATCTCGCATGGATGATGTAAAAACACTTTTATTAAACTAAGAGATGTAATGAAGTAGGCTAAGATGGTGGCTTGAATGGAGTCATGCATGTGGGAACAAGTACATGTGTGATAAAATCGTTATCTTAACATATACCTACTTAGTGGTGCATACCAATGATTTTAAGACTTGTTCATCATTTAAGAATGATAAAAGATGTATCAAGAAAGATGAACGTTGAGACGAATATTAATAAAACCTTAAGTGTAACAACTTAACTTAGGAGAGTAAACTAAGTTAAGAAAACATTAATGTTTGAAGAAGGAAACACTTATGACTATTTAATTAAGTTAAGACACGTATACTTACAAGCACGATCACATATAAATTACAGATCCTTGAGTTTGACTTGAATTATACGCGAGCGCGCATTATAAGAGAACGCTGTCCTACGGACTTCAGGTGAGTTCTCATAACCTCCTTTTCTTTAAACTGTTTTAGTTTTAAAACCCGGAGGTGAAACATGTATACTAAATTAAATATTATTTTGATAACACATGGTTAATACCTGTTTATCAATATGATATTCACATTTGAAATTATCATTATTATGGGATTATCTCTTATTATTTATATCCATGTAAATATTGTTATTGACCTAGGTCAATAACAAAGATTACAAGTATTGTCACAAATCCCGAGAATCATCGCTCTTAACTTCGGTTAATAGCTTTGACATCGTGTATTGTCACGTGGATGGTTTCCACATCTGTGAAGCATTGCCTTTGACTTCGGTTATTTGCTTTGACTTCATGTATTGTCACGTGGTTAGCGACCACTCCATGATTCATGTATCTAACTTATGTTAAATACATAAGGAATCATGTATAGTCACGAACATTGATTGAGAATATGATTGATTGAGTTTGGTTGATTTGTTGTGATTGATTGCCTATATTTGATTATGATTATTTGTGATTGGCTATGATTGATTTGGTTATGTGGTTATTGATTGTGTATGTGTTTGGCTGTTGAATTGATGGATGTGTGTTGGATTATCTCATACAGGTATTCATATGGATTTTCTCAAGAAGATCATAAGTTTTATACCCGTTTTTAAACAAAGCATTTTATATAAAACCATTTTAAGCATAAACTTTCAAACGCATTTTTACTAAAACATTTTTAAATATAAAAAACTTATGATTACTCACCAACTACTTTTGTAGTTGACACTTGTTTTCTTACATGTTTCAGGTGATGGAGACAAGTAGGAATGAAGAGAGGATCTCTTCTATTTTGGACATCATCATCATATAGGATCTTGGACTTAGTTAATTAACTAAATTTCTGGCGATTAGAGTTTAGTTAGTTTAACTAAATCTTTTGTGTATTTGACTTACTTGATTCATGATGAACATGATTTTTGTGTAATTATTTTGGTTGATTAAATGTTATGTGATGATTTGATTTAGATGCCCACGAGCTTTTGAACAATCTACACATCCCTCGTGGCATCCCGATGATTCCGCCGTCGGTCGGGGTGTTACAGATTGGTATCAGAGCCTGGGTTATAGGGAATTAGGTTACTAGAAATGGTTGACCTAGTCTATAACCATAGGATACCCTAGTATGAATTAAATTCATACACTAGTTAGTATATTCAGGATTTCATGCTTATGTGTTTATTACATGTTAATTGAAACCCTGTTATACATCTGATATAAATATGCTGATTATAAATTTCTTGCTTACGTGTGCCCTAATGATTCGATAAGGACATGCACGTGGTGTATCGTAAAGGTGGTGGGACGTTGGCTAGGGCAGTTGCGACTGACCCTTACATATGCCCTATATATATACCATTTACGGTACATTAGGTGGATGTCAGTATTGAAGAATGTGGGAACTACCCGTTTGGGAAATTACTTGCTTAGGAAATAAATTGTTTATGAATTATTTGCTTTAGGAATTATCTGTTTATATTGTAAACACCAGACAAGGACATACTCGTGGTATACTACAAAGGTGGTGGGACGGTGGCTGGGGCAGTTGCGACTGACCCCTACATATGCCCTATACATATACCATTTGTAGTATATCGGGGGTCTGTCAGTGTCAGGAACTTAGGATATTACTAGGAATTATTTTGAGATGGATGTTGATGGTCTGTTGGTTAAGGTTGGTTTGGAATGACACTTTGGATGATCACACTTGATAAACACTTATAAATTCCCTTATAAAAAACATACGGATTGGACACGTAGGGTGCATAGGATTAATGAACGATATTAGCGATTAGTGATGGAATATGGACTTGGGTGATGATATAGACACTTGATGATAATATAAACGCATAGTGATGATACTAACACTTAGTGATGGTATGGACACTTGATGAGAATAAACTATAGGGAGGATATGAACACTTAGTGACAATAATAGCACTTTGTGATGATATGAACCCTCATTGATGAGTTTGACATTGAGAGTGACATTGATTTAGTGAACTTAGACAGTTAGAGGAACCTTAATGTCAGGTGAACTTAGACATTAGGTGAGCTTAGGAATAGGTAAGCCTACATGTCAGGTGAACTTAGACATTAGGCGAACCTAACTGTCCAAGGGAACTAGAGATCACTTCACTCAAAATTATCCTACTAAGGATAAGGTTTGTGAAGTGAGAATTATGGTGAAATGCATGACACACTCTACACACTAACAAGGGCATAATCGTGGTGCAATGGAACGGTGGTGGGACGGTGTAGGGGAGATTGCGATCTACCTCTGCATATGCCCTATATATAAGCCTGTTGCATTGCATTGGGAGGTTGTCAGTGTTAGTATAGGGTGAAGGATGTATAGGACTTAGGAATAGTTAGTTAACACTAGTTATGACCAACCAGGACACTTAGAATAATATTAGGGAAATTTATAGGCACTATGAGTTTAATAACAGATAGGAAATAAACATAATTCCTATATGTAATCCTAACTGTTTAAACGAACTCATTTGACCATTGTTTGTATAACTTACGTTGTAAACGGTAGTAACATGTTTCTATTTCCTTCAGAAACATGCCGCCTCGCCGTCACAACGAAGATGACTCGAACAATGGGGATGCTAACAACAGTAATGGCAACTCCGGCATACAAGAGTTAGCTACACTTATTTCTGGATTGGTGAGCCAACTGACTCAGGCTAACCAGAACATTAACCAGAATCGAGGTGGTGCAAACCAGACAACTTGCACATTCAAACACTTCAATTCCTGCAATCCCCTGAAATTTACGGGTGCTGAATCAGCCACTGGTCTGCTGCAGTGGTTCGAGAGTATGGAGAACACCTTCATCAACAGCGAATGTCCCGAAAATCTGAAAGTTCGCTATGCCACTAGTGTTTTCCAAAAGAGAGCACTGACTTGGTGGAACGGGGAAAAGCGAACTAGGGGAGTGGATGCTGCACTCGCATTGACGTGGACTGAGGTCAAGAACTTGATGACCACTGAATTCTGCCCTCGAAGCGAAATGAGGAAACTGGAGACTGAGTTCTGGGAGCTCAAGCAGGATAGCGGGGAGAACGTCATCTATAATACTCAGTTCCATGAGTATAGTCTACTGGTGCCTCATATGGTGACACCCTTGGAGAGGGCGATTGAGAAATATATCGGCGGGCTGCCGGTACAGATTCAGGATACGGTCTACGGGAGTAATCCCAAAACACTGGAGGCTGCTATCCGTCTATCTGCAACTCTTACTGATAACCATGTGAAGAATGGGACACTTACTCGGAAGGGACACAAGAGGACTGACACCAAGACTACTGCAAAAGAAGTCAAAACTGAAGTCAAGTCTGAAGCTGCTAGCTCGTCCAAAAGCAGCAACAAGAAGAGAAAGAATCGGAACTTCATGGTCACTGTACCTGCTGCGAAGTCTGCGCAGCAATCATCAAACAATTCTGCTGCAAGAAGTTACACTGGGAACACTCCTCAATGTAATACTTGCAGGTATCATCACGCACCTAACTTGCCATGTCGCGTCTGCAACAACTGTGGCAAGTTTGGGCACTATGCTAATGTTTGTAGGAGTGCATTGCAAGCACAAAGGATGCAACAAGCACCGCTTGCACTGCCAGCTCCTCATGCTCAACCTATTCTGGCTGTACCCATTCGCCAGGTACCTCCGGCACAGGCAAGAGCCTGTTATGAGTGTGGTGAAGTGGGTCACTTCAGGAATCAATGCCCAAAGTTGACCGGGAATAATCAAAGGGTGGCAAGAGGCCGGGCTTTTCAACTGAATGCTCCAGCTGCTCAAGCCAACCAGGATGTGGTCAACGGTACATTTCTGATCAACAACTCTTATGCATCTGTCTTATTTGATTCTGGTGCCGATAGGAGTTTCGTTTCATATGATTTTGAATGCTTGCTTGGTAGAACACGTACATACTTAGATAAACCGTTTAACGTGGAAGTGGCTAACGGAAACACTATTGATATTGACACTATTATCGTTGGATGTACGGTGAACTTAAATGATCACGTTTTCCCAATTGATCTTATACCTATGCATCTTGGTAGCTTTGATGTTATCATAGGCATGGATTGGTTAGCCACCCACAGAGCGGAGATCGTTTGTCATGAGAAATATATTCGTATTCCTTTAGCTTCGGGTGAAACTTTGAGAATATTTGGAGAAACTGCTAGTAAAGGTCTTAAGCTGATGTCATGCACTAAAGCACATAAGTACCTTAGGAAGAAATGTATAGCATTCTTAGCTCATATTGTGGAGAAGAAATAGAAAGGAAAGAAGATTGAAGATGTTCCAGTGATACGAGATTTCCCAGAAGTATTTCCAGATGATTTGCCGGGTCTTCCACCAGAACGTCAAGTTGAGTTCCGAATCGACTTAGTACCTGGTGCGAACCCAGTCGCCAAAGCTCCCTACAGACTTGCGCCTTCGGAGTTGCAAGAATTGGCGAGCCAGCTACAAGAGCTGACTGACAAAGGATTCATTCGCCCGAGCCATTCGCCATGGGGTGCACCGGTCCTATTTGTCAAGAAAAAGGACGGGTCATTCCGAATGTGCATCGATTACCGCGAATTGAACAAACTTACAATCAAGAATCGATATCCACTGCCGCGTATCGATGACCTCTTCGATCAGCTTCAAGGCTCGGCATGGTTTTCAAAAATCGATCTTAGGTCTGGGTATCATCAGCTTCGCGTACATGATGATGATATTCCCAAGACTGCTTTCAGAACGAGATATGGCCATTATGAATTTTTGGTAATGCCTTTCGGCCTTACCAATGCACCTGCGGTTTTCATGGACCTCATGAACCGTGTTTGCAGGCCATACTTGGATAAATTTGTGATTGTATTCATTGATGATATTCTGATATACTCAAAGACTAAGGAAGAACACGAGAAACACCTTAAGTTGGTTTTGGAGATCCTAAGAGAGGAGCGGCTGTATGCCAAATTCTCTAAATGTGAATTTTGGCTTAAAGAAGTTCAATTCTTGGGACACATAGTCAACGAATACGGTGTTCACGTGGATCCTGCAAAGATTGATGCTGTGAAGAATTGGAGTACACCGAAGACACCGACGGAGATTCGATCGTTTCTTGGACTTGCTGGTTATTATCGGCGGTTCATATCGAACTTCTCCAGGATTGCTGTCCCTCTCACTGCTTTGACTCAGAAGAATAGGCCGTATGAATGGGGACCAAAGCAAGAAGAGGCATTTCAGACTCTGAAGCAGAAACTTTGTGATGCTCCTGTCTTGACACTGCCTGATGGAAATGATGATTTTGTGGTCTATTGTGATGCATCCAACTTAGGTCTCGGTTGTGTTCTCATGCAACGGGGAAAGGTTGTGGCTTATGCATCAAGACAATTGAAGATTCATGAGAAGAACTACACTACGCACGACTTGGAACTTGGTGCAGTCGTGTTTGCCTTGAAGATATGGAGACACTATCTTTATGGCACTAAGTGTGTAGTGTTCACTGATCATAAAAGTTTGCAACATATTCTGAATCAGAAAGAGCTCAATATGAGACAACGGAGATGGGTTGAACTGTTGAATGATTATGACTGTGAAATTCGCTACCATCCTGGTAAGGCGAATGTAGTAGCAGACGCGCTTAGTCGCAAGAGTCAAGTTCAAATCCATAGTGTCCGAGTGCACAATAATCTCCGAAATGATGTTCTCACGGCCCAACAACACTCATTAGCTCAAGATGACTTGAAAAATGAGATGTCCTGTGGAGCTGAAATTTTATTGGAAACTAAGGACGATGGTTTGATGTATTACTTGAATCGGTTGTGGATACCGAACCGAGGTGATCTCAGGATGATTATTATGAATGAAGCTCATAAGTCTCGTTACTCGATCCATCCAGGTTCTGACAAGATGTATCAAGACCTTAGGGGCTTGTACTGGTGGCCTGGAATGAAGAAGGATATTGCTGAGTATGTATCTAAGTGCCTTAACTGTGCCAAAGTCAAGGCAGAACACCAGCGACCTTCTGGATTGTTAATACAACCTGAAATACCAATGTGGAAGTGGGAGAATATCTCTATGGATTTCATTACTAAACTCCCACGAACCGCAAATGGTAAAGATAGCATTTGGGTGATAGTTGATAGATTAACCAAGTCGGCTCATTTCTTACCGATACGCGAAACTTACCCTGTGCGGAAGTTAGCTCGTATTTACATTGATGAGATCGTTAGCCGACATGGTATTCCCTTAAGCATAATATCGGACCGTGATGCTCGTTTCACGGCACGATTTTGGGAATCACTTCATGAAGCCTTCGGAACAAGACTGGATCTTAGCACTGCTTATCATCCTCAAACGGATGGTCAAACAGAGCGAACGATCCAAACATTAGAAGACATGTTAAGAGCCTGTGTCATCGATTTCGGTGGCAACTGGGATAGCCACCTACCTTTGGTTGAGTTCTCGTATAACAACAGTTATCACGCGAGCATTGGTATGGCACCATTTGAAGCTCTTTATGGCAGGAAATGTCGGTCACCTATTTGTTGGACCGAAGTTGGCGATTCGCAGATTACTGGTCCCGAAATTATTCAGGAAACGACTGACAAGATCCGCCAGATCCGTGACAATCTGTTAGCTGCTCGCAGTCGACAGAAGAGCTACGCGGATAAAAGAAGAAAACCTTTAGAGTTTGAAGTGGGAGATATGGTATTACTTAAAGTGTCGCCTTGGAAGGGCGTTGTACGATTTGGGAAAAAGGGGAAGCTTGCTCCACGATATGTTGGCCCTTTTAAGATCCTTGAAAGGATCGGGAAGGTTGCCTACAAATTGGAACTTCCTCAGGAACTTAGTAACGTGCACCCGACATTCCACGTGTCCAATCTAAGAAAGTGCTTAGCTGATCAGGATCTTCAGGTACCACTCGATGACATTCGCATCGATGATACCATGCACTTTGTTGAAAAACCAGTGGAGATTATGGATCGTGAGGTTAAACAGCTCAAACGCAGTAGAATTCCAATTGTCAAAGTACGTTGGGAATCGAAGCGGGGTCCAGAATTCACATGGGAGCGGGAAGATCAGATGAAGCTTAAGTACCCACATTTATTTACTACGGTCACTCCAAGTTGAATTTCGGGACGAAATTCCTTTAACTAGGGGAGACTGTAACATCACTGTACTTTCAGTTGTCCGTACGTCCGTACATCCGTACGATTGTACTGTTACGACTGGAGATTTATTAATTATTAATGATTATGAATTACTGATATTATCACTGTACTGGTATGCATGACTACGATTTATTATACGCGTAAACCACAGGAAGTTTAGTTGTAATTCAACTAAACAGGCCTGTAGTGTTCATCGCAGTGCTTTATTATTGATGAGTTAATGGTCTGAGAATAGATTTGGGATTTGAGATGGAGTTGTTTGAGTCTGGTTACTAAACGTAGTCAAGGACCCATGGTCATGGTTTATCGAAATAGCGGTGGGACGGTGGCTAGGGCAGTTGCGACTGACCCTTACATATGCCCTATATATATGCATATTTCGGTCTATCATGGATGTGTCGGTGACTAGGGTTTAGTGGGTTTTGGTTTGGGAAATGATAATAATTAATGATGTTAAATAATGGAAGTTAATTACGCGAAGCGAGGTTACGAACACTATTTAAACGCGAATATTAATTCAGAAATGTTAACTTAATAAATGTATTCGAGTGGGTGACGATTCACACGAATATAATTATTAAGAATAATATTCTGAAATAATGTTCCATAAATTGTTAATCAAATCGAAATACGATACGAGCGTCGGATTCGGAAAGGTGACGATCTTTGCGAATACGTACGCGAGTAACGCGTTTCGACGAGATAAATTAAATAATATCGAACGATATTAAATTAATAAATAAAACTTAAAACGTTTATTAGGAATCACAACCTAAAATGTTTTCGAATAAATTAATTTATTTAAATAATTATTTAACGAAAACGAAAACGGAATTGATTTTACGAAACAATTTATTTAAGTTTATTTTAATTAAACAAAACTAATTTATTTAAAGTGGGTTATTGGTTCAAATATGTTACGTTAGAAGGACCGAGCGTGATATTACATTTCACACGTATTTAACAAAACATTTTACGAGACCGAGGTTATTTAAAATCAATTTAAATAACGAAAACCTATTATTTAAACACTTTATGTTTAAATATGGCTAACGTGTAAAAACCGAACATTTATTAAGTTATCGCGATAAAAACGAGACCGAACACACGGGGATAAAATGCGGTATAATAAAGAAGAAGCCTTCTTTCTTCTTCATTTAACCTACACCCATTCTCTCTCTAAAAACACACACACACATATTCTCTACCTTCTCTCTAACATTCCAAGCTCGTCTCTTGACGGATTCACGAGATCGTTGCGGCTACGCGTTCGGGAGATCGAGAGGAACACGGGGATACTAAGAAAGCTAGCATTTTCTCACGATTCGAAGGTAAAAGATCCATCTTATTTTCGGTTTTGGGTGAAAACCCTATTTTGTTATGGGTTTTGCTTATATCATACGAATACATCATTTTAAATCATTAAACGATTAATCTAAAGAACTAAGATCATGGGATAGATCAGTAAATGTTGAAAGGCGATGATGATGATGCTGAGCAGCCATGGAAGTCAAGGTGCGAGATTAGCCGAACCATAAGCAGGTCGACGAACCCTGCATTTCTTTGGCCGAACCATGTTGGTTCAGCGAAGCTTTCAGCCGCCACCTACGAACCATCATCTACTATCAAACGAACCCTAGGGTGGCGAACCCTAGGGGCCCCGAGCCTTCGTTTCCTTAGAGGGCCGAACCATGACCACGAACCCACGCAGTCACCCACGAACCTTCGGTAATTGTTTTGGCCAACGAACCCTAATCTGGCAAGCCCTTGGATCACGAACCTGCTAGCTGCCAGCGAAACCTTCTTGATTTTTACCGAACCTTGTGGTGGCCGAAGCTTGTGGTGGCCGAACCATGTGATAGCCGAACCCTATTGTTTCTTCTTGGCCGAACCTTCTCCTTGGGACAAGAGGGTTCGCTGCTCATGTGGTGAATAATTTAGTTTGTTATTCAATTCAGAGTTTAAGGACCAATAAACGACATGCTAGGGTAGATATATGTATATACATGTACATGCATGCATGGGCACATCCAACCACCACCTTTTCTCTCTCTATACACAAGTTCTTATTTCTTAAATACTATGAATTAATAATGTATTGAATTTGAGGGAATAAGGTCATATCTCGCATGGATGATGTAAAAACACTTTTATTAAACTAAGAGATGTAATGAAGTAGGCTAAGATGGTGGCTTGAATGGAGTCATGCATGTGGGAACAAGTACATGTGTGATAAAATCGTTATCTTAACATATACCTACTTAGTGGTGCATACCAATGATTTTAAGACTTGTTCATCATTTAAGAATGATAAAAGATGTATCAAGAAAGATGAACGTTGAGACGAATATTAATAAAACCTTAAGTGTAACAACTTAACTTAGGAGAGTAAACTAAGTTAAGAAAACATTAATGTTTGAAGAAGGAAACACTTATGACTATTTAATTAAGTTAAGACACGTATACTTACAAGCACGATCACATATAAATTACAGATCCTTGAGTTTGACTTGAATTATACGCGAGCGCGCATTATAAGAGAACGCTGTCCTACGGACTTCAGGTGAGTTCTCATAACCTCCTTTTCTTTAAACTGTTTTAGTTTTAAAACCCGGAGGTGAAACATGTATACTAAATTAAATATTATTTTGATAACACATGGTTAATACCTGTTTATCAATATGATATTCACATTTGAAATTATCATTATTATGGGATTATCTCTTATTATTTATATCCATGTAAATATTGTTATTGACCTAGGTCAATAACAAAGATTACAAGTATTGTCACAAATCCCGAGAATCATCGCTCTTAACTTCGGTTAATAGCTTTGACATCGTGTATTGTCACGTGGATGGTTTCCACATCTGTGAAGCATTGCCTTTGACTTCGGTTATTTGCTTTGACTTCATGTATTGTCACGTGGTTAGCGACCACTCCATGATTCATGTATCTAACTTATGTTAAATACATAAGGAATCATGTATAGTCACGAACATTGATTGAGAATATGATTGATTGAGTTTGGTTGATTTGTTGTGATTGATTGCCTATATTTGATTATGATTATTTGTGATTGGCTATGATTGATTTGGTTATGTGGTTATTGATTGTGTATGTGTTTGGCTGTTGAATTGATGGATGTGTGTTGGATTATCTCATACAGGTATTCATATGGATTTTCTCAAGAAGATCATAAGTTTTATACCCGTTTTTAAACAAAGCATTTTATATAAAACCATTTTAAGCATAAACTTTCAAACGCATTTTTACTAAAACATTTTTAAATATAAAAAACTTATGATTACTCACCAACTACTTTTGTAGTTGACACTTGTTTTCTTACATGTTTCAGGTGATGGAGACAAGTAGGAATGAGGAGAGGATCTCTTCTATTTTGGACATCATCATCATATAGGATCTTGGACTTAGTTAATTAACTAAATTTCTGGCGATTAGAGTTTAGTTAGTTTAACTAAATCTTTTGTGTATTTGACTTACTTGATTCATGATGAACATGATTTTTGTGTAATTATTTTGGTTGATTAAATGTTATGTGATGATTTGATTTAGATGCCCACGAGCTTTTGAACAATCTACACATCCCTCGTGGCATCCCGATGATTCCGCCGTCGGTCGGGGTGTTACAGGTAAGAAGTCATACTGCCTTGTTGTAACAGATGATTATTCCAGATTTACTTGGGTATTCTTTCTGGCCAAGAAAGATGAGATACCTGAGATTCTGAAGAAGTTTATCACCCTGATCGAGAATCAGAATAATTTAAAGGTTAAGGTGATTAGAAATGACAATGACACTGAGTTTAGAAATCAGACACTTACTGATTTCTGCGATGAGAAGGGAATTGCTCGACAATAAAGTGCAGCTCGTACACCTCAACAAAACGGTGTTGCTGAAAGAAGGAACAAAACGCTTATCGAGGCTGCACTGACCATGCTGTCAGAGTCTAAACTGCCAATATTCTTCTGGGCTGAAGTTGTTAACACAACTTGCTACGTTCAAAACCGAGCACTATTGAACAAATGCCATCAGAAGACTCCCTATGAGATTTTCTTCAACTAGAAGCATAAGGTCGGTCATTTCAAGTCGTTTGGTTGTCCTTGCACTCTCCTCCACACTGAGCCGAATCACTAGTTTGATGACAAGGCTGATAAGTGTTACTTTGTGGGCTATTCTTCTGAGAAAGCTGCCTACCGGGTATACAACAAGAAGACCCGGATGATTGTGTAGTCATACTATATTGATTGGCAAGAGATGAACAACACCGATGCCGTTTCTGGTCCAAACTGGTTATTTCGGTATGATTCTACATTTGAGCCCTTCAACACTTCATTTGAGAATGCAGGACCATCTGAACCTAACCACAACTTCTACAAGGGTGATGACGTGGACTACAGGGTTGACTACGTTCTGAGTGATCCCAAGCTTCTGACAGTTGACCCCCTAGGCATGTATGATCGGGTTCCTCCAGTTCAGCCAACCCCGATCAATGAAGCCATCCCATCAGATCCGGAAATCTCTCAGTCAGTTCAGCCAACTTCGGAGACAGATCAAGCCTCATCCTCTTCCCACCAGACCTTTGACAATCCATTGTTCTCAAACCACATCCCTGAGGAAGATTGTGTGGATAATGGAGCTGAAGCAAGTGAAACCGCTCTCGTTGACAACATCTCCCTCCATTGAAGATCAGCTGACTCACATCAGCAACTTTCTAGACAATTTAGCTGTGGAGGAAGTGCCTACTCTAAGCATCAACAAGAATCATCCAGTAGAAAACATCATTGGACCTCTTTCAGAAGGAGTTCTCACCAGGAGCAGATCTATTCCAGCTCAGAACACCTTGCCTGAAGGAACTATCACACGAAGTCAATTAAGTCCAATTAATTCTTGTTTGTATTCCTGTTTTATTTTGCAGGTTGAACCCAAGAATATCAAAATGGCTCTTAAGGAGTCAAGATGGGTTGAAGCGATGCAGGAAAAACTGATGCAGTTTTAGAAGCTTAAGGTGTGGAATCTGGTTCCGTTGCCCAAGAGGAAACTGCCAATCGGAACCAAATGGGTCTTTGGAAACAAAAGAGATGATTCAGGTGTGATCATCAAAAATAAAGCTAGGTTGGTGTCACACCCCGAGCCGGCGGGACGGATCGACTTCCCCACCGGGTGGAAGGTTCTCGAGGCGCGATATCGTGAGTGATATTCGTGATGATCAGATTGTTTACATTGCATCAATATTGAGAATAACTAAAGCACAATTAACATTAAACTAGGATTACAAAGTTGAATTACAATTATCAATGTTTAGTAATTTAACTAAGTAAACCTATCGTAAGAATCAAATGTTTACTTTCTTGTAACTGTACAAGATATCACAAGTGATTCACAATGATCAACAAAAGATGTGCTTTCCAAAAACTACTAGGTCCTCTAACTGGCATCCTAGCATGCAATCCTGAGCCTTAGCTTAATCCTGTACATCACCTGAGAAAAACATGTAAGAAAACAAAGTCAACACAATGGTTGGTGAGTTCATATGGTTTTAGTATTTGAAAAATAACTTTGCAAACCTTTCAGGTAAAACCTTAACCTCATTAACATCACATGTAATATCCAGATCGGTATGCTTATATATAGGGCATACGAAAGGGTCGCGCCTACAACCCGCCCAGACGCCATCCCACCACATACTAATCCACATATGACACTGTTGTTAATGATAATTAAGCATTTTACCTTCCATTCAATTCCATTCTCATCCCTACTTTAAGACCTTCTGTTTAAGAGTTTAAAACACGCACACAACATCATTGACAAACCCCTTCGGTAACAACCTTAACCTCATCAACACCACCTGTATCATCCAACTCGGTATGCTTATATATAGGGCATACGAAAGGGTCGAGCCTACAACCCGCCCAGACGCCATCCCACCACATACTAAGCCACATAGGACATTGTTGTTAATGATAATTAAGCATTTTACCTACCGTCTACTTCCATTTCCAACATGAATTCAACTAATCTGTTTAACGTTTCAAGCACACACACAAGTAACAACCTTAACCTCATTAACATCACCTATATCATCCAACTCGGTATGCTTATATATAGGGCATACGAAAGGGTCGAGCCTACAACCCGCCCAGACGCCATCCCACCACATACTAAGCCATATAGGACATCGATGTTAATCCTTGCTTACCCACAATCAAGTGTATTAATCCTTGCTTACCCACAATCAAGTAGAATAGGTAAGATATATGTTTAGTATGTATTTAGCAAAACAGGGGTGTCTCATTCATGATTAGCTACTAAGTTTATTCCCTTTATATAGACTAAGTTAATTGCTTACTTAGAAACCCTAAACATGTTCCATGCATGCACACGAAACCATGCATGCAACAAGAGGGTGTGTGTGTTTAAGCATCCCATAAGATCCTTGTCGTTCCTGTCATCTCCCTCGGTTAAGCCTCATGTCTGATCTAGGATCTTTGGTCGAAAGGGGGAGGTCGTATGTGAGCCTTGGCCCGATTGGGTTTGGGCGACCGAACCAGCAAGGCCGAATGGCTGTTGATGCCGAGCGAAGAGGGAGCTGGCCGAATCAGGCCTGGTCGAATAGCCCTGGGCCGAAAGAAGCTTGGTCGAAGCTGGGTCGAATGAAGGCCGCATGGGCCTTGACCGAAGGGTAGTGGCCGATCGAATGAGTCTCACCGAATGAGTGCCGATCGAATAGGGTCCTTCGGCTGGAGGTTGGCCATTCGGCCGAAGGTGGCTCACTCGACCACCTGCTATACGCCATTCGGCTGGTCGTGGCCTGGTGGTGTGCAGCCCCTACTTTCTGGGCTAGTCGACTATGGAGCTGAGTGGGGTTTGCTCCTACAACATACTAAGTAGTTTTAGTGTGGGTTCTAAGGTTTGAGGTGGTTTAAAACCGGCAAGAATGGGGTTTGATCTTAGGGTTTTCATAACCCTAAAATCGCAAAAAAAAAGCTTGATTTTACCTTGAATCAGATGGTGTAAAGCTTAGATTGGCTGTACTTTCATGTTCTATAAGTTGTGATGGTTGTTTTGGCACCAAGAAATCTAAATTTCGTGGAGAGATGGAGGAGTTAGGGTTTTGAATCTAGTGAGAGAAAGTAGAGAGATAAAGTGATGGGAGAGAGGTTGAAGATGAAGTGGTGGTGGGGGAAATGAGGGATTAAAAGCCTCATTAAGGGCTTTCAACATACTCGGGTGTTCGGGTCCGTTCGGTTTCGCTCGGTTTCGCGTAGAAGTGTCATTTCACGTTCGTTTTCGTGACAAATGTCTCGGTTTTAAAGATAGAATTTATTAAATAAATTTAGGTTGTAATTCCTAATAAATTAACTAATTACCTTTCGTTTATTTTAAATTTTCTTTAACGTTTAATTTACTGTTTAAATCGAATAGCGTAGTTGTCGCGTGTATTCATTCGAATCGTCACCCGTATGAATACAACAATAACTGCACTTTTCAATATGGTCTTCTAATTATCGGTTATCATTCAGAACATTAAACTTTCGGATGTATTCATACAGATCGTCATCTATACGAATAATCCGTCGATTTAGCATTCACGTAACGACAGCCGTGTTGTTTTTTTTTTCTGTAAAGCGTCACATACGTTTATACATAATAAAATCCTAACTTACAATCACATGATGGGTCTGTATTGCCAGATGATTATCTGACTGACAAACCATGATTCTGAGTTTTGTTTCTGAAACGAGTTTTGATTCTGTCCTATAATAACATGTAATGATAACGATATATGAACATCAACTGAGTTATGTACTTGAATCACTGTTCAGGTTACTGTGTCGATCACTGTTCCGGTTATGTTTCCGGCACTGGTGTTACTGTTGGTAGTTCAGGGCTTCTACCAACATGAGGGGATTGACTATGAAGAAGTCTTTGCACCAGTCGCAAGACTTGAAGCTATTCGCATCTTCTTGGCCTATGCTTCCTACATGAACTTCACTGTTTATCATATGGATGTGAAGACAACCTTCTTTTATGGAAAGGTCAAGGAAGATATCTATGTGTGTCAGCCCCCTGGGTTTGAGGATTCGCAATATCCCGACCACGTCTACAAGCTAGAAAAAGCCATTTATGGTCTTCATCGAGCACCAAGAGCGTGGTATGCAGCACTTACAGATCATCTGCTTGCAGATGGATATACCTGTGGAGCCATAGATCAGACATTGTTCGTTGCAGAGATAAGGATGATTTGATTCTCGTCCAAATCTATGTGGATGACATTATTTTCGGTTCCACGAGCTCGGTGCTGTGCAGAGAATTGGAGGCTGTGATGAAGAAATAGTTTGAGATGAGTGCAATGGGGGAGATGACCTTCTTCTTGGGTCTCCAGGTATAACAGTATTCTAAGGGTGTGCTGATTCATTAGGGCAAGTACGTTACCGACATTCTCATCAAGTTCAACATGTTGGAATCAAAGCCCGCATCCACTCCTATGGCTGCATGTCCCGTCTTGACTTCAGATTCTGATGGTGAAGATGTTGATCAGCACCTTTACCGTTCGATGATTGGCTCACTGATGTACCTGACTGCTAGCCGACTAGACATCATGTTTTCTGTATGTTAGTGTGCCAGATATCAAGCAAATCCGAAGGCTTCTCATCTGATTGTTGTCAAGAGGATCTTTCGCTACCTGGTCGGGAAACCTTGTCTCGGTTTGTGGTATCCTAAGAACTCTGAGTTTAGTTTATTTGCTTACTTTGACTGTGATTTTGGTGGTTGCAACTTAGACAGGAAATCAACCACAGGAGGATGTCAATATTTAGGAGATCGCCTCGTGGCAATGGAAGAAACAGACAACCGTGTCTACCTCCACTGTGGAAGCTGAGTATGTCGCTGCTTCCAGATGCTGTTTTCAGGTTATCTGCATGCAACAACAACTCCTCGATTATGGTTTGAACTTTCTTGACTCTCCTATTTATTGTGATAATGAAGCCGCTCTGCAGATCGTCAAGAATCCGGTACAACACTCCAAAACTAAACATATTGACATCCGGATTCACTTTATCCGCGATTGTTTCGAACGGAAATTGATTCATCTTGAAAAGGTCCACACAAATGATAATCTGGCGGATCTTTTCAGAAAATCGTTCGACACAACTCGATTCCACCATTTACTTACCTCTCTCAAACTAATAAGTTTTGATTAAAATATTTTTGTAAATACTGTAAAATTTGTGTTTTGTTTTGTTTTAATTTTTAGATCACAAATTTAGGAGGGGGGATATTTACAAAAACAACAAATAGATTTTCAGTCTTTGACTCTATTTACAAAAACAACAAAAAGATATTTGGCTTTTTGAGTCAATCTAACATGATCTACAAGTTCAGGGGGAGTGAATTTTAAGAAAACAACAAAAAGATTTTACATTTTCAAAATTTAAGAAAACCACAAAAAAATTTTATTTGGATGGTCAAGTGAAGTGGTTCAATGGGAAGTGAAATGATTTCTGACACTCAGAAATTCACTACCTAAATATAATTTCTAAAGAATAACAACTTTAGATAACTATATATCACTAAGAAGTTAAAACACGTTTTCCTAATGAAAGGATTGGACATGATCATTCAAAATATTAAATACATAAATAAGTGATAAGTAAGGAAAATCAGATAACCGGAATGATGCAACAACTATTTGACCTTTTGCATAAGTCTTCAAGTCAATGTGTCTGCGGATCAGTAATGTAAAAGATGCCAATGAGCACAAAGATGATAGTTACCCTTCTTGTTCTTGATTCTAATCTAATAGATCTGTTCTTTTCTCTTGTCACCTTAAACTATGTGAAAGCATTTTAAGTTCGTTGAAACACAATCAAAGTTTGAAACAAAAGATTTCACAAAATTGATAGGTTGCATGTTAATCTAGTTTAACTGTCTGATTGTTCATAAACTTCCCAGAAGGATTTTCAGAAAAACCATTAGAAAATTTTTGATCATAAGTCTTATTTTTGAATTATGGATAAACTAGTGGAAATCATTGGTGGGGTATCATTATTTTATGGTTGGGTTTCTGTAAGAAATTATTTTAAGGTAGTCAAATTTCTGATATAGATTTGATCCCACAAAATTGACCCGACTCAACTTTGAACTCATCCAAAGTTTCTGAGTTTATTTTATTTTACTTTACTTTATTTTATTTTATGTTATTTTATTAAGTTAGAAAAATTACAAAATAAAAGGTATTCGAAATAGGTTACTCGAAAACGTGTACACGATTTTGAGTACACGAAATCGTGTACTCGAAGTCCGTCTATAAAACTTTGAGAAGTACCATTTTCGAGTACCATAACATTTTGAGTACCAGATTTCCTCTCTCCAGGCGATCTCACTTTCTATACACGAAATCAAAAAGCCACTCCGACTATCATGTAGATCTGACTTAGGCGAACCTATATATTGTTTTTGGTAGAATTTTGACCACAAAATAAAAAGTTATTGGACAAAAACGGTTTTCGAGTACTTTCGTGCGTTAACCGAAGGAATGTTAGACAAATCTCCCCGAAATACTCAAAATTGGAAAGCGATCTTCTTGTATGTTGGTCGCCTCCCATTTTTGAGCATTTTGAGTATAATTTGGAGTTCTAAGGAGCAAAATTGAAGGAGTTATGAGGATTTTCGAGTTCTCGAAAATTTGAAAATCGAATACACGATTTCGAGTACAAAAATTCGTGTATACCTTTTTAGTGAACAAATCTTCGTGAACTCGATTTCGATTACAAAATTTTGAGAACAACCTAGAATTCGTGTACTCTTAATTTTCATGAACTCTTGGCTTTTCGTGAACTACAGAAAATCGTGAACTCCAATTGACTTTGTGATTTGACTTAACTTGTTGACTTAGAACTTAGATTTTTATTTAGACCTTTAACTTTTTACCTTTGACTTTAATCTTGTCTTATCTTTAACTAACTTAGCTCATTTTTGTTTTAGATGAGTGATTTACGTTTTGTACCCGATCATAACATGTCAGCATACGTCAGAGATCCTCCAGAGATACATGCCATGTTCAGAAGCATGGTGGAAGGACTGATACTTTCTCCAGTCAACTATGCCATAATGGAGCATCCAGAGATTATTTCGGAGTTCATATACGACTTATAGAACTCCATTACTAAGCGAACTGACTCCAATGGAAACGTGAGCCTGATAGGGAAGGTTCAAGGCTAGCCAGTTATTATTACAGAGCAGATCCTCCGAGAGTGCTTACAGTTCAGAGATAAAGCAACGGATCCTGTAGAGCTTGATCACGAGTTAGTATAGAGGACTGTGTACAAGATGGGACACGAGGGTCTTTACCCTCTGACAGAGAAGAATCTTTTCCACCCCTACTGGAGATATTTGGAGCACGTGGTTACCTAGTGCTTATCTGGAAGAAAGGGAGGATACGATGTGCTTAACCAGACTCTCAGCTCTTTCCTGGTGGCCATAGCCTTGGGACTTGAGTTTAATTACTCAAATATGATCTTCAGGGACATGCACGCCAACATAAAAGGAAAACGGAAAGAAAGATTCCTAGCTTTTCCCAGATTCATTCAGATCGTCATCAACAAGCGTCATCTAAATCTCATCCCAAATATCAGGACATTCGGCATCAAGAGGACGAGGGAAGATATCTTCTCTTACATGATGATGGACAAGAGAGGAAAGAAACATTACATCGGTGATCGCCTCCTTGAGAATCGGCAGGTTATTCGCAGGATTAGATGAGGAAGTCGAAGACCAGGGTACTCCTGCAGCCTTTGTTGCCGAAGAGCACGATCTTCCCCATGTTGGAGCCACAACCTTTGTTGCTGATGAGCACGATATTCCTCATACAGGAACCAGTGCAGAAGCCAGTAAGGCTATTGAAGAATCATCATCAGAGTCTTCTTCATCAGGCGAAGAAGAATTCATCCATGAACCCGAGCCTGTCGTTCCACCACTTTCAAGAGCCGAACGCGAAGAAATTTAGGATACAGACTATGTTCCAACTCTTGAGACATCTCCGAAGAAGAAGAGGTTAAAGATCATGCCCAAAAGGACAAGAGATCCAAGACTCAAGAAGAAGAACACAGGCACTTCTTCATCTTCTCAGGCACCGCCTCCACCACCTCCACCTAAACCCACACAGCCAAAACCCCATCCACCTAAACCCACACAACCAAAACCACCATTTCCACCAAAGCCTAAACCACCCACACAACCCACAGCATCCACCCAAAATCTGATTCCACCACATACCTCCACCACCACAGAAGCCACTGAAGCCAAACCACCATCTCCTCCACATGCTCACATCTCACATCCAAATACACCAATTCCAATTCACTTCTCCGAACCACCACCATCACCACCTAAGGCCAGGAAAGTCAAAGGAAAGACACCACTGCAATCCGAATCACCTTACATGCCCGAGAAGGTACATGTGGACTTAGAGTGGTTACAAGAAAGAGTATTCCAGCTAGAACAAGACTCTGTCATCGAAGAAAGTCTCATCATCAATTTGCAGGAAGGCATGATCAAAATCTGTGAGAAGCCGAGAAATCAGAACAAAGACATCGGCCTGCTGAAGAAGGAAAACATTCGTTTGTCCAAAGTGATTGAAGAGCTGACGGGATCAAAGTCTGATGTTCAGGAAGAAGATAAAGCTGACAATGACAAAGATGATGATGATGAAGAGAAAGAAAAAGGAAGACAATGTTGATAACAAAGCTGACAAGAAATATGACAAGAAGGATGATGATGATAATGTTGATAATGCATGTGGGGATGTGGGTCTAGGAGCAAGTTCCTCAGGACAACAGGAGGATGAACCTGCTAAGGATGCTACAAGAGGCGGTGATGCAGAGAATCCAACCTCCTTAGAGAAGCCTCTAGACGAATTTGATGATTTATTCGAGGACCTTCCTGAGAATTTCATGTTTGAGGGATTTGGAGATGCACTTAATGCAGCAGGTCTCGGAAATCTTTATGCTGATGTCACCATGGACTCAGTATTCGATGCTGTATGTAACCAGGAAAGGAAGGAGTTTTCCAAATCTTCTACGGGACCATCTGCAGAAGAAGAACCAGAAAACATCATAATCAGCAATGTCTCCAAGGATCCTTATATTGACTACTTGTATGCTCACAAGTATGTCAATCCTCAAGGACATGAAGTTGCATCGCTAGGCAAGATGATTGATAGCTGGTTTGATAGACAACGCGATTGGATTCCTGCTCCTCCTGAGGTGTAGCAAACCTGGATGGGTTAAGATACTTCTGAGTTGACTAAGGACACATACATCACCAGCTCCCGTGATCTGTACGCTATGCAAAATGAAAGATCCAATGTCACGTGCTGGATGTATGACAAGGATAAGCAACTTTATCTTGTCAAAAGGATGAACGGGAAGTTAGAGTATTTCAAGAGGCCCAGAGACTTTTGTTCGATGCCAAAATTTGATATCAGAAGCATCAACAATGCTATGTTATTTAACCCGTCCAAAGACATACATGCCGATCTGTTTGCCAAGTTCATAAAAGATTAATGTGATAGAGACTTCCCAATCATGAAGACGGCCAAAGGAAAAAGTTTGTTTCTACGTGTATACTGGATCCGGTCAAGAAGGAACCATGGATCTATTATAAGTATCCTCCACCGACCACGGAGAAAGCTGTCCCAGTGTCCACGAGAGTCCCTGATAATTCACTGGTTTTCATTTCTTGGTATTTTGATGAGAAGACTCACACAGCCGTTATCCTCAGAAATAAGGACGACATCAATGTGACACCTCTCAAATTCCATGTCAGCAATTATTTTATTTCAATAATATGTGTACTATTATTGCATACGTGGCACTAGAATTATGAATGTATAGTGTGACACGTGGCACAACAGTTCGAACACACCGATAATTCGAGGAATTATCGCACAACACTCGCACGTGCCTTGAGTAACGGACGTTGATGAACGGATCAAACCACAATACCCTTTCACTTCACTTAGGTCCTAGAAGACCTAAGATAGGTAGAACAACGCTCATATGTCGAGGAACGATGCTCGTAATCGTTGAAAACGCGAAAATCGGTTCAAAACCATGAAATTGGGCCAATTGGGCTCTCTGTGGACCCATCGCGGTACGCGATGGACCTCAAGAAGTTCTATCGCAGTACGCGACAAGTTTCGGGAAAAATTGAATCCCGAAATCCGCTACGGTACGCGAGGCATCTTTTCAGCCATTGTCGCGGTACGCGACGACCCCAGCACGCAAAATCTTGAGTAATCCAAGACTAATCATTCCTATTAACCACCCTACTCTACTTAAACCCATCATAACCGGTATTAGACGTCATTAGCTCGATAAATGCACTTCTAAACCCTCTCCCAAACCTGCTAAAGCTCAAGAACACCATCGGAGAAGCTTAGATCGAAGGTTGAAGCTTGGAGGGCAAGAAGGAAGACTTGTGGGATCTCACCATCAACACCAACACATCCTAGCTACTGGAGTGTCATTCTCAGCCCTCACTTATCCTTACCGTTAGTTGTATCACAAACGAGTCGTAATTACGTTGTACTACTGGGTTTGACTAGCCCCACTCGGCACCAATGTTGACTGGAGGTCATAACGAGTGTAATTTCGATGGGAATGTGGGTTCAGCGATGACCTGCGGAGGCAAACGTGAACAGTCTAGTTTCGGTAAGATGAATTGACACACTCCACGGATCGTAGTATCCAACAACAAAACTTAACATACCCAGTATATGTCTGTTTACTTTTCAGTCTGTCTAAACCTGTGAACTCACCAACTTTTTAGTTGACACTTTTCGCATGTATTCTCAGGTAACTAATGGAGCACACGCTAGGACGCACTCAAGGAAGCCTTAAGGAGTTTGAATGGCATATAGACTCATGTCCTAGGCTTTGTGTGCATTGGACTTGTTTTAAAACAATTTAACTATGTAGTGTCTGTTATCAATATACATTTTCCGCTGTAATACATTACTATTCCGCTGCTTTTGTTAACTTATATTTCCGCTGCGTATTATTGAAATTTGCATTATTCTATAAATCTGTGTGATTGCGTAACTCATATAGAGTCGTTCTATATGACCCTGAGCTGTGATCCTGGCCATGTCACACCCACGTGGACTGACACCACGAGTGGGAATTTGGGGGTGTGACAGACTGGTATCAGAGCCTTGGTTATAGGGAACTAGGTTTGCCATGTAGTAAACTTAGACTATAGCCACTGCTCTACACTAGACACTACACTAGAAATTGCACAACAATATTATCTGCTATCATGTGCTGTTACTTATTTGATTAGAACGCAGGAATGGACAACAACAAGGATCAGGACAGGAAGGACTCGAAGAAGCGTCCGTATAAGTACGAGCTTACCGAGGATGATAAGCAGAGGATCCGGGATATGGTGGAGCAGGTACATGCTCAGGAGCCCAAGAGGCTTCGACCCTCGACCAGCAGGGGACCATGGGACTGGTACCCTACTACCCTTGCTGTTTGGGCGAGGGAAGAGAGAGTACCTAAGTTACCTTTGTTAGGTGACGCATCTACTGGACCACCTTTACCACCGATTGGCATGCCCATGGAGCGGGCATTCGTTGCACTGATCTCGCGTTACAGGCGTGAGTCGTGTCAGCTACGCGTGATGACTGATGGGTTTAGGGATCTCTTGGAGCATAGTCAGCAGCTCTAGAGCCGTGTGGAGCAGTTAGAGGAGAGACTTGCTCATATCGAGGGAGCACATGATGATTTGGTCGCTAGGACTCAGGAATTGATCCAACGACAGGAGGAGGTCGCAGCTGACGTCACGGACATCCGTGACAGGACTACGATGCTCGAGGAACAGCAAGATTTCTTAGCCGCAGTGACACATGGACACGGTGGACGGTTGGCAGCCGTGGAGGTTGCCAATGAGGAGAACTAGGCCATGATTCAGGCCAGCGATGCCATGTTAAATGCATAGGTCGAACAGTTCCTAGAGGAACAACAGCCAGAGCCAGAGCCCCAATTCGAGGCGGAGGACCTCGAAGAGGGAGATTTTGACGAGGATCCTGATGAGGATCCCGAGGAGGAGGACGATGATGGTCCTGCCGACAGTGGAGATTCACACTCCACGGTTGTCTAGTTAGATTTTCTATTTCAGTATTTTATTTCTTTCAGTATTTTGCTTTTGTATTCTCAGATGAGCGGGATGTGCTCATAGAAACTTTTGTAGAAGTATCTCTTTTGAAAATCATTGTAGTTAAAGTTATAATTATTAATGAAATGATGTTTTGCTTTATTTATTATGTCTTGATTATGGTTGCTTGTTAACATGACATCTAACTTGACTTCTGACATGAAAATCGGCTAACACTCTAACTCATGCTAACTAACGTCCTAATTCTTCCATATAGAACCATGTCTGGAAGAGGATCCAACGCCCGCAACCTCAAACGCAAGGCCGAAAAGGCAAGAATCAACATGATGGTCGAACGCAAGGTCAACAAGGTGCTTGCCGAGTACGAGGCAAACCGTCACACCAGCGATACTAGTGACACCAATAACGGTACTAACCCTTGTTTAACATGACTAATTTCGTGTAGAAAACGCTGACACTAACACGTGACCTTGGACTCCTATGCACAGGACCTCAAGGGAGTGAGGCAAGGGGATGCTCGTTTAAAGCCTTTCTGAGCTGCCACCCTCACAAGTTCCAGGGTACCGAGGGAGCAGTGGGACTGCTTCGCTGGATTGAGAAGCTGAAATCGGTCTTTGCTATGGCCGAATGCTCGGAGGAGAACCGAGTAAAGTATGCTACCAGGACTCTCGAGGGATCTGCCCTCACCTGGTGGAATACGCATGTCCAAACTCTCGGACTCGAGACTGCCAACACCATTCCGTGGGAGGAATTCACCAGAATGCTTAACGAAGAGTACTGCCCACGTGACGAGATCAGGAAGCTTGAGGAGGAATTTTGGGTGCACAAAATGGTGGGTTCGGAAATCGAGAAATACTGCACTCGATTTCATGAATTGTGCAACCTGTGCCCTGCAATGGTGACGCCGGAATACAAGAAAATCGTGCAATTCATCAGTGGGTTGCCCGAGCAAATCCAAAGCATGGTGACTGCTTCTGATCTCTCCACCATCCAACCACTGATTTGTTTGGCTCACAAATTAACCGATCAGGCGGTAGCCCAGGGAAAGCTGCCGAAGAGGGGTGAACATCTGACACCCCAAGAGCCCAAGAAGAAGTGGGAGCCCAGCAATAACTGAACCTTCTCACCTCAGCAACAAACCCAGCACCGGCCAGCACCCGCAAAGGTCTTCACTGCCACCCAACCGAACACTCAAGGCAAGGGAGGATATCAGGGCAACAGTCCAAAATGCAATACCTGTAACTTCCACCACTTCGGCCCATGCAAAAGGGTCAAATGCACTAACTGTGGAAGGAACGGACACATGGCCAAGGAATGCCGATCCAACCCCAACCCCAACAACAACAACAACCAAAACACTCTCAAGGGGTGTTATGAATGCGGCAAACCGGGGCACATGCGGAGGACTGCCCGCAACTGAAAAAGGGTGGAGGTGGAGCAGCGAAGGGACGAGCCTTTGTGATTGGCTCAGGAGAAGCTAAAGATGATCCGAACGTCGTCACCGGTACGTTTCTTTTAAATAATGTCTATGCTAGTATATTATTTGATACCGGTGCCGATAGAAGTTTCATCTCTAGTGATTTTAGTAAACTGCTTAATACGACGCCAACACCACTAGACCATAAGTACACCGTAGAGTTAGCAGACGGCAAGCTGATAGAAACACAACATATCATCAAGGGGTGTGTCCTGACGTTAGCAGACCACCAACTGGTAATTGACCTGATGCCGCTAACTCTCGGGAGCTTCAACGTGGTGATTGGAATGGATTGGTTATCTGTAAACCACGCTGAGATTGTGTGCAACGAGAAGATTGTGCGGATTACTTTGCCAAGTGGAGAACATATCTCAATCCAAGGGGAACGGCGCGGAATACCGTTAAACATCATGTCCTGCATGAAGGCAAGCAAATATCTGAAGAAAGGGTACACAGCTATCCTGGCACTTATCACCGAACAACCAAAGAAGGAACGAAAGATCGAGGACATCGCTGTCGTTCGCGATTATCCCGAAGTCTTTCCTGACGATCTACCGGGACTACCACCAGCGCGACAAGTGGAGTTCAGATAGACCTGACGCCAGGAGCAGCACCAATAGCCAAGGCACCTGTAACATCAGTGCCGGAACCGTCACCGGAACAGTGATCGTAACAGTGCGTGAACAATAATCAGGTACAATTTTCATATAATTCAGTGTATTTCATATTCATATCAAGTCTCAGTATCATTATATGCCATCAAAACAGTGAATTCACAGACATTTCAGAGAAATTAATTCAGAACAACGATTCTTGAGTCAGATAATTATCTGACGACACAGAATCATCAGGTGATTTATTTGTTAGGATCTTATTATGTATAAACGTATGTAAGGCCTTACAGGACAAAACAACACGAATATCGTTATGTGAATGCTAAACCGACAGATTATTCGTATAGGTGACTATCTGTACGAATAAATCTGAAAGTTTAACGTTCTGGATGATATTCGATAATTAGAAAACAATATTGAAAAGTGTAGTTATCGTCGTGTTTGATCGGGTGACGATTCGAACAAATAAGCGCGATGACCGCGCGATTCGATTTAAACGTTAAATAAATAATTTGTAAAATAAATAATTAAAAGATATTTAGTTAATTTATTAGGAATCACAACCTAAAATATATTTTACGATTCTATTTTAAAACCGAGTCGTTTCGTTACGAAAACGACGCGAAAACGGCATTTCTACGCGAAACCGAACGAACCCGAACGAAACCCGGTATTTCCCCACATTTAATGAGGTCATTAAGACCACAACAACCACCACCAACCAGCCTCTCTCTCTCTAAAATCGGAGCTTTCTCTCTCTAAACCTTTCTCCATCTTCTCTCTTCAAGAACTCACCCAAATCACAACTATTTTTGGTGTTCTTGGTGTCTAAATCACCACCATCACTTGTAGATTATAGAAGTACAAAGGATCTGTGTTTTTGTCCAACAAATTTGAGGTAAAATCACCAAAGTTGTTCGATTTTTAGGGTTTTAGAAACCCTCACGATCTCCCTCATTTGAACCGGTTTTAGGTCACCTCACACTATAGATTCTTCACAAAATCCTCTTGGAATAGGTTAGGAACAAACCCCATCTGTTTTCCTTGGTCACTTAGTTCGAAAGCCAAGGGTAGACAACCTCGGTTTCTGCGGTCGAATGGCTCCATTCAGAGTGCCGAATGGCCTTGAGGCCGTATGAGGCTGTTCATTCGGAGGTCCTCTTTCGACCCTCAGTCATTCGAGCAGTTCAAAGCTCTTTCGGCCTACCCCACATTCGCCGAATGGCCTGCCGAACCATCCAACCCATTCGCCGCAGGTCACCCTTTTCAGTCGGCTAGGTTCATTCGACAATTTCTCATTCGGCCGATTAGCTGCTCATTCGACTATGCAGCCATTCGAACGATCAAGCCATTCGCCCCGAACCCTATTCGACCAGCCCACAGTCGCAACCTCTTTCATTAGGTTTAACCCAAATCAGTCGGCCATGGTGCTTAGGCTCACGGAGACGGGTTAAATGTTATGCGTGGGGTGGAACGATGGGATTGCATGGGAAATAACCAAGTGTGTGCATGTGTGGGTTAAATATATGTGTGTTCATGGGATATATATATATATTAAGGGGGATTTGATTAGAACACTAGAAATAGATTGTGGAAACCCTAGAATTGGGTTTTCACTAACGAAAGTCTTCCTAAAATCACTTTATAAACTTAACATAGAGTTGTTAAAGAATGGATTTTCTAAAAATCATACATCTCAAATGATGAGGGTTATCAATATTTTTGAGGTCAAAACCTTCGAGGAATCAAGAGGAATAAAACTACACATAAGGTCTTGAGTGTTAATATATTCATAAACACTTGAACCCTAGTAAAATCTATGAGGATATGTAAACTACTTAGATGATTTATATAAATTATTTACGATTAGTTCATCAAAATGTTGATAGGAAATCAATGGAACCCAACGTGTTATAAATGGGCCAACGGGTGACCCAATGGACTCAATGTGAGCCCATCATGTTGATTATTCTTTCCTTAAAGAAATTATTTATTTATAAAATAAATTAAATTAAAAATGTTAATTAAATTATATATAATGTGTTTCTAAATAATTAAACTAGAATGAAAAAACATTCAAAAAAATTTATTAAAGATCCTTAATGTAATTAAAATGAACCCTAAACATCTCGGATTTGGTAAGTATTATTATGGGTAATAAGGTCAGCCTAGTTAGAGAAAACCGCATAACACATTAGTAATCTAAGACACGTAGTTACACCCCGAGACCAAACCCCAGTTAGGACGTTTATTATAAATACTTATCGTCTGCGAATTCTCTTAAAACAAATTCAGGAAACGAAGATACTTAGACTACAACAACGCGCGCATTTTGTGGTAATTCTATACAAAGCAACACAGGTGAGTTCATTGCCCCTTTTTTTTTAAAACATTTTTGTTTTAAAACGCGGGGCTGAGAAGCATGCGTAAACTGTTTTATTTAAACTGTTTATTTAAATGCTTTTAATTATTATATGTCTTTACATATATATGTTGTTGATACTCCTAGACTCCTGTCTAGGAAATTAATGAACAAATCAAGTTATCAATTAAATTTAAGTACTCTTATGAGTAATACCTTAAATTTGAATTCTAAATCAACCCTTAGTCCATCAAGTTCAACTTCAAGAATCTAAACTCAAAGTGAAATCAAAAGAACAAGATCAATAAATCATATTCAAGGGAATCATAACTCAGTGTGTGATCTGAGGCCCAAGAATCATAAATCAAATCAATTATCATTCAAAATCATGGGAACTCAAAGAATCAAGAATCAAGAGACTCAAGAGATCAGAAATCATAAATGTGTGTGACTCATTGAAATAATGAAATCATTATGATCTAATGAACTCATTAATACTCAAGTCATGGTGGATGTCAGTTGTATATGGAATCAAGACCACGTGTAACACACATATAAAGTCCCTTCAGGTATAGAAGACTTTTGTAGTCAGGCTATACGGGCAATAACGTGAACAATCATGGAAATCAATATCAAAGTCTAAACTCAAGAGAATCAAGAGATCAAGAATCAAAGGATATCCATAAAGTCCCCGCATGTACAGAAGACCTTTGGGTCAAGCTGTAAGGGCAAATCATTAAAATCCCGTCACGCCCAGGTATACTCCTTGTGAGTTATGCCTGGTATGGGTCACGTGTGAGAGGTTACAACTTGGACAACCACCAACAACTAAGTCTAACTGATTGAGTAAAATCATACCCAGTCATCATGTCTTAGTTGTATTTAAATGTTTTATTCGGTTATTTAACTAAATATTTGACATTTTGCTATTATCACTGACTTTTGGGAAATCATATATCTACGATCAAAATCAAGAGGATCAAAGGCAAATCAGATTTCAAAATCATAATCTAAATCAGAAGAGTGTTAGGTAAAAATGCTTAATTATCATTAATATCAATGTCCTATGCGGATTAGTATGTGGTGGGACGTCGTCTGGGCGGGGTTGTAGCCTTGACCCAGGGGTATGCCCTATATATAAGCATACCGATCTGGATGATACAGTTGATGTTAATGAGGTTAGGGTCTTTACGGAAAGAGGTTTTCAAATCATTTTCAAATCATAAACTATATGAACTCACCAACCATGTGTTGACTTGATTTTTGCATGACTTCTCAGGTGACGAACAGGTCAACTAAGGAGTTATTCCTTTTGGACTAGGACTTCAGATAGAAAACTTAGCTTTTTGGACCTGCATATATTTTGAAGACATCATTACACAAATTATTTTGTATATCTTGTGTAAATACAAGATAGAAATATATGATGTTTATGGTAGATTTACATTGTTAAATTATAAACAATACTGATGTAATTTAACTTTGTAATTCTATTATATTTAGCATTTCTCATTTATATCATGTGCAATGTAAACAATCTGATCATCATGATTATCACTCACGATATCGCGCCCCGGGAACCTTCCGCCCGACGGGACAACCGATCCTATCCCGCCGGCTCGGGGTGTGACAGCACCATACCGATTGGCTCCTACAGAAATGCAGGAACTATCTAATCAACTGCAAGAGTTGTTAGATAAAGGATTTATAAGACCAAGCTTCTCACCTTGGGGAGCACCGGTCTTGTTCGTGAAAAAGAAAGATGGTTCATTCCGTATGTGTATAGACTACCGGGAACTGAACAAGGTAACGATCAAGAGCCGATACCCCTACCTCGAATAGACGACCTGTTTGATCAATTACAAGGGTCAAGCTACTATTCGAAGATCGATTTAAGATCCGGTTACCATCAACTTAGAATACAAGAGGAAGACATACCGAAGACAGCCTTCAGAACACGGTACGGACATTACGAATTCCTGGTCATGCCTTTCGGACTGACCAACGCACCGGCGGTATTCATGGATCTCATGAATCGGGTGTGTAAGCCGTATCTTGACAAATTCGTAATCGTGTTCATAGATGATATCCTGATATACTCCAAGACTCAAGAAGAACATGCCGATCACTTGAGACGCGTCTTGGAACTATTAAGGAAGGAACAACTATACGCGAAGTTTTCCCAATGCGATTTTTAGATTCGCGAAGTTCAGTTCCTTGGGCACGTAGTGAACGAGAAAGGGATACACGTAGACCCAGCCAAGATTGAGGCAATCAAGAACTGGACGGCACCAAAGACTCCGACTGAGGTGCGACAGTTTCTGGGATTGGCCGGGTACTACCGACGATTTATCGAGGGATTCTCGAAGATCGCACAATCATTGACTTCCCTTACGCACAAAGACAAGAAGTTCGAATGGGGAGAAAGCAAGAAGCTGCATTCGAATTATTGAAACAGAAACTGTGCAGCGCACCAATCCTATCACTACCAGACGGGTGCGAAGACTTTGTAGTCTACTGCGACGCATCAAAGCAAGGACTCGGTTGTGTGCTGATGCAACGCGAGAAAGTCATAGCTTATGCGTCATGACAACTAAAGTGCACGAGAAGAATTACACAACTCATGATTTGGAGTTGGGAGCCGTAGTGTTCGCATTGAAGATCTGGCGACACTATCTGTACGGCACCAAGTGCACAATTTTCACCGATCATAAGAGCCTACAACACATATTCGACCAAAGGAGCTAAACATGAGACAACGCAGATGGGTTGAACTAATATGCTATAATGATTGTGCAATCAAGTATCATCCTGGAAAGGCCAACGTAGTGACTGACGCGTTAAGCCGGAAAGAGACAACCAAACGCGTGCGTGCACTACAACATACCATACACTCTGAGCTACCCAATCAGATCCGAGTTGCACAACAAGAAGCTTTGAGAGAGGAAAACCTTGCTCTCGAAGCCATGCGGGGTATGGATAAACAATTGAAACAGAAGGACGATGGAGCTTACTATCTGATGGAACGGATTTGGATTCCACACTGCGGAGGATTGAGGGAAGTAGTGATGGATGAGGCTCACAAGAGTCGATACTCAGTACATCCAGGCTCTGACAAGATGTACCACGATTTGAAGACCACTTACTGGTGGCCTAACATGAAGTCAGAAATCGCGACTTATGTGAGCAAGTGTCTGACTTGCTCAAAGGTCAAGGTTGAATACCAGAAACCATCAGGATTGCTTCAACAACCAGAAATCCCAGTATGGAAATGGGAACAGATTTCCATGGATTTTATCACCAAACTGCCAAAGACGGCAAGTGGCTGCGATACCATCTGGGTTATTGTAGACCGACTCACGAAATCAGCACACTTCCTACCGATTAAGGAAACTGATAAGTTGGAGAAGCTAACCCGACTATACTTAAAGGAAATCGTTTCCAGACACGGAGTCCCAATCTACATAATATCAGACCGAGACAGCCGTTTCACGGCACATTTTTGGAAGTCCTTACACAAGGCACTCGGAACAAGGTTGGATATGAGCACTGCTTATCACCCGCAAACGGATGGCCAAAGTGAAAGAACCATCCAGACCTTGGAGGACATGCTACGGGCATGTGTGATCGACTTCGGTAACAGCTGGGAGACTCACTTACCTTGGTTGAGTTCTCATATAATAACAGCTATCACACCAGCATTGGAGCTGCACTGTTTGAACCACTTTACGGGTGTAAGTGCAGATCACCACTCTGTTGGGCAGAAGTTGGCAAAAGCCAACTGACCGGACCTAAGCTTGTGCACTAAACAACAGAAAAGATCGAGCAAATACGTAACAGGATGGCAGCAGCTCGAGACCGACAGAAAAGCTATGCCGACAAAAGGCGCAAACCTTTGGAATTCCAAGTGGGAGATCGAGTACTCCTTAAAGTCTCACCTTGGAAGGGAGTGATCCGATTTGGGAAACGGGGGAAGTTAAATCCTCGTTACATCGGACCATTCAAAATAACTAAACGAATAGGCCCCGTGGCCTACGAGCTACAGCTACCGCAGGAACTGAGTAGCGTACACAACGTGTTTCACGTGTCAAAGCTCAAGAAATGCCTATCAGACGAAACGCTCGCAATTCCGTTGGAAGAAATTCAGATTGATGAACAACCACACTTCATTGAGGAACCGGTGGAAATCATGGACCGGGAAATTAAGAAGCTTAAACTCAGTAAGATACCGATAGTTAAGATACGATGGAATTCACAGCATGGGCCGGAATACACCTGGGAGCGAGAGGACCAGATGAAAAAAAAATACCCTCACTTATTTTCCGACAAAACTGGCTCGAGCAACACGAACTGAATTTCAGGACGAAATTCCTATTAACTGGGGGATGCTGTGACACCTCTCAAATTCAAGGTCAGCAATTATTTTATTTTAATAATATGTGTACTATTATTGCATACGTGGCACTAGAATTATGAATGTATAGTGTGACACGTGGCACAACAGTTCGAACACACCGATAATTCGAGGAATTATCGCATAACACTCGCACGTGTCTTGAGTAACGGACGTTGGTGAACGGATCAAACCACAATACCCTTTCACTTCACTTAGGTCCTAGAAGACCTAAGATAGGTAGAACAACGCTCATATGTCGAGGAACGATGCTCGTAATCGTTGGAGGGCAAGAAGGAAGACTTGTGGGATCTCACCATCAACACCAACACATCCTAGCTACTGGAGTGTCATTCTCAGCCGATTCCAGGAGTCATCCAGATCTGTTCAAGGAGCATTTCATCTTGTTGGAAGCTTTAGAAGGTAGATCTATGCTCCATGTAGCTTGAAATCACCTCTAAGCACACATGCATGATGAATCACTCACATGCAATCACTAACACTTCACATGCACTAATTTTTCTTTGTTTGGATCTGGGTTTGATGATAATCTTGTGTTATTAGATTATCTAGATTGATTAAATGAGTTTCTATGACGATTCATGATGATGATAACATGTATATTGATGATTTGGTCACAAATGAGTGTTTCTAGTAACATGCATGTATGATCTAAGACTATTGGCAAGATATTTGATATTGAAATGTTATTAGAAATGATATTTGAGATGTTCTACATGATTAGAATGAAGAGTTATGTCGTGTAATGGTCACTTGGGCATTATTACTAAATATGGAAACTTTAATGTTACAAGTTGTGCATTTTTGATGAAATGGTCATCTTTGAATGATTAAGTCCATAAGTTATGTTCACAAATGATGTTTATGAGTTAATATGACAATAATTGATGCAATAGGATAGTCAAAGGCATGATTTGTGAATGTTTCTAAATATAGAAACTTTTTGTTGCAATGTTGCTCTAAAATGATGGGATTGATAATGCTTAGAGTCTAACATGCTCGTTTAATGTCAATATGATAATATTGAAGGATAGATGCTTTGAAGGAATGATATATGTGCACATTGTTACAAGTTACTATAAATAGTAACTTTATTTTTGCAAAGCCTATAAGTGTTATCAAGTTCGTTGTGACAAATGTGATTGAATGATTATTTAGAACTAGGATGATGATATTATGAGGAGATTTATATCTAGACCTTGTGACACATGCTTATTTTAGTAACTTTCTAATTATGGAAACTTTTACGCGCAACTCTGCTAAACCGGCTATGTGTAACTATGTGCTATGTGATAACATGCTCATTTAGGGTAATTATGCAAGTTAGAATAATCGGAATGTGATTTTTTGCATGACTTTCCTGATGTGGAAACTTTCCTAAGATAGGAACTTACTATAAATAGTAAGTTTCCTCAAGGGAATGGTTTTGGTATCCGTAGACTCTACACGACACTAAACCGCACGTTACAAGAACACTTGATCCAAACCGTCACCAACGGGTCGTTAGGTCAAGCACGGTCAACACGGTCAACACGGTCAATATGACCCACTGAACAACTCGGTGTTGTTAAACACGAACACAGCACTGTGAGGCCACATGTGTAAACACGAACTCATAGTACCTATGTGATATAGGTGACTACTAGCCGGCGAGCTACACTATCTCTTTTGAGCAAACGCATTACTTAACTCAGGTGAGTTTTACAGTCCCACTTTTACTCTTATACTTTTTTACTAAACTTTGGGGTGAGAATACCATGCAACTGTTTTAGATATAGTACTGGTATGTTGTGAAAACCATTTTCGAGTGTAACTATTATCGCATAAAGCCCTCACTTATCCTTACCGTTAGTTGTATCACAAACGAGTCGTAATTACGTAGTAATACTGGGTTTGACTAGCCCCACTCAGCACCAATGTTGACTGGAGGTCATAGAGTGTAATTTCGATGGGAATACGGGTTCAGTGATGACCTGCGGAGGCAAACGGGAACAGTCTAGTTTCGGTAAGATGAACTGATACACTTCACGGATCGTAGTATCCAACAACAAAACTTAACATACCCAGTATATGTCTGTTTACTTTTCAGTCTGTCTAAACCTGTGAACTCACCAACTTTTTAGTTACACTTTTCGCATGTATTCTCAGGTAACTAATGGAGCACACGCTAGGACACACTCAAGGAAGCCTTAAGGAGTCTGAATGGCATATAGACTCATGTCCTAGGCTTTGTGTGCATTGGACTTGTTTTAAAGAAATTAACTATGTAGTGTCTGTTATCAATTTACATTTTCCGCTGTAATACATTACTATTCCGCTGCTTTTGTTAACTTATATTTCCGCTGCGTATTATTGAAATTTGCATTATTCTATAAATCTGTGTGATTGCGTAACTCATATAGAGTCGTTCTATATGACCATGAGCTGTGATCCTGGCCACGTCACACCCACGTGGACTGACACCACGAGTGGGAATTTGGGGTGTGACAATCAATGACATTGACATGATTTTGGATCCCATGGACCTTCTAAAGTATGGTAAAGAAGATAAGAAGAAGCTTCGTGATACACCTATCAGAGTCTATGGAGATTTGGATGAAGAGGCAAAACCTTTCACCAGGGTTGTTGCATTCGCTATGGGGATGAAGCTCTATGCCGGTGTTGGTCCTCACTCGGTCTTACTTCCTATTGGTTGACTTCATCAGTCTAGGGGGAGTTTGCAGAGCCCACTTAAAGACGAAGACTGACAAAGTCATCCTATGACCAGATAAAGACCTGATTTTGTCCATTTTCGTGTACTATATTTCGTGTACATACATTTTAGAGTACTAGAACCAATTTTCGTGTATAGGGTTCGAGGACTCCTAGAAAAGTATACATAGACGTATTTTGTACTGTTCTAGGTTGGATTCCAGAGGCAATTGCTCTCTAGAAGTATGGAGGCATTGTTCTTGCGAACTTCACGAAACATACAAAGAAAGCATTTTTCCATCTCTTCTTGTGATTCTAATATGGATTTCGCACAGTTTAGATTCATTTGATGTCGATCGAAGCCATAAAGCTCGTGCTTGATCAGATTTGGACCTACAATCCTAGCATGTATCCTGATGGCTGTTCGTCACATGAGAAAACATGAAAAAAACAAGTCAACACTAGGTTGGTGAATTCATATGGTTTTTGTCACACCCCCAAATTCCCACTTACAGTGTCAAACGGTTGGGTGTGACGTGGCAAGATCAGTAGCTCTTGTCATATAGAATGACTTTATATGCTTTTGAAAATACATTGTTATATTAAAATAATAACTCAAATGGTTCAAGTGTAGCAGAAATGTAAATGTTTAAGCAGCAGAATGTAAGTAAAAGACACCACATTGTTTTACAATTATATTAATAACAAGTTTTCAAAATAATTGTTCTAATGCATACAAGACCCTCTTCCTGTAACTCCTTGTGCATCCGAGTTTCATGCATTCAGTTACCTGAGAATACATGTTAAAATGTGTCAACATAAAGTTGGTGAGTTCACAGGCTTAAGTAAATGTTAAACAACTAACGAGATATAAGCTGGGTATGTTAAATTTTAGACCATAGGTCTCGAGTGTACGTGTTCACCTCTACTGAGACTAGACTGTTAGATGCCTCCACCAAGTCTATCGTGAAACTGTGGCATAGGTCGATATTACGCTCGTCCTGACTGCCAGTCATAGTTGTCGTTGAGCGAGGTTTGTCAAACCAATAGTACTATCCAATAACGCCTCGTTCGTGTTTAGCTAACGATAAGTTTTGTGAGGACTTTGTTACGATATAAGCACACTCAAAAAGTTGTTTACAACATACCAGTCATACATCTAAAAGTTGTTTGCAGTGTATTCTCAACCCAAGTTTATTATAAAAAAAGTTAAGATAGAAAATGGGCTCTAAACTCACCTGAGTTTTGTAGTTGTTGTCTGCGAACTATGAACTGGTTGTCCTTAATTGTCACCTATAACACATAGGTTTCGTGAGTTCGTGTTCATTGTCATGTTCGTGTCGTGTTCGTGTTCGTCTTGGTCTCACTAGTCCATGTTGGTGTCCAAACAACTCTAGGTTGTCGTGTTTGATAGTGTTTGACTCAACGATCCGTGGGTTACTCGTTTTGGGTTCTCAATGTTTGTTTAACGTGTGTCAAGTGTCGTGTATTGCATGCAAGCATGTAGGTCACTTTTAATGGATAACTTAGTATTTATAGTAAGTTTCCATTTTTGGCAGGTTTCTATTTTAGGCAAGTTTACATAAAATTACTTTTTAACAATTCTAGCATGCTCGTTTATCCTAAGTGATCATGTTAGCACGTAGCATGTTGTCACATAATGTATAGTAATACCTAGTCCTAGTTTTAGTAAATAAAGTTAAATACATTCACATCATCATAATACAACATTTGAAACCATTTAATCGTTACAAATATGCTTAATAGCTCTAATTTATTGAAATCCCCCAATAAAGTTTCTAATAATAGAATTTTACTAATAACCTCATTTTACAAAAATTCAATTTTCATAAACATGTTTATATAGCCATTGTTATCATTGAAAAACACTTAAGCGTGTTAGAAATCAACTTGCATAACTTGTTTCTTAATAAAAGTTTTCTTAAATAGAAATTTATGAACCATGCACTTACTTTCACAAAAAAATAAATCATCTAACATGTTACTATCATTAACATACACCACAAATCATCATCTAAGCATAACTAATGTGTCAAGAACATCATGAATCACATTTCTCAACATAAAAGTTACTATTTATAACAATATAGATCCAAATCACCCATATCAATAAATCTAGCCAATCTTCTTGTTAACAACACCAATATTAACTACAAATCATCATTTCAAACCACGTGCAAGGTCTAGGACATCATAAATCATTTTCTTGTAACATTAAAGTTACTATTAATTGTAATATCAATGAAATAATCATCAAATGACATCATATCAACAAATAGATCATTCTCATGCTTCAAATCAGTGAATCTTATCCATAAAAACAGGTTTATTGAACTGAAATTTCGTGCATGTGCCCTGTATGGTGTTTCATGTGTGTTTTATTAGGTGCATGTGTAAATGGAAGGTGTTTTCGTGTAGATACATAAAACTACCTCCAAAGGCTCTTGAGGGCTGATTTAGTGCAAGAATAGGATCACAAGATTCTGGGAGTGATTGAGATGGTCTTCAAAGCTGGTGGCAGTAGAGAATCCTTCCAAAGCTCCTTCTAACTTTCCAAGCTTCATTGGAGTTCAAAAGCAGCTCCTTGTAGCTTCTGGTGGTGGCAGAAGGTTTATGACTGGGGAGATTGAGTTTAGTCGAGAGAAGTGATAGGGAGTGTGAGTAAATGAAGTGGAATGGCTTTTATAAGGTTTTAATGTTCTTGGATGCTTTGTGTACCGCCAAGTGGCCTCTAGGAGTCCTGGCGTACCACTAAGGACAAAATAGACAGTATCGCCAAGGTGGAAGTTGATCGGTCATTGCGTACCGCGACATTTTTCAGAGAATTCAAACTCTCCCGCCCATCCTTCGCGTACCTGAAGGATATCGCCGGTGCCCATCGCGTACTGCGATGGGTTCTAGGCTGGCCCAATGACCTATCTATTTTTGTTGTTTTTGACTCAATCTTCTTCGTTCGTTTTCGTTATTGCTTATAGTTTCTATACTTTTGTATCAATTTTGTTCATTGTTTGATCACACATTATTCAATTGTTGTTAAATTGTATCATTTGTTCGATTTGTTTACCAACGTTCATTGGTTCCAGACACATGTGTGTGCGTTTTTCGATAATTCACCGAATTATCGTTCATTTGTCTGTTTTTGGACTACTGTGCTGTGTGTCACACTAAATTAACCCAATTCTAGTGCCACGTATGCAATAATAATTTATATTATTATTTAATTTAAGTAAATGTTGACCTGGAAATTATGGGGTGTCACATCATCCCCTTGTAAAAAAGAATTTCGTCCTGAAATTCAGCTTGTGTTGTCAGTGTTTGTTGTGTCACTGAACAGGTGTGGGTATTTCTTCTTCATTTGATCTTCACTATACCACGTGAATTCTGGTCCACGCCTTGAGTTCCATCGCACTTTGATAATCGGTATGCGACTAAGTTTGAGTTTTTTAATTTTACTATCCATGATCTCGACCGGTTCGTCTACGAAGTGTACTTGTTCATCGATTTGGATTTCCTCGAGTGGAATAACAAGAGTTTCATCAGATTAGCACTTCTTGGGGTTTGACAAGTGAAAAACGTTATGCACACTGCTCAATTCGTTTGGTAAGTTTAGTTCATAGGCTACATGACCTATCCATTTCAAAATCTCGAACGGTCCAATCTAGCGAGGATTCAACTTCCCTGGTTTTCCAAATCGGATGACTCCTTTCCAAGGTGAGACCATAAGAAGTACTTTTTCTTCTACTTGGAATTGCAATGGCTTACGCCTTTTGTCGGCGTAGCTCTTTTGTCGATCTTGAGCTGCTGCCATGCGATTTCGTATTTGCACGATCTTCTCGGTCGTCTCGTGCACTAGTTCAGGGCCAGTTAGTTGGATTTTGCCAACTTCTATCAAACATATGGGTGATCGGCACTTGCGCCCATAAAGCGCTTTGAAAGGTTTAGATTGATGCTGGTGTGGTAACTGTTGTTGTAGGAGAACTCTGCTAATGGTAGATGAGTCTCCTAGGTGCTGCCGAAATCAATAACACATGCCCGAAGCATGTCCTCTAGTATCTGAATGGTTCATTCACTCTGCCCATCTGACTGCAGGTGATAGGCAGTACTTATATCCAATCTCCGCCTAATGCCTTATGTAAGGACTTCCAAAAATGTGATGTGAATCGATTGTCACGATAAGAGATTATCGAAACTGGCACTCCATGTTAAGTGATCACTTCCTTTAGATAAATTCGGGTCAATTTATCTAACTTGTCGGTTTCTTTGATAGGAAGGAAGTGTGCAGACTTGGTGAGTCGGTCTATAAGATTACCCAGATGGTATCGCAACCACTTGTGGTTTTGGGCAGTTTGAAAAAACCATAGAAATCTTCTCCCATTTCCATACTAGGATCTCAGGTTGCTGAAAAAGTCCTGATGGCTTCTGGTATTTGACCTTAAATTTCGAACAAGTTAGGCACTTGCTCACATAAGTTGCGATGCCCGAATTCATGTTTTGTCCACGAGTATGTTACTTTCTAATCACGGTACATCTTGTCAGAGCCTGGATGTACAGAGCACCTGTTCTTATAGGCTTCGTCCATCATTACGTTCCTCAATCCTCCGTAGTGTGGTATCCAAATTCGGTCCATAAAATAATATGCTCCATCGGTCTTCACGTCTAGCTGCTTTTCTTTCCCACGCAAGGATTCATGAGTGAGGTTTTTCTGCTTTCAGAGCTTCCTATTGAGCATTCCGAATCTGGTTAGGTAGCTCAGAGTGTGTGGTAAGCTGTAGCGACCGTACATGCTTAGTTTTTTCTTTCCGCTCAGTGCATTGGCCACTACGTTGGCTTTTCCAGGGTGATTCTTGATAGCACAATCATAATCACCTATGAGTTCGACCCATCTTCGTTGCCTCATGTTCAGGTCCTTTTGGTCGAAGATGTGCTATAAGCCCTTGTGGATGGTGAACATGGTACATTTCGTACCATACAGATAGTGTCGCCAGATATTTAACGGGAACACTACGGCTCCCAACTCTAAGTCATGAGTGGTGTAGTTCTTCTCATGCACCTTTAGCTGTCGTGATGCATAAGCTATGACTTTCTTGCGTTGCATCAGCACGCAACCAAGTCCTTGTTTCAAGGCGTCACAGTAGACCATGAAATCATCACATCCTTCAGGTAGGGATAGAATTGGTGCGCTGCATAGTTTTTGCTTCAATAGACTAAATGCAGATTCTCGTTTCTCTTCCCATTCGAACTTCTTGTCTATGTGAGTTAGGAAGGTAAGTGCTTGCGCGATTTTTGAGAATCCTTCGATAAATCGCCGGTAGTACCCTGCTAAACCTAGGAATTGTCGCACCTCAGTTGTAGTCTTTGGTGCTTCCCAGTCCTTGATAGCTTCAATCTTAGCTGGGTCTCGTGTATCCCTTCTCGTTGACCACGTGTCCAAGGAATT